>CM054814.1:15974906-16574906 GCA_028984105.1 Lavandula angustifolia
GATGATGATGGTGAGCGGATTGACCGCCCTAACTTGTCAGTCGAACAAGCCTCTCGAGACTGGAGGCATTCTACACAGCTTCTACGAGCCGAGCGACGGCGAGTCGCTATCGAAGTTTGGTGTGTGGCGAGCCTCTCCGTCGTTCTGATCCGGGACGACGCATGGAAGCCGCTCCCCTTCTCCATTCCGGTTTGTTTTTTGTGGCTGGACACCGAGGACGTGATGAGAACGATCCGCCGGGGGGAGAGGGAGCTTGAAATTCGTGAATAGTAGATGCGTACGTCTCGCATCCCCTTCTGCCGAGATTCAAACGGAAGCAGATCTTTCCCTGCTTACCTGACTATATCCCACCGTGATTTGGTCAGATATGAGATGATGATTGCGGTCACAAATTGTTAGATCTTCGGTTTCGATTATGATTGTTGGTTTTGTGCTTCTCATTTAGTATACTGATAGTGGCGGACTTTGTCACAATATCACTTTACGCTTCCTTTAATAACGCTTGTTCCGATTCCGATTTAGTGGCTATTTTTTTGTTTTGCGCTTCTAACTACGCTCGTTATTGGCCGTAGAATTTGTCCGATTTTGTAAACATAACTTTTTTCAGAATACTTGACCACGCTTATAAGCTCTTAAGCTTATAAGTTGGGTCATCTCACTACGCGAGTCACGTAAATTCCGTCGTTGCATGTATAGGCTTTTTGGTATCCGGGTGAATGAATTGATATTTTGCTATATTTGCCGGTTCTTGTTCTATAAGTAACGTGTTATCCGAAGTACTTGTATGAACATCACCGTATAAATCATTAACAAAATAAAGCCGTATAACCCCTGTATATTTCTACAAAACATGGTACTACCTTAAAAAATCTAGACGGATCTATCTACCCCGTACGCATCGCCCTCCTTACATTCCCAACACTATTCTTCAAGTCACTGATGCCTTCGTCAGAATTCCATTCTCAATCATGTAAGCAACGCATTCTTCCCAAGGACCAAATTTCTGCGGACTTCCAAACTAGTCAAGGGCCTACGCTCTTGCCTAATAAGTTGATTTTTTTCATATGTGGGGTATTTTATAGCAATTTTCGCTCCTTTCACTCTCATACTCTTTAAAGATACACCACTTAGACTTAAAAAACTTTGATTAAAGTCTCAGGGTGAGAGGTATTCAAAAGAACATACTACATCGCCTTCACTAGTTCATCCACATTATAAAGCATGCACTCTCGATTTTCCGAATACTTTCAATCAGCTTCTTAAACCACCCTAAATCATTAACATCGCTGTCGTGCGAGTCAGCGGGGTGATGAACTAGCATAATATCAAAACCATCAATACGCAAACTTGTCTCAGAACTGGCCGAGTCTTGGATAGCGATACTTGGCATTATCTTGTTTAATGAAAATATGTTCGGCCAAGTAAAGGAGGCCATTCGGGCCTCATCGAGGCTGGTAGAATTCAGGGAATGAGAAATTTAAACTAGCCATGAGGATCTTTCTATTTACATAACATGCGTATAGGAAATACTTGTTCTCGACTTTCTACCTTATTTATTAAAAAGTAGCGCTTTAATTATCTACTAAGTTATACTCCTTCTCACCGTCTTGCCTCCAAAGTACCTTTTTAAGGAAATTTCACTCTGCATTCGTTCTCCACGCGCAACCCTTTCGTGGAATGAGAAAATCCCACTTTTTGCCATTAAATAGTACTTCTCCATCTCGAACCAAACACCGGCCTCTGGCCGACCGCACACATGAACATTACCTTTGCAATAAAACCCCTTATTCCGGCAGGGTTCGTGGCACGGTTCGCCTCCCTGGCGGTTAAGTAGACATCAGGTGAGGTCCTTGTGATGTAGAACCACTTTTCATCAATACGGACGGTGTTATGCATCCCCTTAAACTTCATTATGTTTAGAATACGATCAAACTCAAGTTGTTCTGTGAGAAAACCTCAACTCTTAGAAGCTTGTTAAAGGCCAGGAGATTCTGGTTTGATTGCAGATTGTGAGCCCCGATTTGTCCCCCTTTCACCCATCTCCCGACAATGACGGCTCGTATTTGATTCCATCTCGCTAGCTTCCGTATGGTGGCTCGCTTATTTAGCTCTCTGCACTCGCATTAAGTCGAGGTCTAGAAAAGACTCTTTACCTCTGGCCGCGTCTGGCACTTACACCGATGTTAAATGAATAACTTGTTGCTCCTCTTGTTGCTTTCTTGTCATGTGCCCCCAAAGTCACCTAACCGTACGTGGACTCATGTTGTACCAACCGCACTTCCCGCATTTTTCCCCTTCTTCCTACTGCGCCCTTTTCTCCTAATTTTGGTGACAATAGGAACCGCACTTTTGCATTCATCTCCTTGGTGGAGAGGACATGTTTATTAGGACTGAGGAGGATTGGGAGAGTATGAGTAGATTTAAAAACAAGTTATAGAGTAAGATAGTTCGATATAATGAGAGAGTAGGATGATAAAAGGTATAAGAGATAAAATGAGTTTTATGATGAGAGTAGAGACGAGCAAAGAGGGATAGATAAATGACAAAGCAAGAGAGTTGATAATAATTTTTTTGCCAAATTAAGTCTAAACCACTTTTAATGGGACGTCCAACCGGAAATCGAAATCACTAATAATGGATTATGAGTAAATTAAGAGAAACCAAAATAGATTTAAAGGACCAAAACCGAAATTTTTAATAAGAAAAGAGAGTGATGATATGGGCCGGGTAGAAATATCCTCGAAATGGGCCGAGTTAAACCGTCTATGGTTTGGTGGGTTTAAGGGTTTTATGATTCAGGGAAAATGAAAATGGACATACAAATAGCCGCTGTCTTTCTGAATATGAAGAGGAATTGATATCACTTCTAATTCTACTCCGATTCAAATCCAATCGGAAATGGCGACGCTTGTTCCTCCGCCTCCTACCTCGGCGGTGGCTACCGCCGCTTCCAGTTCAGCTGCGGAGGCACAAAAAGTTGACTACCTAGATCTGCCTTGCCCCATTCCCTTACGAGGAAATTCACCGGGAGGCACTCAGTAAGTGATTATCACGTTTGTTCTTTCCTTTTTCCGAGATTTAATTTGACTGACTTTGCAATTGACCGAACTTTGTGTTTGCGAATCAGTATATTTGCAATGTTTTTCGGTTGATTGTTGATTGTAAACAGTACATTTTTGTAGTAAACTCAGTTGCTTTAGTGTGTTTGTCGAAATATATCGTTTAATAAATGTTGGCAACCATAGCATTTGGGAGAGCTTGACTGTTCAAGAACGAAGATATAGTTGTATTAGCTTGTCTGTTATTGGCTGCTTTATTAGTCTATTAAGTCAAAATTCTTGTTTATTAATGTTCCGCTTCAACATTTCGATGCCAAAGAACTTTTACGTGAGGTCCTCTTCTGATTCAGTGGCAGCACTAAGCCATTAGCATGTTCTAATTGCTTTTGCTTGGAAAAATGCTCAATTTCAAAAGATGAAATGTTTATCAGTATCATTGGTTAGATTAGTATCCAAGTGTACGAGTGAATAGTTAAATTAATTCTCTGTTTTGGATTTTTGTTTTTGCAATAAAAAGAAGAACTACAACTCTAATCGAACTCGTTTCTGCCAGTGTCCTTGAAGCCAGAAATTTTTGAAGGACTGCGCTTTGATTTCACGAAAGGACTCAATCAGAAATTCTCACTCAGCCACAGGTAAATTTAATGGTCTCTCTTCTGTCATGGTGTGCATTATTTTGCTCTGCCTTGGTGGGTATTGTTTGTTCCTAATCCCTTTTGCTTCGTGCAAATTGCTAATCCGTCTACTAGTGTGATGATGGGACCTACTGAAATTCCTGCCCAATCTGCTGAGACAATTAAAATCCCAACTGCAAATTATGAGTTTGGTGCCAACTTTATAGACCCAAAGGTATATTCCTGTTTACGCATTCTTCTTATCGCCCTTGTTAAAGGGCTAGCTGGCTTAACCAAGGATCTTTATGTTATCCTTGGCAGTTGATGCTTTTCGGAAGAGTGATGACAGATGGCAGACTAAATGCCAGACTAAAATGTGATTTGACAGATAATCTCACGTTGAAGTGCAATGCTCAAGTATGCATATTTTTCAACTCATCCACAATTTTTAGAGTCTGCAGCTTGTCTCTAGGGCTGTCTAATATTAGTTTATACAATCAAGTTAACTAATATCTGTACTTTCTTTTTGTAGCTTACCAATGAGCCTCACATGTCACATGGCATGTTTAATTTTGATTATAAGGTAATGATTATATATTTGGTCTTTAAATGTGATTGTTCTAAATACTATTGTTCATCGAGCACTTTATATGTCAGTCGTAATAATTTCATAAATTTGTGTTGCTAGTTATGTTCTGTTGGCTTGGGGTTACTCCTTATTGTTTATTGTTGACTTAAGTGTATAAAGTGAAGCTGACAATGTGTCTCTTCATACAACATACAGGGGTTCGGACTTTAGGACTCAGATTCAAGTTGGAAATGGAGCCTTGTTTGGTGCAAGTTACATCCAGGTGAATGATCTGACCCTAATTTGAAAAAGATTTGTTTTAGCTAATTGATCTACTATTAAGATTTAGTAAGATACATATGTTCCAGCTATAAATGGCTCTCTGTAAAGTGAGTTGAGTACTTAAGACACGAGTATAGATTGCTTATACACTGATTGATTCTTCTCTTGTTTGCTTGCAGAGCGTCACTCCTAACTTATCTTTAGGTGGTGAAGCATTCTGGGCTGGTCAACATCGGAAGTCTGGCATTGGCTATGCTGCTCGTTATAACACTGACAAGATGGTATTTTTTTACTAGATGCAAAATGAATTCCTGTTTTGAATTAAAATCCTGTTTTGAATTAAAATCCTCTATATTTTAGGAATGAATTATTTTGCTATCCTCTCTCCTCTCACAGTATCCTGTTAGTTTTATTTTGAACTTCTAGTTTTTTGTCATTGGGCTTCTTTAATGTCAGTGCCTGAAGAGACTCATTTGTGTCATTACAACTTACAAGAGCTAAGCACTGACAATCTTCTACTAGTAATTAAGATTCAGAGTGGGGAAGGGGCTCTAGCTGCACTTAGTGGACTGAAATAGGCGAGTTTTTTTTTTTTTTTTGCATTTCATATGAAAAATTGAAGTGTCTTATAGAATTGTCTACAAAACCATTTTTTATTTCATATGGAGGATTATCTTTTCATGAAGTCTTTTAACAAGTTGTCTATACTATATTATTATGGACTAAGTCGCAGCTATAAATTTCATCTGCCTGGGCTTGCGTATTGAGAATCTTAATGTTGACAACTGAGTCCTCTAGTGGTCTCCTTGCTGGGCCATTATTGATTTATGTTTGAAGAATTTGTGATCAATATATAGCATGCTTCTATGACAGGTTGCAACTGGACAAGTTGCTAGCACCGGATGGTGGCCCTTAGCTATGTCCAGAAAGTATCTGATAAGGTGATATTTTGTTGATGTGGAATTTGTTCCATGCTGGAACTCAGTGTTTCATATTTTATTTTTATTTATGTTCACACTTTTATTTTTGCGTTCAGGTTTCTCTAGCATCAGACTTCATGTACAACTATATGTCTAGGGATGTCACAGCCAGCGTTGGTTATGATTACATCCTTCGGCAGGTAATGTTAATTTCGGTACTAAACCTTTTTTTCTTTTTGATGTAGTAGCCAGCAGGTCAGCGATTGTATAGTTGCATTTATTGTTTCACTACCTTTTTTTGTCAGGTCTAATGATAATTTATTATGTTGTAGAAACGATATATGCATCAAGAGAGTGACTCATATGTATTCTTATCATGCATATGAAAATCCTACAAGGCTACAACTGCTGCTGTTAAAAGTGATATATTTATCAAGAGAGTGACTCATATGTATTCTTATTATACATAATATGAATATCATACAAGGTTACAAACTGCTGTTGTTAAAAGTTGGTGTTTAGTGAGTATGGATGCTGTTAGGTCATGATGTCATTTCTATTTGGGTAGGGCTAAGATCTCCATTTTGGGACTTTCTATTTCTTGGCATTTGGAATTCCACAAGAGGGCTCTTTTGGGTAGTGTTTGGAACAACTTTTATAAAGCAGCTTTTGGGTAAAAAAAAAAAAACCCTCAGAAGCACTTTTTCGAGTGTTTGGAATGTATGCTTGTGCTTTTTGGAGCTTATAATAAGTCTGAATAAGTAGCAGTCCATGAGTTGGTCATGATGTGCTTTTAAAAGCAGCATATGAGAGTGTTTCGCGTTATTGGTTTTTCTAAAATTAAGCTGCTTTTTCGGTGATGCAAACGCTATTAGCTTTTACATAAGAGAAACTTAACTTTCAGCATAAGTAGATAAAAACTGCTTAATTAAGTTTTTGCAAACCCTGCCTTAGTGGCAACTCGTCTTGGATGGTGCTATTGTTCGAATGGAGATAGTATCTAACCGTCTCTTGTGGTCTATTGGCAGTGCCGCTTGAGAGGGAAGATTGACTCCAATGGCGTGACATCTGCTTTCCTCGAAGAGAGACTCAATATGGGTCTTAATTTTCTCCTTTCTGCTGAGGTAAGTCTTTAGGGGTTAACTAGATGCATTCCACTCCCTCCAACTCTATCCCTCTCGACTTTTATTTCTTAGAATAAGTTTTGAACGCATATGAAAATCGTATGTTGCAGATAGACCATCGAAAGAAGGACTACAAATTCGGGTTTGGCTTGACTGTGGGAGAATAGGACAGGAATCAATTCATTAATGAGTCTTAAATATAACTGGGATCAGTTTTGTAATCTCATATTACCTTATTGATTAGCAGCAAGATCTGCAGGTTGATGATTCTTTTTCATCCCAGACTCTTCGTCTACTTTATAACTATATAATGGATGAATAGATTTTCGTTTATATACCAACTATAATTCTGCGATTTCATAAATAAATGACCTTAGCTTTGCTTGCTTCGATACTGGCACAAGCTGCTTATCTTCGTCTATAAAAATTATTGTGATACAGTGTGCTTCATCAAAATGGAGAAAGTACTCGTTCAACAGTTAAATTTGATGGTTATTTGACTAAAAAAGTACACTTCAGCTTTGAATGGTTCAGGGCAAAGCAGGTGTATATGGTGCAGGTGATGAAAGCATATACCAGATGACAGCGATCAAAGATTTGACTATGGTGGCATTAATTTCTTTTTCTTGAAAAAAATAGTTTAAAAAAAGGGGTTTTTGAAAAAAAAAAAAAAAAAAAGTTGTCCAAATTTGTAATTTTAACACTTTTTTTAAAAATTTGGCCAATTAAATCACGAAGTTTCAATTTCGCACTTTAAGATACGCCCGATCCCCAATTTTTTTCGCCATCTGAATGCCGATATGGACGCCTACGGTCATACCAAAACGACGTCATTCCGAAGCATGAAATATATTTGTAAATTAAATCACGACTTTTTAAGTTTTTTTCAAATTAAATCACCACCTTCCGCGATTTTGCAAACTAAATGATCATCTTTCAATTTTTTGCAAAATAAGCCATGTAAAAAGCAGTAATTTGAACTTTACAAAATTTCATTAGACATATAAAATTAACATTATTCAATTTCATATTTATAACAAAGAAAATAGAATCTCATACTACATTCAAAATAAATTTTAAAATATGTCATGATCAAGTAGAATACGATTTTACATGATTTCGAAAAGATTAAATTCAAAACAAATTTTAAAACATGTCATGATCAAGAAACAAGCATCTCAAAGAATATCAAACTCAACAAATAATGAAGGAGAGAGCACAAGTATATGATACTCAATTCCAGCTCTCATCTATAGTTCATTATTTTTCTCGACTATATTATTTATCTTTGAACTAACCTTGAATTTTATGTGACAAAAATCAAGGCCGTACAATGATTATGTATTTTGATTGGTGGGTTAGGAACTATTTTCTTTGTTAGAAATATGAAATTGAATAATGTTAATTTTATATGTCCAATGAAATTTTGTAGAGTTCAAATTCCGCTTCTTTATTACATGTAACTTATTTTGCAAAAGCTTGAATGATGGTGATTTAATTTGCAAAATTCCGAAATGTGGTGATTTAATTTGCAAAAAACTTACAATGTAGTAATTTAATTTGCAAATACATTTCATACTCAAAACAACGTCGTTTTGGGATGGCCACATAGGTGTCCATGTCAAGATTCCCGGTGGTCGGAAAAATTGGGGGTCGGAGCGTGTCTTAAATTGCAAGAAATCGAAACTTCGTAATTTAATTGATCAAGCTTTTAAAATGTGTGTTAAAATTATAAATTTGGGACAACTTTTATGTTTTTTTTTTTTGCAAAAACCCAAAAAAAAAATGCTGCTTCAATAGAAAAATTTCCCCCAAAATATCCTAAAAGTGATAGTGACATTAATTTAATAATGAAAAGGGAAAGTCTCGTTATATAATCAATTGATATATGATCAGTAATATTTCTCTGATTAGGTCCTTTTCTTCCCAAGTTCCCTCTCTCTCTCTCTCTCTCTCTCTCATAAAACTCGTTTACTTTTTTTAATAAAAAATGAGTTAGGTTCTTGTTAACTGTTTATCTTAACCATCTTAGAGAATCTAAGATATGAATCACAAGGATAATCTTGGTGGGGCCGGACTTTGAATCCGTCTGATGATGATTCTTGCAAAGTTTGAAGGGCCGTGATCTTTTCACAAGGACTAAAAGCATAGTGGAGTGAACAGAATCAAATTCCCTCCGTTCTATTAAAAAACACTAAATATAAAAAATACTAAATATTATATATATATATATATATATTCTCTTCATCCCATGTAAATTGCCTCATTTCTCAGCAAGACTTGAGATTAAAAAAAAAATGAGATTGTTGTATATTGTTTGACTTTGTTAATTTTGGCCCACATATTATTTATCTTTTTTAAGAAACAAAACACGACTTAAAAATGAAAGTAAAGATACTTTTTATGGGACGGAGGGAGTACATATATTGTTTAACTTTTGAAAAATTAATTTGTATTTATAAATTTTTTGTTCTTTTCGTAAAAAGATATTACTAATGAAACACCCTCTTTCGAATACAAGATACCGGGGGCATAACTAGAGGGGGTCGGGAGGGTCGACCGACCCCCCGATCGACTGAACTTCGATCCGAATAGGGTATAAGATTGTGGTAATACCCATCTGGGCAAAATGGAAAAAAAAAAAAACACAAAGATAGCCTAAAACTTAAAAAAAATACAAAAGTAGCCATTTTGTCTTTGTCCATGGGCCGATGGGAGAGCGATGGAGGGCCGATGGGATCCATCGGCCCTTTGTATTTTTTTATTGTTTTTTTTTAGTAAGGGCCGATGGCCTTCATTTTTTTTTGTTTTTTTCCTTCTTCTTTGAGGGCCATCGTACCCTCCTTCATTATTATTATTATTATTTTTTTTCTTTCTTCGAGGCCAAAAGAAGAAAAAAAAAATAAAAAAAAATACTAATTTGTATACATATGAGGGCCGATCCCATTTAAAGTGATATGAGGGCCATCGGCTCTCACAGGGCTGATGCCCTTTCAATTTTTTTATTTTTATTTTTATTTTTTATTTATTATTGTTGAGGGCCTATGGATTCCATCTACCCTCCATCGGCCCCCCATCGGCCCTCGCGCCGTATAAGGACAAAATGGCTACATTTGTGTTTTTTTTTTAGTGATGGACTATATATGTGTGTGTATATTCACCGTGTGGCTATCGTTAAAAATGCCCCATTTTATATATATCTAAAAAAAAAAAAAAAAATCAGATCAACAACTAGATTACTACCACCTCTGTCCCGCTATTTCCGGCACACTTTTCCGAAATGGACGTCCCGCTATTTTTGGCATACTTTCTAATTTGGAAATAACTATCATCTCTCTCATACTTTACCATCTTATATCTCCTACTTTTTCTTACTTTATCATCTTCTCTCTTTACTTTACTATCTTCTCTCTTCTTACTTTATCATCTACTCTTACTCATCTTCTCTCTCCTACTTTATCATCTATCCATATCTCATTCTTAATCATCTACTTTCTTAATTTCCATGTCCAAATGAAATATGCCGGAAATAGCGGGACGGAGGTAGTATTTACTACACATTCTTGAAAGAAATCTCAAGAGATTTAAACCTATATGGGCAAGATTTTATGGTAGTTTGATAGTGTTGTAGATTATCTTAGGAAGATCATTGTTCAAGGAAGGTCTTCCAAGTCTACCAAAGTAGGAGACATCATGACTGAAGGGGTATGCATATACATTGGTGTGTGATTGTAATGCACTGTATTCTAGTTACAACTGCATTGCAAAGTAATACTCCCTCCGTCCCGTTTGACTTTGTCTTTGCTTTTCCTTTTCGGACCGTCTTGTTTTCAAAAAAGGAAAATAATTACTACACAATCTACTATTTTTTCTTTGTGGGACCCATTCATTTACACACAACCACCCACTCATCTTAATCTCCGTGCCAAAAAGAAACAAGACAAGTCGGCCCTGGACGGAGGGAGTACATTTTTGTGGACGGATGGTTCCGATTTGTTCCTATTTCGTACTTTAACGAGCGTTTTTATTTGATCTTTTTCTATACATAATGTATATATATGTTTTAGTGAAAAAAATATGGTAACTACAATGGGTTGATTGCAGAACAAGCTTATTACAGTAACACCAGATACTAAAGTTCTCAAGGCAATGGAACTGATGACTGGTAATACATTCCACTTTGGTTTTCTATACTTCACTGTGTGTTTGGCAGTCTAGTGGCAAAATTACTTCTTTGACCTCGTTGTTGATTTGCAGATAACAGGATCAGGTACATTCCTGTGATCAGTGAAGGTGGGATGATTGGCATGGTGTTCATCGGAGACGTGGTTCGCGCAGTTGTGAGTGAGCATCGCGATGAGCTGAACCGTCTCAACGCCTTCATACAAGGCGGATAATAAGCCATATGGACAGGGATTCTGATTCTTGTAAATATTTGTCATGGATGAATGAATGAATCTCTTAGATTGCCTCAGAGATGTTGTAATAAAGATAATGGGGGGAAAGAACAAAAAAACACCATGTGTTTTATTGGTGAAAATGCGTAAAACTATTCCGTCTTGGTTTTATTGCAAAAAACACAATTGTGTTCTTAAACTTGTTGCAAGAAAGCCCCTAACATCAATAACGTGTATTCATTCTCTCTAGTGTGTCTAAATAAGATTTTTTTCGTGCTTTTGTTTATGTACAATATATGAAATTCTCTTACGATATAATGCTTCATTTTCATAAATTCAAAAGCATATACATCGGTATTCTCGCTCGCATTTGGAATTGATCAATTATTAGATCTAAAGTCTATGTTTTCTCCTTATTTTTACTTAGTGTTTTAGATTTTGCTTCGTTTAGTTTAGTAATTTCATTTAGATACTAACAATGTTACATATTGAAGAACGATTGAGATTAACACGCAGTTAATTTTAATTGGAGGGTTTTTTGTCAACATTTTATAGAATATAAGGGTATTTTTTGTAATAAAATGAATGAATGATAGTTTTGCGCATTTTCACCTTAATACGAGTATCATGATTCACACAACTACTATTTATTGTCTTTTATTCAGCCTAATACAGTCAAAATAACATTCTATAGATTATAGTGAACGTAATGTATACAAGGCAGTTCTGAAAAAACAAGAAATAGAATTCAAATATCTGAAGTAAGCATTACATAAATAGTTTTTTAGTACATAACCAGAGAGAGAGAGAGAGAGAGAGAGATACCCTTCTTCAAGAATTTGAGATGTTAAAATGAAGAGACCCTTATTCAAGAATTTGAAGCTTTCTGTCTGGCCTTTTCTATGAGAGGTCTCAACTGCTTCTTCTCCGCAAGAATCTTCAAGAAGTTGAAGAGAAATGGTATATAATTATGCTTCCTCCTAATATTCTCAGTTCTCCACTTCTTGAACTTCTCCTCCTCCATCACTATCTTGTCACTTGCAGCTTCAATCCCAGCCTCTATTTCCGAAATCGACATATTCAGCGCTTCTACGCTTTTCCCATCCACCATCCTCTCTGAACGCATCACGCTTAGCTGCTGCAGAATCTGTTCCCTCCTCCTCTGCAGTTCCTTGATCTCAGCTACATGAACTTCTCTCCTGTTCTTGATCACTGCCAACAGATTGAACCTTATTTCATTCTGCGAATATCTTTCAATCCGCTCTTGAATCACCGGCTGCACCATCGTTAGCCACCCCATATCGCCTTGCCCACCTGGGCACGGCCCCAGGCTGATGGGTCCCTCCTTCAGCCCATCGAGCTCGTACAGCACCCCATCAACCGGTATATAGCTTATGAAGTGATAGATGTCGTCCGTCTTTCCCGGATGATCTCCGCTCTTCGGGTATGAAGGGCTCGGGCCTTGCGAAACTGTTGTGGGCCGTCCGGATTGCTTCGCTGTTGTTGATGGCCAAACCTTTGAGCTCTGGTGGGAAGTTTTTTGTGAATTCTTTTAGTGCTGAGAGCTCTTGCCCAATATCAACATCCGGACTGTTCAGCAGGATGGAGAGGATTGCTTGGGTTGCACAGGCATTGTTTATTACCTGCAGTTATGTGGGATATTTGCAATGTTGAAGCACTAAAGGAATTTACTAATTTAGACTAATTGAGATTCTAGTTGTGGATAGTTGGACACTAACCTGGCTGGCAAAGAACAAGTTCGGGTTTGGGTCGTTTATTACAAGACGTTCATCTTTTTCTCCCGCGCGCCATTTGAAGAGGAAAATCAACCCGTATACCGGTCTGTGAATAACAAGAGAGAAAATTGAATGTAGAGCTAATGAAACAAAGAGCCACAATAAAAGCATTACTTATGACATGATATCGAGCCAGTAGAAAGATACGAGTGAAGTTTACCTTAGATTATCTAGTGAATCAAGATCCAATGAATACAACTCCTCAACCTGCTTGAGCATAGTAATTGGAATAGTAAGTGGTCCTTGCTAAAAACAATCTACTAAGTAAATTAGAAAAGTGAAGACTAGCATTGGAAGTTGCTTCAACTGATCAAACAAAACCACCACAGATTATTAACCTCTACCGTTGGAAAGCAAAATGCACTATCGGATATCCAGAACCCGGAGATCATGAAGCTTTATTTTACATTATAATAATTCATTTAACTATTCTTCTAGCCATGAAGAGAAAGCTATCCAAATATAGCAAATATATAAGGCAAGAGATGGTAGGACAAGGTAAAAAAGGTATAAGAGTTATGCTATCTTACACCTCAAAATACGAATCCATATTAGCCAAGCAAATCCCAATCTAATTAACCAACTGACTCAAAACTTAAGTATACCATAAAGTACAATAAGTACCAACTGCGCAAGTTCAAAACTACCGAGAAAAGAGTAACTCATCATCCGTCACAATGAATGTGACACCCATAAAAGTACACCATAAACACTAATTGCCTATATCGGAAGAGCAGTACCTGAACGCCTTTAACTTGCATCTGCTGTATAAGTTCAGTGAAAACACCTGTAGTGAAAGAACAAACTTAATTTACTTCATTTACCATATGGCATGATTCAAAGAAATTCAAGAACATAATATACGGGGAAAGTGCTTTGGATATGATTTGAATAGGTCATTCTAACAGAAGAGCAAGTACAAAAAAAAAAAAAACACGCACACCATTAACAAACTCACACATACATATTAAAAAATTAAGTACTTACGAACTTATAATAACAAACTCACACACACAATACAAGAAATTTTAGTAATTACGAACTTATATTAAAAAAACATCAGCCATGTGGCTACATATTCCTTTTACAGGTTGTTAGAAGACTCAATTTGGCAGATAGGGCAGACATATTAGGATTGTTACGCCACCGTGGAACCCTCTCTGTAAATTCCATATTCATTGAGTAGCCGTTAATGCTACAGCTGTGTATTTAATAAAATATCTGCCCCTGCCATGACATAATCTCAGTTCTCTATGCCATGACAAAGAAGTAGAACATGTCATCAGCTTTTCAAGAATCTCCAATGATGTAGAAATAGCATCCACAGTCATGAAGTATCAAGTTGGACGATGTTACAAATTCAGTTGTGGTGTGAAAGTTACACATTGAAAGAATTTTAGAGAAGACTGATATAGTGAAGCAAAGAACAAATTTCGGCATACTCTACCATGTAAAGCTAGACTAATTTTGTCTGCAATGTCGTGAAGTCGTGCTCGGAACGAGTCAAAAAGAAACCTTTCACTCCACAACAACAGCAAATGTGCATAAAATGGTAAAACAACAACTACATCTTCACCTAGCCCAAAAACATCAGGAAAAAAACTCTTCCATTTCGCAACAAATTGTTATCTTCGTAGACGTAATCCATACACGCTTAAGAAAAGTCGATTCCATGCTCGTTACAATAGATAACATAAAGCCACTTCAATGTCCAAACAAATTTCTCTTGGGGTTAATACTCCTTTTCCATGATTATTTCTGGCAAATAATGGAACTAGAGAAAATCAAACCCAAAATCCCACACATTGAATAGCCAAAATCAGAACATACCAGGATCCGACTCAATTGTGCACCAAGACATGTTTGTATGTCAAAAATCACTGCAAAAACTAGAGATTAATGTCGCAGGAAAACGAAAACTAGGTCAACAAATATGAACATCACTTTATTTTCAAGTTCTCGCAACATTTATAGCATACAATAAACTATTAGAAGCGTTAGAAACGCAAAAAATATTGAAGATGACAAAATTCTACACAAAAATCTGAAAATCGTTTCAATCAAACTCCACGCAGTGTAGTTCTTGTATAATCGGAGAAAACCCGCGCGTACCTAAAAATCGAAGCGGAGGGCGGAGACAATGAGCTTCTTCTTCTCTTCCGTGTATAAATAAAATTGTATATAGGTATGTATATAGGCGTGCTGAAATTACCACCCATGGCGAAGTCGGGTCGGGTAGGTTTGATCCGGTGGGCCCCGCCTCAGGGTCTGGGTCTAATTTTTATTATTTTATTATTTTTTCTTTTTTTAATTCCAAATGATAAATATTTTGATTATACCTTTTGAGGCCGTCGGAGCAGAAAATTCTTCATCAATGGCTTTTAGCTGAGCTTTAATTCCGCCTCTTCACCGGTAACCTGCTCTCTCTTCTCCTTCTCTCTCTTAAATTAATGCACAGCTGACTGTGGTAAAAATTCACTCAAATTTTCACCGCTGCCGCACAACTACTGGGTACATGCATAGAGAGAGAAAGATATTAAGAAATTCACCAAACGAATCAATTTCCTTGTCTTTTTTTTTCAACTTCTACCAAGCAGTGAAGCAACGCAATCTTCACCACCTACGAGGAAGTAAGTTCTCGAGCTTTCTATACTTGGAATGGCTGTCAATTTTGAGATTGATGATTGTGCTTTCCTTTTTTTGGTACTTTTTATTCTTGCCAGCTACACTTCGCTGCTGCTTCGTCTTGTTGGTAATAATTAAGAAGCTGTGTGGTTGTAGTACAGCTGATTTGAATAATAAGCATTTAATAGAGGGAGAAAGAGTTTTGTTTTTTCTTTCGCTTTTGGATATGTTATATGTTATCTATGTAGTGATGGTTTGTGAACTTTCCAGAGAAAGAGGAAGAAGGGATGGTTGTTGGGCTGATGAATGTGGCCGGTTACGCTTCCCCGACCAAACAATTGCGGTGGCTTTCGTCGGTTCTGGCCGGTATTTTGATATGCAAAGTTGTAAGTCTGCATTCCTCTCACTTTGTGTTGGCCAATTCTTTTGGTAGGAAATGATTTTAGCATGATACTACTTGCTTCTTGTGTATGTGTGGGATTGTTTCATAGTTGAGTTTGTAGGAATACAGTCTATTATTACTTGGCGAAATCTTGTTCGGAACTTGAAATGCTTTACTTTGTGGTGTTGTGTTGTGTTTGAACTATATGTGACACTGAATTGTGTATGGACTCTTTTGTTTACCTTCTTCTACTTCGATGGTAAGGTGTGATACTAACAAGAAACAAGACTTTATGATGCATTGAGCCGAGAAGCAAATTTTTTAGTGAAGATAAACTAAATGCCTCTTTTCAGTTGATGCTGAATATAAATATGCATAATGAGAATGAGGTAAGTGTGGGAACAAAGTTGCCCACAAGATATAGATGATTGATTTGAGAATGATTCTTTCTAGACACCTTTAAAGAGCTCGTATTTTGTTCTTGAAGGTATACGACTTAACGGGTATGATTAGTGCATTGTTGATGAAGGATTACAGACGGCTTAACAGAAAGCAGAAACTAGAGTGGAACAACAGGTAGTGCTTCTTCCCATGTTGGATTTTGATCATGGATGCATTCCTTTTTTCCATTTACTATTGCACCGTAAATTTTGAAACCATGATTGACTGTTTGTCTAGGGGGTTCTCCACTTTCCATGCCATCGTTGCAGCAGCTGGCGCTCTGTATCTATTGCTTTCTGATCTTTTTGTTGATACTCCAGATCAGTTGATGATCAATAGATCGTCGAATTTATCTGATACTTTACTCGGGGTATGTGACTATAAAGCTCAGAATAGTTGTGTCAACCTTATAATATAAAGCGTGTTTTTTTCTTTATTTGACCTCTTTTAAGAAACCAACATATGGATCTAAAGGAACCGGTCGCCCTTTCTTTGATCATGCTCAACTTACCAATTACCAAATTGAATATCTTATTTAAGTTTTATAGTATTAGTATGCTTTTCTAAGACTTTTTTCTCTCAAATGATACAGGCTTCCATTGGCTACTTTTTTATCGGACTTGGCAATGATATTGTACAATTATCCCGCCTTAGGTGGAGTCGAGTATGTAAGTAGCCGTATTAAATTCTCTTATACAACTTTTTTCCCCCTTATCTAGTAAATATTCTTTCTATATATCGTTAACTCCCTTAAATGCATCACAAATACAGCCTTCCCTCTACCTAGCATGGTCTTCATCTCGCTCTTTCTATTGTTAGGTCATACATCACGGACTCTCCATGTTTGCGATTGTTCAAGCACTTTTCAGCGGTCAAGCACAAGTTTACATACTAATGGTTCTCTTCACCGAAAGCACAACCCCATTCGTCAATCTAAGATGGTAAGCTTAGGAACCAGAGATTCTGCAGCCTCTTTCTTTTCCCCATCTCTTGGCTCTCCTTTCCTTCCATGCTCTTGATTTATTCCTTTGAACACGCTCAGGTATCTTGATGTCGCTGGCCTAAAAAATTCTAAACTTTATATCTACAACGGCGTCGCTCTGTTCTTGGGTTGGTTGGTACGTCCCATTGAACTCTAGCAAAGCTAGCATACCATTTCATTATCATGGCAAGTGGTTTTCATATGTAAATCTTAATATTCAGGTTGCACGGATTATTTTATTTGTGTTCTTCTACTACCACATGTACACCCATTTTGATCAGGTAAGCAAGAATTTAAAGTTAATGCTATTTGTGTTCTCTCTCTCTCTCTCTCTCTCTCTCTCATGACTAGCTCTCTTATTCCAATGACTAGCTTTGTTAAATTTAGTTTAGACCTCTAAACCACTCAAAATCCTTGGCCTACATAGTTGTAAGCATGCTCTCCTACTTAAGATTGCTAAAAGATTGTTTGGTCTTATATTTCTTGATCTTAGATAATCATTCCTGTCAGCCAACACTCCCTTATTTTATCCTGACGAAATAAAAAATCAGATCAATTAGAATGTTTAGAAGGGATATTCAACAACTCTCGATCGTTACACTTCTTCCTACCATGGTAGACTTGAACCTTGTTCATACATGACCTGATCAATTCGATCAGGCTCTACTAATAAGTCGTTTCATGGCAGTTCCATCTATCACTTTATTGTGAAATACCAGATTGGCCCGTTCTGCCATAAGTACCTCCATCACCATATGAAGGAGAATATTTGTTAATAGTACTGTCTCTGTCCTATTAGTAATGTATTGTTTCTTTTGGACACGGTTATTAAGAAACTTGACTTTTTTGTCTAAATAAAGTGGCCCCACTTGATTTTTAGTGTTAATTTATTCCATTTCGGGAAACAGGACATTAATAATAGTCCGATTAGGAATACAGGGCGTTACGTTACTAATGGGACGAAGGGAGTATTATAGAATGATGGTTTATTGTTCGGATGGAATACTACTTGTTATAAACTCATCAGTTCGGATCAAGCATAAACACATGATTTCGAAACTTTTCCTTTCTTCGTAAACTTTTCCTCTTCAAGATTCACCGTGGGAAATCACAAGTGCAGAAACACAGTTTTACACCTAGTATTGGGTAAAAACTAAAAATAAGCCAATATGAAGTCCAGAATTGTCTCTTTTCCGATTAGCTTAGTCTTAGCTTATGTGTTCACCACATTCTCATTAGCTTGCTTCGCGCACAGCCGAGTTTACGTATTGTATTATTGGCTCGTCTTTCAGGTGAAGCTCGTGTTCCCACTAGGGTTCTACAGCTTGCTGACCGTATCCCCTGCTATGTCGGTGATGAACGCGTTCTGGTTCTGGAAAATCGCGAGAGGAATGGTGAGAACCTTGAGCAAGGCTAGGCACAGCCAGTAGCTACTTGCATTCATTCCCACACAGTTGTTCAATATCTGTAAAACTGTACCAAATATCTATAGCTTAGAACAGCTTCACATTAATGTACTTCTATTATTCAGACTCACTCCACTTTGAGCATACAACTATGGTTGGATCTTGACTTACCCTTTTCTTTCTTTTTTTCTTTATTGATGGAACATGAAATTTATAACATGATACACGATTGGACATGGCGATTGAAGTGTAAAATTAATTTATTTTATATTTTTTTAATTAAAATTAGGTGCGACGTGTACTAAAACGTACCATTACATGACAATTGGAGGATCGAGTCAGATCATTTTTCCATTAGAATTATGTATAAACGTGTGAGACACGACAATTGCAATGTGTGCTATAATACGTGTGACATAATATGTTTCCATACTTCTTAGGGAAAAACTAAGAAGTGTCAAATTGTTCATTTTAAAAAAATTGTTTCATTTTATCCAATAAAGGTTACAAAAGCTAATAAAACAAGTCGAGTACCTAGAAATGAAAATGATGGAAAGTCGAGGGGGATTTTGCAATTATCCATATAAATGTAGCTGCCTATCTTCCCACCAAAGCTCATACCAGTGAAGCTCATACCAGTGAGCGCAGGAGAGAGAAGATATCCGTCAATGGCGTCCGTTTCATCATTCAACCTCTCGTCCATCCGGGCCGCACTTCCCTCCGCTAGTTCGGGCCCTTCTATTAGCTTCCCCAACGGGCCCTCGCCTTCTCGCCTCAGGATATCCAGACCCAAACCCGGCTCGAGGCCTCTCAACGCCTTCGTCGGTCTCGCTCCTTTGCAGCCCATTTTCTCTACTCCAGGTACAGCCTTCTGAAGAGAAATTTTGCAAAATTCTGTCCATGAATTGTAAATTGTTACTAAAATTACAATTTGCTCTTGGGTGATTGTTTGATGGCTGTTGTTTGCTCTCGTTTAATTCGTGCTATATCTCAATTTCGTGTTTGTTTCTAATTTAGGGTTTTTTTTAGGATAATTTATCTGGGGAAATGTTTTCATGAGAAACTCATTTATTAGCAAATGTATTTCGAAAAAATTATCAGAAACAGATTTAAAAAAAAAAAAAAAAGGTTGTTTTTGTGGCATTTGGTGGTGTAATTTCTCTTGGAAATTTTCGGTTTCAAGAATGCCTTTTAAGAATTTGTTTCAGTTTAGTCATCTCTTTCAAAGTGCTGGTTCTGCCTGTTCCCTTTTAATCATTGGCGGAACTAAAGGGGGTCAGGAGGGTCGACCAACCCCGCCGACGGAACTTCGACTAAATAGGGTATAGGATTCTTTTTACTTATAGATAATTTTAGTGAAAAATATAGTTAATTATTTGTTTGTAGTGCAGTTGGTTAATGACTTTATAAAGAGAGGTCTCATGTTCAAAACCCAATGTACTCATTTGATTTTTAAATTATTTCTTTTCTAGTTTTCTTGCCACCGTTGTTTCTCTATTTTGACCCCCTACTGCTTTTAATTCAGTCTTTGTCTAGTGGTGATTGCAAGTCTTGTTCAGATTCTTGCTATTCGCCTATTGCCATTTCTTCCTTTTTTGATATCCCTCTGTTCTATATCTCATTTCCTTTCGACACGGTTATTTAAGAGAATCGTTAGTTTTGAGTAAAGTTTTGTAAGGTTGAGGTTCCTCAAGTAAAGTGTGTATAAGATAATTTGCCAAAATAGAAAAGATAGACAGTTTCTATGGGACATCACGAAAAAGAAAGAGAGACACTTTTTACGGAATGGATGGAATATTATTTTGTTTAGCAAGTGTTGTTGGCACTGTTTTAGCTTTTCTCATTGGTGTTTTCTTGATCTAATCTTGTTAACTTTTGATAGTCATGGTTGTTCTTCAATAGGTGTGTGTATGTGTGTGGTTAAAATGTAACAAGTAGTTTTAGAATCCTTATCAATAACATAAATGATTAAATGTACCATACCAACTATCATATTTGCTACAATTTGATCCTGTTTCAACTTTCAAATACATTCACCATCTTCACATTGCGCGGATAAGGAGAATGGGGTTGTTTTCTTGAAGCAGGGACTGTTATTGATTTATAATTGGGCATTTTAGGTAGTGAATCAATGAGAAAATGAAGCCAATTTCTTGATTGCTGCGTTTTCGATTCGTCGATTATCATTTTTCCCACTTCTTAGGAGATCACTCACATTTGTTTTTTCATCTACTTCACATTTGTTTATCATTGCTGTACTTCTGAAAATTTGCAGATTCATTTAGTTTTGAGAATTGCTTTCCCATGCTCACCAATGGCAGCCGTTTCTTCGCCATGCGGCACGGTCGAAAGGTACCCAAGCTCAACCGTCCTCCTGACCAGCGTAAGGCTCTTCTCCGAGGCTTGACCACTCAACTCCTCAAGCACGGCCGCATCAAGACCACCCGAGCCAGAGCAAGTGCAATGAGGAAATACGTTGACAAGATGGTCACACTGGCTAAGGACGGGTCCCTGCACAAGAGAAGGCAGGCCCTCGGCTTCCTCTACGAGAAGCAAATCGTCCATGCTTTGTTTGCCGAGGTTGGAGAGAGATACGGCGACAGAGAAGGAGGGTATACTAGGATTATCAGGACTCTGCCTAGGCGTGGGGATAATGCTCCCATGGCTTACATTGAGCTTGTCTGAGTTCTTTTCGAGTAATGTGGTTAAGCTCGTATGGTTTGAGATTGGTAGAGAGAATTTTGTGCTAAGAATTTGCTTTATGGCTATGTATGTAAGAATGATAACCATTCTTTCCTCTTTCATTTGAATCAAAAGTGTCTTTCTTTTGCTTGTTTTTGGAAATTAACAAGTGAGACGAGTTTTTTTTGCACATTATGCTAATGATATTTGCCATTAATTTGTCAGAAGAGGATTGAGAGAGAATTTACGTGCCATATCATAAAATAAACTAATGTACAATGAGAGGCAAAGCCTAAAATTGGCATTCTTCCAAATAGACAATCAAACCAAATGAAATAAAAGGTCTAAATAGATAGTCGACAAATAACAAACTAGACTATTAATAGGGAGTCCAGATTTCAAGTAGGACGATATTTGAACCTGAAGTTAGGATAGTCAAGTGATCCATCCTAACTAAAGACTGAAAAAATGTTGGTGCTGTTGAAGAATCAAACAAAGTAAGTTCTCTTTGCGTGATGCTCCCGACAAGCCAAATAATCCACCGGCTTGTTCCCCTTTGTGAATATGCGAGAAACGAACCCGGTAATCACGTAGTACTCGTTGAATCCTCGCTAAAGTGTGCCAGTGGAGGATTGAGATGCTTTTGGAGAAGGGGTGTGGAAAAATACCTAAATTCGATTTATGACACTTACTGTACCAAAATTTAAAAGATGGTACAATATTAATAATATTAACATATGATATGTTCGATACTGAAATCTTGGTATGGACAATGGTTCGGTAGTGGTATTGATCGTAAATTTAAAAGAATAGGCATAACATATCGACCCATCAATGTTAAAACTATAATATAATTAAAACTTCTAAACAAATTAGAAAAGCTCTTGTTTTATAATTTAAAACTTCAATGCAATTGGGCACGTCATTCATAATAATGTTGTATTTTATCCTTTCGGCCTTAGTAAATGTGGGCCATTACAAAATAGCGGTTGGAAGAAGCCCAACTAGTTTGTGCACCTGCATGCATATCAAATCGCCACGCTATGCAACCTACGTACTTTTACTCAATAAATTAACAAAAAATATTAGTTAATTAGAGTAATTAATTACTCAAGACTCAACATGTGTATTTTTCTTTGTTTATGGTAACACGAAAGTTAATAATTTAATAACAATAAAGTAATACTCCCTTCGTCCCACTATTACTCTCCCCTTTAGTTTCGTCATGGAGATTAAGAAATTTTATTTAAGTGTGTATTTTATGAGTTTTAATTGTATTAAGAAATTAACACAATTTTGAGGAGTGGTTGGTGGAAGAAATGAGAATTTATCCAAATTTTTGCGGGGACATAGTTGAGGCAATCGATTTTTTTTTTCGTTTTTTTCATATTGTTTTTTAAGAAATAATCTTAAGTTTCCAAAAATTAAAATCATAAATTTCCGAATACGGAGTGGAACGAAAATCGTGTGAAAGATAGATTTTTGGAGAGAGAGAGTATGATAATGTGAAGATGAATATTAAGTAGGAGGCACCTATTTCATTTTTTGTTTAAGAGTAGTTTTGCTATTTTAGAAAAAAAAAAGACAATAATAGCGAGACAACACGATTAGGAAAGTAGGACAGTAATAGCGGTACAGAGAGAGTACTAGTTTGTAGAAGTATAGCACAACGTTACCTAATGACGTGCAAATGAAGTTACAACTCTTTAATCAAGAGATCTACTCCATAGCGCGGCTCGATGACCAAATGTATCGACGGTGAATGGACGTATTTCGGCGATAACGAAAAAGAAAACCTAGATAACATCAACGATATCAAGATCTTAAGTTCGATTAAAGCCAAGTTTTGCCCTAAACACACACGAGGTCCGACCCCGAACGGCATGTACAAATGTGGAAACTTGCAAGCTCCGGTTGTCCCGTTAGCGAATCGTTCCGGGTTGAATTCATACGAATCCGGACCCCAAATATCTGGATCGGTATGCAGAGTTGTTACTAATGTCCACAAATTCACACCCTTGGGGAAATTAATGTTGCCGAATTTCATGTCCTTTAAGACCTCCCTCGATATCACAGGCACCGGTGGGTACAGGCGAAGCGATTCGTTAATCGTCATTGTCAGCTGTCAAGAACAGAAAGT
Organism: Lavandula angustifolia; assembly: GCA_028984105.1. Taxonomy (NCBI): domain Eukaryota; kingdom Viridiplantae; phylum Streptophyta; class Magnoliopsida; order Lamiales; family Lamiaceae; genus Lavandula; species Lavandula angustifolia. The sequence goes on from CM054814.1 coordinate 15,998,325, forward strand.
ACACACTCACCCAAAATAAGTCAAGATTCGTGAAAACTGTCGAAACACCGATCATTTGGATATCGGAATACGGGCTTACTTACTACTGACAAATTCTGTCAGTAAAACCATCGACTGTGGCACAACGTCTTATCATGACAATATGATCTGCCGAATTTAATTTCGTCCGCAAATGTTTACCGACGATTTACATAACGTCATTGTTCCGTCGGTATCCATTTGCCAATGAAATGTATCGCTTTACCGACAGTATTTCCTTTCGGTAAGTAAGCCCGTATTTCTATAATGAATATAATAGAGAAATCGAACGAGAATATACCAGTTTCATTTTCCGGGTCGTGTCGGAATCCGGGACTCGGCCTTTAGAGACGTCGATAACTTCTTGGCGGATGCGTTCCTGCCATTGAGGATAGGCGGCCAACAGCATGAGGCACCATGTAGCTGAGACGGCGGTGGTTTCGTATCCGGCCAAGTAAATGTTCTTGCAGTTGTCTACGATGAATCGATCCACCGCATCACGGCTGAGATCGCTTTCTTTGGCTCCTTCTAGAACCATCTGGAGCAAGTCTTTCTCGAACCCTCCTTCTTTTCTTTCCTTCACCACGTTCAAGATTAATCTCTTGATTTCTCTCTCCAACGCCCATGCCTCCCGGTTGCTCCTCGTTGGGAGATGCCTATTGCATAGGCAATACCGTTTAGTGGTTTATCATCGGAGAAAAAGGCAAAAGAAATTTGTCTTCACTTGAAAATATATAAACTACCGTGCATTTGTTTAATTACACAAAATAATTCGTCTTCTTGAATATGTAATAAGCCTTTTTTCAACTGTATGCGAAATCCACTCGCCCCCAACATGACTGAACAATATTTTACTCCCTCTTATTTAATATAAGTATCGTTCTGGTTTATTCATTAATTAGTAAATAAGTGTTAATTTAATGTCAACTGTTGTTGAATAAGCTTAGTAATTAGTAAACAATTAGAAAAGTAATACTCCATCCGTCTCGCTATCGCTCACCACTTTCTTTTCGACATGAAGATTAAGAAAATTTAATTAATTGTGTATTTTATAAGTTTTAATTATATTAAGAAATATGTAAAGTTTTCGAAGAGTGATTGACATAAAGAAATAACAATTTATACAATTTTTTGCAAGGCATAATTAATGCAGTAGATTTACCTTTTTCATATTGTAATTGAAAAATAATTTAAAATTTTTAAAAAGTTCGGAAGGAACGAAATTGTGTGAGAGAATTTTTTTATATATATAAGAACGTGGGGTTGAATAAAGAGTAAAGAGAAATTTACTTAATTATAAATCTAAAAGTTAATTTTTATCATTTTAAGAAAAATAAATGTAATAACGGAATAGTGCGATTGGTAATGAAGACAATAATAAGAAGATGCTGGAAGTAATTCGTAATTTGTGTGACAACTACCAAAAGACACGTATTTTAAAAAGAATGTCTAAAATAAAAAAACTTTTTAAAAAATGATTATGAAATAACGTGTCATCATCTTACCGACAAAGTAAGATGGTAAAAAAATGGGCAGCGTGTCAATATCACTCCCACGGGTGGTTAAAAAGGACAGCGGAAGACGTAATTTATAATAAAAGAATGATTTGGTACCTGAAGCCTAAAATCCCTTGGCTCCAAACTTTCTTGGATGTAGATTCTTGCAGAGCTCTGAGCTTCAAGAAAATCTCTTCCCCTTTGGAGAAATTGCTGCCGAAGCAAGCTTTGGATATTACGTCACCGGAGAAACTTCTCATGTACTGATCAATTTTGATATCTGCGGATCCACCTTCAGAATCAATTACGTTCTTCCACGATTCCATTAACGCCATAGTCGAATCTTGAATCAAATTAATCATCCCCTACAAACACTCAATTTTAGGATTAATCGTGTGATTTATGCCGATCTAGGGTTTGGTGATTTGTGAACTGTGATATGTACCTTGACTTTGTCCATGTAGAGTTCCGGTGCGATGATCTTCCTCTGGCGAGCCCAGTGGGGCCCGTTCGAAGTGAGGATCCCATGCCCAAGCAATTCGCCCCTCTCCTTGGCTTGATACGTCGGTTTCCCCAAATCGAGCGACGTGCAAGTCGTGATCTCCCTCACCATCTCCGGTTCGGTCACGTGCACGACCTGCGTGTTGCCCAACGCGAATACGAACACCTCCCCTGCCAAATCGAACTAAGTTACGCGGCGGAGGAAACGAGGAATTGATGCAAGGAGAGAGTGAATTTGAATTTGAACTTGAATTTGAATTTGAGTACCGTATTGCTTCCTCCACTGGTCGAAGAAGGGGAGAATGGCGGCGCCGCAGTCGTGCGAGAGCGGAGGGGACGAAACGGTGGCGTTCTCAGCTACTGCTTCTCTCGCCTTTTTCATCTGCATTGAGTTCCCGAGGAGGAAATCCGGCGGCGGACCGGTCAGGCCTTGCTTGCGCAGGGCGGAGCGGAGTCGCCGCGGATGCGCCGCCACCACATCGTAGAGGCGGACAAGCAGCCCTACGACGGCGATTGCGGCGGTCGAAACGAAGAGCCTCCACAAAAATTGGATATCCATGGCGGAAGTTAGCTCAATGCAACGTATGGGAAGGAGCTTATATAGAGCGAGCGTTTATGGCCGACAAACTTCCACCAGTTGTCAACTTATCATCAGTAGGCCACCTATACGAGCTATACTTAAGAAATTTCAATAGAATTAGTTTAGCGTAATTATTGAATTAATCCCTAGCAAATTATTTAAATAATATGTCAAATTATAGAATAGCTAGGGTTTAATAATGTACTCCTTCCATCCCATTATCTTTCAATATTTTCCTTTTCGGGGTGTCCCTCGTTTTGCAACGTTCTCTAAAATAAAATAAAATAAAAAAATGAGTGGACCACAATCCTTCTAAATAAGTGACCCAATTATTTTTTATTTTAAACTATTATTTTATACCTTTACACCACTATTTTAAACTCCGTTGTGGTGATCGCTGTTTTACACCAAATAATCCTGCAAAATTTGCTAGACCAAGAATTAGTATAGCATCAGGTATCGAACAAAGGGAACGGAGATTTTCAAACTTAAAAATCCTATCAATCGGGTTTTGGTTAGCAACCACGCAACTTTTGGGAATAACTAATCCTAAGACAACGAAAATTAAAGCAAGAAGTAACACGAAATTAACTATGAATAATAAAAGCGGGTCCAGCAAGATGATTCACACACACTCACAATCGATCACTGACACTAATAATTAATTAATCCGCTTAAATCAATTGGTTGTAGGATACCGTAATTAAACTGACATATCCCCTATTCTCCCTTAATTATTCGGTAATCGCCATGGTGGGCATTGAAACGACTACTTCTCTAAATTAGATGCAACCTACGTTGGTGGGCAATCAATAGATTTAACACCTAATCAGCTTTAAGAACTAAGGGAACCCAATTTAGGAGCCTACTCGTATGGTGGACATCTAATAGTCTCCTACCAAATTAATCCAATTGTCCTAAGAACAATTTGCTACTTATTTAGCCTAATCCCACGAGAAACGATGGAAGTACTAAATTAGCTATGAATTAAACTAACCTAGGGTGATCAAGCCTAAATTAATTAATCCAATTAATTAAACCTAGATTAATTCAGAACCTAAGTGATTAATTTTAAGCCCTAGTCTCACGAAAATATGGTGGTGTGTGTTTCACATCTTGCCGGCCCCTAAAAGAACTTAGCTACGCATATCGGCCGGACTGGACAGACAGACCTGTTTGCTGAACAGAATACTAATCATGATGAAATCTAGCAATTAATTAAGTGCGAAAATTCCAGTTTAATTTAAAGGCATCTAATTACTAAGAGCACGAATTTAAAATCCCAAACACAAACTTTATGAACTAAAAAACGAAATTAACATCCATAGGCTAATAGAATGGAAGCAAAACAAAGTCGGGAATTCAAAACGGAAATGATCACAAGTTGTTCCTTCCAAATCTAAACATAATTCTCGAATAAAAGTGCGGAAATGCAAACTTAAATCATGAAGAACCCTCGGTCGGAAACTCCCTCGGCTTCGGCGGTATTTGATCGGACGACCTCTCTCCGGCGGCAGCGTTGGATTTCTCTCGGCTTCGGTGTGCAGCAAGGAAAGGTCTTGATGTTGGAATAATGATCAGAAGTGCCAAAGTGGCGGAGTCTTGGCTAGGGTTTGGAGTTGATTGTGCGAAAGTGAATGGAGACGGATTTCGTGCTTCTTCGGATCTTGAAAATCATGCATAAAAATACTCCTTCCTTTTCGCAACTCCCCCCACGTATCAACTAAGGAAATAAGATAAGAATATCCTCTCCAAATCTTTTCCACGCCGTGAGTCATCAAGAATTGGAATTAAATAAATTAATTCCCTTCCTTCTCTTCCTTTATTAGATAAATTAATTATAGAAGTAGATAAATAAATAAATTTATCCTTCTATAATTAATCCCTAATTAATCCCTCCAATTTTGAGTAGATATTCCTTTGATCATGCAATGCCACCTCAACGCCTCGTCAAATGCCACATCATCAATTAACACTGCAAAACAAACATCAAAACCATTCCAAACGCCACAAAATGTGCCAAATTATACGGAATATGGATAGTACAATTTAGACCTATCAAACCTCCTTACACTTAAAACATACTTGCCCTCAAGTATAAGGAAAACCAAAGCATAAGTACTATCCAATTCATGTTCCTCCCCCAAAACTCAAGACTCTAAAAGAAAACAAGAAAAAGACACGGACAAAACAAGACACAAACAACAAGGACAAAGAAAACAAAACCACGAACACGGAAAAGAACGACACAACAAACGAAAGAAGCAATACCAATCATATCCATAATCTTTGCACTCAATGAACTAACAAAACATGTCCACCACACAAATATGCATCTCATCAAACAAGTAGAATTGCAAATTTTAGATTAGGCACACAAAAATCAACTTAGTCAAAAACCTAAGCAAACATGGATCATCCTCACGGTTCACTCAACACTCTCTAGTCTAGGTCCGGTCAAGCCTCTCAATAAAATAAAGTTCATCCATCACGATAAAAGAGTGTCATAACTGTAATATCAAGGAGGTCTTTATTCTTTGGTTGTAATGGGGCTTAGGACATAGACAAATTTGCATTGGTAAAGGTCCTAGGGGTTCTAAGCTCCACAACTTGTACCAAAATGTCACGTATGTTTTACTTGCCAAAAATAGAGATTACTAAGAATTAATATCCAACACCTACTACAAGAATTAGCACATTAGCTGCTGCCTTTGTAATCCATAAACTGCACTCTGCTTCGTTTTTTTTTTTTTTTTTTAAGAGTATAAATAGCAGCACATTCATAGCAGCAGCCCAAAATACAGCCTACTACCGGATGTTGATCACCAAATTGACTTCTCCATATTCGTTAAAATTTGTCAATAATTATTTGCACCACAACATAAGTATACTTAGTAGGTGATAAGAAAGATCAATCTCAATTTTGCTTGCAAAACATACAATGACATGAGAAAAAGAAAGCTAAAAGGCCTCGGTTTGAATATTTCTGACTAAATCAAGGAATGGATTAAGGCACAAATTAGCTCACTAGGGGATAATACAGGGTAGGACATATTGTCGCGGTTAAATGGCTCGATCCCTAGTGCCTCCTATCACTTATCACAAATGACACACTGTTATTGCAACTTCATGAACAACTCTCTCAATGAAATTAGTAGGAAGTGTCCTACTTTAACGGCTCAAATCTAATATAAGGAGTGTATATAATGCGATCCACAATTCACTTATTATTCCTCATCCTAAATCACATACAAATGTGCACCTTCTCCTACTCTTCACAATAACTACAAATTTGCATATTGAGACATAAAGCATAAGTAAACATGCTTAATCAAGAACAAGAGTGCATCAAAAACTTCAATTTTTGGCATGCTTCGACGACACAAAAGAAATGACGAAACAAAGTGACACGAAGAAGAGACATTCCTCCTCCTTACACTAAACCCCTTGTGTGCCCTTACACAAGAAAAGACAAAGCAAAAACGGAGAACATGACAAACACATAAGAAGAACGCCTCCTTACACTTGAGCGTTACAAACGATCAAGTTAAAGAGAACAACACAAAGACACAAATATAAAAAAAACTCACAGACTCACATAAAACATAAAAGAAAACAAAGGGGGAAGAAAAGACATCACCGATCACCCGGAGGCGGAAAACGAGAGAGAACCGTGCGCTCCAAATCATCAAAGCGCTGCCGGAGGTAGCAAACCTCAGCCCTCAACACCTGGACCGAATCGTCGGGTACCTGCAAAGCTACATAGGGGGCAGCACTCGGGACTCGAGGTCCCGGTGGATAAAATCTAACAGTGCCGTCAGGATCCCTATAGCAAATGCGGGCATAACCCATCAACTCAAGATCAAACAAAGGTGGATCAGACAGGCGAGTAAGCAAAGAATCATCCATAATCATAAAATTCCTAGCAAGGAACGTAGCAAACAAATGGCACAGAGTCAAATGCCTAGCCGGATGGGTGGCAAGATCACTCATACATTGCGCTACCCAATATCCAAGATCAACCCTCCTACCCGTATGTATACACCACAGAAAATACAGGTCATTATCCGTGAGGGTGGTAAACCCAGTCCAACGACCAGTCAAATTATGACACAGAAACTGATGACACAGACGTAAAGCAGGATCGGTAACGTATGAAATATCAGAAACCGAGGGTCGAAAATCCTCATGATCAGAAGGAGCAATCAAACACCAAGCATTCTTAGGACCAATATAATCACCAATAGACGAAGGAATACCACGAGGTGTAAGAGCATAGGTACCATCATCTAAATCCTCTAAAGACACAGTACCTAACCTAGCAGACCACTCAGATAGAGACATCTCATAAAAGACACAACCAATGCGAAAAGAAATACTTGGCACATAAACATCAGTAGTGAAGGTAAATGAGAAGGAATTGAAAAACTCAGAAACCAGATGATGGTAGCATGGATAATGATGTGATTCTGTTAACCAGAGCCAACCAATGCGCCGGAAATACTCGTAAAACTGACCTTGCACTCCTGTAGAGCGAAGAAAGGCGTGACTTATGGTCCTACCATTGCGAAAATTCTTCCCACGATGAGTAAAGGCGCGGTGGCGGTAGGGGTCGTCTTCGAACGTCATGGAAGCCTTCACTGCCTCTCGGTCAGGGAAACGGAGAACAATCATGTTCCCGTACACTTCAGACGACGGCATAGAATCGGAATTTGCGGAATCCGCCAGTGAAAGTTGCTCCAAGGAGAGATCGTCCTCCTCACTGGACGGTTGATAGTCGGACTCGTCCGACGACAGAGTAGATGCGCGCACTTCGGAAACCCAGCGGACTCCATCGTGAGATGGAGGCGGCACGTAAGGGCTAGTATCCTGGAGAAAGCCGAAGCGTGTGTGAAGATCGTCGGACGGAAATCCGGCAGAAGGCTCTGCCCAGGCGAAATCCTCGTCGTCTTCGGCTTCGGCCGGCAAGGCGCGATAGGGACTTCAAATTCTGGCTCATCCTCGTCGATGAGGAAGGGTCCGGAAACGGTGGGGTTCAAAGACCGCCGGATACGTCCCGTACGGCGTGGGCGGCGTGAGCTTTCTTCGACTTCAGCCGTCGATGATGAAGAGGCACCGAGAACTTTGGTCTTCTTTTTCGGGGCCATGGCGTTGAGTTGGCCAAGGAGATTTGGCGGGGAGTGGTGGTTGGGAGAGATGGTAAGAATTCGAATGGGGAGATTAATTTGGAGAAGGTAAGTTAGGGTAAATTTGGGGGATGAATGGTGAGTAGTGGGAGAAGGGGAAATAAGAAAGAAAGAGGGAAGAGGGAGAAAACGTGGGCACGTTTTCTTGTTTTCTTTTTTTTTTTTTTTTTTTTTTCACTTCTCCCAAACTCGAAAAGATCCCAAAAATTTTTGAACACACCTTCCCAATCCTATGTTTCGAATTCTTGGCCTATTTTGCAATCCCCACCTTGCCTTAAGCTCATAAACAGCTTCGTAGCTTAGATCTGGAAAAACAACAAGGAAAACCATACGAAATAGAGATAATAAAAAGAAATAACAGAATAAAATGAGAACAAACCGGGCTGCCTCTCGGTAGCGCCTTTCTTTATTGTCTTTGGCTAGACTCCTTCTAGATCAAGAGTAGGAGGGTATAGACAAGCCGAGCTCATCCACTACCTCCACTCGTGCAGCAACATGATAGAGTTTCAATCGGTGACCATTCACAGTAAACTCTGTGTCAGAATCCAGCTTTGAGATTGTAACTGCTCCAGTCTTCGAGACGGATCGAATCCTGAAAGGACCGATCCAACGCGAACGGAGCTTGCCTGGCATGAGACGGAGGCGAGATTGGTATAGCAACACTAACTGTCCCTCCTCAAATTTCTTTGTACGGATGTGTCTGTCATGCCATGCCTTCGTGTGATCCTTGTATCTCATTGCCGTGTCGTAGGCCTCACGACGGATCTCTTCAAGTTCTTGTAACTGATATTTTCTTTCTTTCGCACATCCTTGCAGATCCATATTAATCTTCTTTATAGCCCACCATGCCTTGTGCTCCAATTCCACAGGTAGATGGCAAAGCTTCCCAAAGATAAGTCGATACGGAGACATACCTATAGGAGTTTCATAAGCAGTACGATAAGCCCATAAAGCATCGTCTAACCTTAAACTCCAATCCTTCCGAGAAGGATTCACGGTCTTCTCAAGTATAGCTTTTACTTCCCTATTGGAGACCTCAGCTTGCCCATTCGTTTGTGGATGGTAGGGTGTAGAGATACGATGCTTGACACCGTATTTCTTCATGAGTGCTTCTATAGTGCGGTTGCAGAAATGGCTTCCTTGATCACTAATGATGGCCGTCGGTACTCCAAATCTGCTGAAAATATTAGTTCTAAGAAAACCTGCAACCACTTTAGAATCATTAGTCCTCACGGCCTTAGCCTCGACCCATTTAGACACGTAGTCCACAAAGAAGCAAAATGTACAAGTTCCCGCATGAACTCGAAAAAGGGCCCATGAAGTCCATGCCCCACACATCAAAGATTTCACAGAAGCGCAACGGCTTTTGGGGCATTTCATCCTTCCGTGATATGTTACCGGGTCATTTGGCAACGTGTACACGTCTTGCAAAAATTGTATGAGTCGAGGTTTAAGGTCGGCCGGAAAAACTCGCATCCAAAACCTTTTACGGCAGACGCGTTTTGGGCCAAAGTGTCCACCATAAGGGGATGAATGACAATGAAAAAGAATCTCACCTTGTTCGGCCTCAGGAACGCAACGGCAAATTACTTGATCTACTCCCATCTTCCATAGTATTGGAGAATCCCAAAAGTATTGTCGGCATTCGCTCTCCAATCTTTTTCTTTGGGCATGTGTGAAATTGGATGGAATCTGCTTGGAAGTCAAGTAATTCACAATGTTAGCAAACCAAGGAAGTTTAGATAACTTACCAATAGCCTTTAGCCATTCTGGATCAGAATCGGTGCATGCGGTCGATGCGGCCGTGATCGTGCATTAGCCGAAAAACATCGAACATGGGTCTGCATGTCCGGACGGACCGATCGGGTGACAAATTCGGGAACTGCATACAAATGCTCCTCAGGAAAAGTCTCCTTAATATATTCTCCATCTTCTTCTTTGATCAATCGACTTAGATGGTCCGCCACTTGATTCTCTGCTCCTCTTTTGTCCTTAACCTCCCAATCAAACTCTTGAAGTAAGAGTATCCATCGTATTAATCGAGGTTTAGACTCCTTCTTGGATAGAAGGTGTTTGACGGCAAAGATGATCGGTGTATACCACAATTTTGGAGCCAAGTAAGTAGGATCCGTACTTGTCAAATGCGAAGACAATAGCCAACAACTCCTTCTCCGTGGTAGAGTAATTGCACCGAGCCGAGTTAAGTGTCTTTGAAGCATAGTATATCACGTGGCTCTCTCTTCCATTCTTTTGTCCCAAGACTGCTCCTACGGCTCGGTCGGATGCATCACACATGATCTCGAATGGCTTGTTCCAATCGGTGGTTGCATTATTGGGGCAAGAGTGAGCTTTGTCTTGAGGAGGTTGAAGGCCTCCTTACACTCGATCATCGAACACGAACTCAACATCTTGTTGTAGGAGTCTTGTGAGTGGTTGAGCTACCTTTGCAAAGTCCTTGATGAAACGCCGATAAAAACCCGCATGGCCTAAGAAACCGCGAATCTCCTTCGCAGATGTAGGGGGCGGCAAACTTAGCAATTAGGTCAACCTTGGCCTTGTCCACTTCAATGCCTCTCGCTAGAAACCACATGACCGAGTACAATTCCTTCGGTCACCATAAAATGGCACTTCTCATAGTTGAGTACCAAGTTTTTCTCCACACACCGAGTAAGGACTTTATCTAAATTCTTCAAGCATCCCATGTATGAATTCCCGTAAACGATGGAAGTCATCCATGAATACTTCAATACAATCTTCGATCAAGTCCGAAAAGATGCTCATCATGCACCTTTGAAAGGTGCCCGGTGCATTACACAATCCGAATGGCATACGTCTGTATGCAAAAGTACCAAAGGGACAAGTAAATGTGGTCTTGTCCTGATCCTCCTCCTTCACGTGGATCCGAAAATAGCCGCTATACCCATCCAAAAACTGAAGTAGGCTTGCCTCCGCAAGCCTCTCTAACATCCCGATCAATAAAGGGTAACGTAAAAATGGTCTTTCCGTGTAGCTTCATTCAACTTCCTGTAGTCTATGCACATACGCCACCCAGTCACTAATCTCATAGGCACTAGCTCATTATTCTCGTTTTCCACAACTTGAAAGCCAGACTTCTTCGGCACCACGTGAACAGGGCTCACCCATTTGCTATCAGAAATAGGGTAAATGATACCTATAGAAAGAAGCTTCAGTACCTCTTTAAGCACCACCTCTCGCATGTTAGGGTTGAGCTTCTGTTGGTGATCTCGAAAAGGCTTGCTTTCAGGCTCCATATGAATTGAATGAGTGCAGATGTCGGAACTAATGCCGGTGATGTCGGCTAAAGTCCAGCCAATAGCCTTCTTGTGCTTCTTCAAAACTGTCAATAAGGCATCCTCTTGATTCTGATTTAGCTCTTTGCTAATGATTACTGGCAGCGTATCATCATCTCCAAGATAAGCATACTTCAAATGCTTGGGAAGTTGCTTTAGCTCGAGAACTGGCGGCTTCACCAACGAAGGCAGAATTCTGTCAGATTCGGCCTGTCTGGGCAGATCGGCGATACTGCGGCGACGACGAAGAAATTATGGCGCTGCATAGAGTGCTTTGATGCTGTCTCGGATCTCTTCATCCCTAATATCCTTAAGATCAAGGTTAGTCAGCCCCTTGATTAAGGTGAGTTCCATTTTATCCTGCAACAAATGCGTCTCAAGATAATCTTGGACAAAACTTTCAATCTCGTCAGCAGAAAAAGCCATTTCATTCTCATGATCATAAGGTTTCTTAAGTGCACTAGCAATATGATGAACATAAGTCTCATTATGATATCGCACACTAATAGAACCTTCATCCACATCAATAACAACTTTCACAGTTTTCAGAAATGGTCTACCCAACAAAACACCCGCAGTACCCTGCACTTGTCTATCATTTGTATCTATAACATAGAAATCAGCAGGATAGACAAAATCATTGATTCTAACAAGGATGTTTTCAAGTAAACCAATAGGTGCAATGCATGATCTGTCAGCAAGCTGTATAATTACATCAGTAGATACAAATTCAACTCCAGATAATTGATTATACACAGATAGTGGCATAACATTAATTGATGCACCTAGATCACACATAGCCCGCTCAACCATCACATTCCCCATAAGACAAGGAAGAGCGAACATACCTGAATCCACGCATTTTGTGGGTAGCATCTTTTGGATAATTGCTGACACAGATGTATCCATCAATACTTTCCCAGTTTGCTGGATCTTGCCCGCTATGAAATCTTTGACAAATTTCCCAAATTGGGGAATTTTCACAGCCTCCAAAAAGGGTATGTTTATTTCCAGCTTCCCAAACAACTTCACATAGTCCATATAGTCCTTGTTCGGCGTTCTCTTCCTCTCCAAGGCTTCAGGAAATGGTGGAGGTACAACAGTTTCAGGGCCCGTCTGGACAGATCGGCCCTCTCTGTTTGGCAGAACTTCATTAGTAAAATTCTGTAACTCTATCAGGTCGTCCTGGGCGGTCGGACCTTCGCTGTTATTCAGCTTTCTTTTGGTCGAGACCTTCGTCAGGCCGTCCGGGCAGAAGGACCCTCTCTGTTGTCCGTTCCGACTTGTTGAATTTTGCCCTTGGTGTGGGCTCAGACAACTCTTTTCCACTTCTCAATAAAATCTTATTGCAGTTATGAGAATTTGGATTCGGTTCCGTCTGGGATGGGAGTTTACCTTGATTTCCTTTGATTTCCTGAACAGAAGAATTAAGCCTTGAAATCTGCTTGGCCAAATCCTCAAAGGTGCTTTGAGTAGATTGGGTAAACTCCTCTTGCATCTGCTGCTGGTATGCTATGGCATTCTTATGTGAATTTATCATTTCAGCCATCATTTTCTCCAATGGACTGCTATGGTCCGTCTGGCCAGACGGACCAGTTTGCTGCTGAAACTGCTGTGGATATTGCCTCTGGTGTGGAGGTCTATAGGGTTGCTGGAACCCTTGTGGCTGCGGTGGCTGATATTGTTGATGCTGATAAGCAGGTTGTTGGAATGACTGTTGTGGAGGATTTCTGGGCGCTTGTGGTACTTGATCATCTTGTCTCCACCTTAAATTCGGATGCACCTTGTTTTGATTATTCCAGTTACCTGCTGCATTAACATCCTCACCTTGACACTGTAGAGATGTATGTCCTCTTTGTCCGCATGCTCCACATGTATGATCTGCCATTGATCGGGCAGATGATGAGGAGGAGGAAGGAGAATTCCTCTCCTTAAATAACCTGTCCAATTTATCTTCAAGTTGGCTGAACTTCTCCTCCATCTTCATGCCAACCTTCATATCTAGATCATCTAGGAAGTCTCCGCTTGAAAGGTTAACGAATTTCCTCTGCATTCTCGGTCCTTTGTACTGCGATGTGGATTCGGCAAGTCCTTCGATGATTGCCTTTGCATCAGTATAGTAGCTGTTAGCGAAGCTACCTTTCAGTCCAACGTTCACCATGGTTTTAGATTCTGTCATTCCTTGGTAGAAAATTTGCAGTAGATCTACTTCAGAAAATCCATGGTTCGGGCGACTATCAACTAGCTTCCCAAATCTCTCCCAAGAGGGCACCAAAGGACTCATCAAGCTCTTGATTGATTCCGGATATCTCTTTCTTGAGTACATTCGTCTTGGATTGTGGAAAGTACTTGTCCAGGAATGTTTGACGCATCTGAGCCCAAGTAGTGATTGATCTAGGTCTCAATCCGGAAAACCATGCACGAGCTCCGTCTTGTAGAGTAAAAGGGAATGCTTTAAGCTTGAAAGCATCCAAATGACCTTGCTTCGTGCGGATCACGGACTCGATTGAATCCCTCCGGAAAAGCAAAGGGATTCTCGTTCGGCTTCCCGTAAAATTTTGGACATGCCGCGACCAAATTCAACTTCACATCTATTTGCTCAGTGGTAGTTATGTGGATTGGTCCAGGCAAGTCCTCTCCCAAGTTCCTCGAACCTGAGTTCATCCTCAGATTGGCTGCTTGATCTTCAGCCATGATTTCTTCTTCAGATTCAGAATTGCTGTCTTCAGAAAACGGGTCTGTCTGGCCTGCCGGACCGATTTCAGACTCTGACTCACTGGTTCTTCCCTCTGTCAGTCGGGCCGACTGTTTTGTTCGTGACAAGACCTGGTTGCTTCGCAGCCTTTGTTGCCTTCCTATTCCTTTTCGCAGTCTTTTCAATTTCTGGATCAAAGTGTAGAAAAGGGGGGAAGACCTGCTCATGCAACACTTAAAAAGCACAAAAGATCAGTAGGAAAAATAAGCTTAAATATAACACCGTTCCCCGGCAACGGCGCCAATTTGGTGATCGCTGTTTTACACCAAATAATCCTGCAAAATTTGCTAGACCAAGAATTAGTATAGCATCAGGTATCGAACACAGGGAACGAAGATTTTCAAACTTAAAAATCGTATCAATCGGGTTTTGGTTAGCAACCACGCAACTTTTGGGAATAACTAATCCTAAGACAACGAAAATTAAAGCAAGAAGTAACACGAAATTAACTATGAATAATAAAAGCGGGTCCAGCAAGATGATTCACACACACTCACAATCGATCACTGACACTAATAATTAATTAATCCGCTTAAATCAATTGGTTGTAGGATACCGTAATTAAACTGACATATCCCCTATTCCCCCTTAATTATTCGGTAATCGCCATGGTGGGCATTGAAACGACTACTTCTCTAAATTAGATGCAACCTACATTGGTGGGCAATCAATAGATTTAACACCTTATCAGCTTTAAGAACTAAGGGAATCCAATTTAGGAGCCTACTCGTATGGTGGGCATCTAATAGTCTCCTACCAAATTAATCCAATTGTCCTAAGAACAATTTGCTACTTATTTAGCCTAATCCCACGAGAAACGATGGAAGTACTAAATTAGCTATGAATTAAACTAACCTAGGGTGATCAAGCCTAAATTAATCAATTCAATTAATTAAACCTAGATTAATTCAGAACCTAAGTAATTAATTTTAAGCCCTAGTCTCACGAAAATATGGTGGTGTGTGTTTCACATCTCGCCGGCCCCTAAAAGAACTTAGCTACGCATATCGGCCGGACTGGACAGACAGACCGGTTTGCTGAACAGAATACTAATCATGATGAAATCTAGCAATTAATTAAGTGCGAAAATTCCAGTTTAATTTAAAGGCATCTAATTACTAAGAGCACGAATTTAAAATCCCAAACACAAACTTCATGAACTAAAAAACGAAATTAACATCCATAGGCTAATAGAATGGAAGCAAAACAAAGTCGGGAATTCAAAACGGAAATGATCACAAGTTGTTCCTTCCAAATCTAAACATAATTCTCGAATAAAAGTGCGGAAATGCAAACTTAAATCATGAAGAACCCTCGGTCGGAAACTCCCTCGGCTTCGGCGGTATTTGATCGGACGACCTCTCTCCGGCGGCAGCGTTGGATTTCTCTCGGCTTCGGTGTGCAGCAAGGAAAGGTCTTGATGTTGGAATAATGATCAGAAGTGCCAAAGTGGCGGAGTCTTGGCTAGGGTTTGGAGTTGATTGTGCGAAAGTGAATGGAGACGGATTTCGTGCTTCTTCGGATCTTGAAAATCATGCATAAAAATACTCCTTCCTTTTCGCAACTCCCCCCACGTATCAACTAAGGAAATAAGATAAGAATATCCTCTCCAAATCTTTTCCACGCCGTGAGTCATCAAGAATTGGAATTAAATAAATTAATTCCCTTCCTTCTCTTCCTTTATTAGATAAATTAATTATAGAAGTAGATAAATAAATAAATTTATCCTTCTATAATTAATCCCTAATTAATCCCTCCAATTTTGAGTAGATATTCCTTTGATCATGCAATGCCATCTCAACGCCTCGTCAAATGCCACATCATCAATTAACACTGCAAAACAAACATCAAAACCATTCCAAACGCCACAAAATGTGCCAAATTATACGGAATATGGATAGTACAATTTAGACCTATCACGCTGGACAAGAGGTAGTGATATTTAACTCTACGATTTTTTTACCACAAAATAATTAACTTTACCATAAGTCATTTCGAAACGGGCTTTACATAATATCTCATACTATTATTTAGATGAGTGATTTCTTTTGTGATTGTCGTTTTTCGTAAAATTAGATAATACTAAAAAAAGAAACTATATATTTTCTAGGTTTTGCTAATTCGAATTATTAATGATCTATAATTTTATAAGTTGACGAGAGACATGTGAAGTTGTCACAATTGTATACTTGCATGAAAATGAAATATTTGGCATTTAATAGCATGCACGCTTGCCAACATTGAGTTTGACTCGCTGTACTTGTTCTAGAAAGAGTATGTCATTAACGCCACGAATTATTCTAGAAATATATCACTGATTTTTTTCAACAGAATTTCAACTATGTAGCTGAGAAATTCTAGAATTGCAGATAAAAAGGTTCGAAATTCTAGACTCGCTGTAGCTATTCTTCTAGAAATATACTCTATTCGTCCCATAGAAAGTCTCGTTTTTATGGAACACGGAGATTAAGAAACTTGCATTATGTGGTGTATATTGTTTGACTTTTAGGCGGTTAATTATGGGCTACAAGTTCTTTACTTTTTTTAGAAACAAGACACTTTCTATGGGGCGACTAAAAAAAGAAAACAAGACACTTTTCTATAGGATGGAGGGAATATCCTTTAATAGCGTGAACGCATGTGTACAATGAATTTGTTTTATGTCCATGTATGTAAGAATGATAACTAATCTTTCCTCTTTCATTTGAATCAAAAGTGGTTTTCTTTTGCTTGTTTTTGGAAATTAACAAGTGAGACGAGTTTTTTTTGCACATTATGCTAATGACATTTCCCAGAAATTTGTCAGAAGAGGATTGAGAGAAAATTTACGTGCCATATCATAAAACCAATGTACAATGAGAGGCAAAGCCTAAAATTGGCATTCTTCCAAATAGACAATCAAACCAAATGAAATAAAAGGTCTAAATAGATAGCCGCCAAATAACAAACTAGACTATGAATAGGGCGTCCTCATCTCAAGTAAGACGATATTTGAACCTGAAGTTAGGACAGTCAAGTGATCCATCGTAACCAAAGATTGAAAAAATATCGGTGCTGTCGAAGAATCAAACAAAGTAAGCTCTACTGTCTGATGCCCTTGACGAGCCAAATAGTCCGCCGGCTTGTTCCCCTCTATGTGAATATGAGATAAACGAACCCGGTAACCACGTAGTACTCGTTGAATCCTTGCTAAAATGTGCCAGCGGAGGATTGAGATGCTTTTGGACAAGGGGTGTGGAAAAATACCCAAATTCGGTTTATGACACTTACTGTACCAAAATTTAAAAGATGGTACAATATTAATAATATTAATATATGATATGTTCCATACTGAAATCTTGGTATGGACAATGGTTCGGTAGTGGTATTGATCGTAATTTTAAAAGAATAAGTATAACATATAGACCCATCAATGTTAAAACTCTAATATAATTAAAACTTCTAAACAAATTAGACAAGCTCTTGTCTTTCAATTTAAAACATCAATGCAATTGGGCACGTCATTCATAATAATATTGTATTTTATCCTTTTGGGCTTAGTAAATGTGGGCCATTACAAAATAGCGGTTGGAAGAAGCCCGAGTAGTTTGTGCACCTGCATGCATGATCAAATCGCCACGCTATGCAACCTACGTATTTTTACTCAATAAATTAACAATAAATTATTAGTTAATTAGGGTAATTAATTACTCAACACTCAACATGTGTATACTTTTTTGTTTATGGTAACACGATATTTAATAATTTAATAACAATAAAGTAATACTAGTTCATAGAAGTACAGCACAACGTTACATAATGACGTGCAAACGAAGTAAAGCCAAGAGATCTACTCCATAGCGCGGTAGTTACAACTCTTTAATCAAGAGATCTACTCCATAGCGCGGCTCGACGATCATTTTTATCGATGGCGAGTGGACGTATTTCGGCGACAACGAAAACGAAAACCTAGATAACATTGACGATATCAAGATCTTAAGTTCGATTAAAGCCAAGTTTTGCCCTAAACACACGCGCGGTCCTACTCCGAACGGCATGTACAAATGTGGAAACTTGCAAGCTCCGGTTGTCCCGTTAGCGAATCGTTCCGGGTTGAATTCATACGAATCCGGACCCCAGATATCTGGATCGGTATGCAGAGTTGTTACTACTGTCCACAAATTCACACCCTTGGGGAAATTAATGTTGCCGAGTTTCATGTCCTTTAAGACCTCCCTCGATATCACATGCACCGGTGGGTACAGGCGAAGCGATTCGTTAATCGTCATTGTCAGCTGTCAAGAACAGAAAGTACACACTCACCCAAAATAGGTCAAGATTCGTGAAAACCGTCGAAACACCGATCATTTGGATAACAGAATACGGGCTTACTTACTACTGAATAATTCCGTCAGTAAAACCATCGGCTGTGGCACAACGAGTTTATGGCCAACGTCTTATCATGACAATATGATCCGTCGAATTTAATTTCGTCCGCAAATGTTTACCGACGATTTACATTACGTCATTGTTCCGTCGGTATCCATTTTGCCGACAAAATGTATCTATCGCTTTACCGACGGTATTTCCTTTCGGTAAGTAAGCCCGTATTTCTATAATGAATGTAATAGAAAAATCGAACAAGAATATACCAGTTTCATTTTTCGGGTCGTGTCGGAATCCGGGACTCGGCCTTTAGCGACATCGATAACTTCTTGGCGGATGCGTTCCTGCCACTGTGGATAGGCGGCTAAGAGCATGAGGCACCATGAAGCTGAGACGGCGGTGCTTTCGTATCCGGCCAAGTAAATGTTCTTGCAGTTGTCTACGATGAATTGATCCACCGCATCACGGCTGAGTTCGCTTTCTTTGGCTCCTTCTAGAACCATCTGGAGCAAGTCTTTCTCGAACCCTCCTTCTTTTCTTTCCTTCACCACGTTCAAGATTAATCTCTTGATTTCTCTCTCCAACGCCCATGCCTCCCGGTTGCTCCTCGTCGGGAGATGCCTGTTGCATAGGCATATCGTTTAGTGGTTTATCATCGGAGAAAAAGGCAAAAGAAATTTGTCTTCACTTGAAAATATATAAATTACCGTGCATTTGTTTAATTACACAAAATAATTCGTGTTCTTGAATAATACTACATATAATAAGCCTTTTTTCAACTGTATGCGAAATCCACTCGCCCCCAACATGACTGAACAATAATTTACTCCCTACTCCCTCTTATTTAATATAAGTGTGGTTCTGGTTTATTCATTAATTATAATATTAGTGTTAATTTAATGTCAATTGTTGTTGAATAAGCTCAGTAATTAGCAAACAATTAGAAAAAATTATATTCCCTCTTATTTAAGTTATGAGTTTTAATTATATTAAGAAATACGTAAAGTTTTGGAGAATGATTGGTGAAAAGAAATAAGAATCTATATAATTTTTTGCAAAGCATAATTAATACAATAGATTTACTTTTTTCATATTCTAATTGAAAAATATTCTAAAGTTATCAAAAAATAACATTAATAACGCAAAATTCAATTAAAAATGAAAACAATAATAGGATGTTGGGAGTAATTGGTAATTTGTGTGCCAACTACCAAAAGACACGTATTTTAAATAGAAAATTAAGAAAACTTTTGAAAAGATGATTATGATAGACCGACACAATCATCTTACCGACAAAGTAAGATGTTGAAAAAATTGGCAGCGTGTCAATATCAATCCCTTGGATGGTTAAAAAGGACAGCGGAAGACGTTAATTTCTAATAAAAGAACGATTTGACGTTATTTTCGAGAATCACGAGATATCTTATGCATTTTTCACGTGGTTATTATTGTTTCGAATATATATGTCAATTTAATTTTTTACATATATTAATAAAACATTTAATAATATATTTAGTATTATAAAAGTTGAATAAAATAATTTTTAGTTATATTATCATATTAATTAGACCATGAAAGTTACTAAAATATTTAGTTAGAAATAAAAAATTGTTAATAACCATATAAAATCGGGATAGATGAAAAAGAAAAGAATATATATATATATATATATATATATATATATATATTTGGGAGGAGGGAGTATGAATTATTATTAATAGTATTTGGTTAAACATGTGGTACCTGAAGCATAAAATCCCTTGGCTCCAAACTTTCTTGGATGTAGATTCTTGCAGAGCTCTGAGCTTCAAGAAAATTTCTTCTCCTTTTGAGTAACTGCTACCGAAGCAAGCTTTGGATATTACATCTGCGGAGAAACTCCTCATGTACTGATCAATTTTGATATCTGCGGATCCACCTTCAGAATCAATTACGCTCTTCCACGATTCCATCAACGCCATAGTCGAATCTTGAATCAAATTAATCATCCCCTACAAACACTCAATTTTAGGATTAATCGTGTGATTTATGCCGATCTAGAGTTTGGTAATCTGTGAAATGTACCTTGACTTTGTCCATGTAGAGTTCCGGTGCGATGATCTTCCTCTGGCTAGCCCAGTGGGGCCCGTTCGAAGTGAGGATCCCATGCCCAAGCAATTCGCCCCTCTCCTTGGCTTGATACGTCGGTTTCCCCAAATCGAGCGACGTGCACGTCGTGATCTCCCTCACCATCTCCGGTTCGGTCACGTGCACGACCTGCGTGTTGCCCAACGCGAATACGAACACATCCCCTGCCATTGCCAAATTGAGCTACGATTACGCGGAGGAGACAAGGAGGAATTGGTGCGAGGAGAGCGTGGAATTTGAATGTGAATTTGAATTTTGAGCTCGTAAACGAGGAATTGAAGCAAGGAGAGAGTGAATTTGAACTTGAACTTGAATTTGAATTTGAAATTGAATTTGAATTTGAGTACCGTATTGCTTCCTCCACTGGCCGAGGAAGGGGAGAACGGCGGCGCCGCAGTTGTGCGAGAGCGGAGAGGACGAAACGGCTGCTTCTCTCGCCTTTTTCAACAGCATTGAGTTTCCGAGGAGGAAAGCCGGCGGCGGACCGGTTAAGCCTTGCTTGCGCAGGGCGGAACGGAGTCGCCGCGGATGCGCCGCCACCACATCGTAGAGGCGGAAAAGCAGCCCTACGACGGCGATTGCGGCGGTCGAAACGAAGAGCCTCCACAAAAATTGGATATCCATGGCCTTGGTTAGCTCAATGCAACGTATGGGAAGGAGCTTATATAGAGCGCGAGCGCGAGCGTTAATGGCTGATAAACTTCCACCAGTTTTCATCAGTAGATAAGGCCACCTAAACATGCACAGTAATTTGCCAAAATAATACTATTAAAAAACCCAAAATAACATTCTTTCAAAAATATTTATCAAACTAACACCATTTTTCCTACCTATACACTTATTCACTAAATGAATATCTACATGGAAAATAAAATTTATTTTCATATTTAATTTTACTATTAGCTAAATAAAAAATTAAAAAATTATTTTTATTTTTAGTTAGAAAATGCAAAAAAAATATTCAATAACAAAGAAAATAAAAAAAATATTTTTATTATTTTTATTTAAAAACTAACGAAAAAAATTCTTTCCAACGCAATTGCAATATTTATATATATATTTTATTATTTATGTAATTAAAATAATAAAAACATAAAAAGGGTTTCGTATTTTTATATAAAAAATAAGATATTTTTTTGTTTGAAATATAATTAAATATAAAACTATAGAAATAAAAATAAATTATTTGTATTTAGACAAATTGCACATGTACAAAATAAATAAAATTTATTTTCCATGTAATTAGAACAAAGTATTGTTTTGTAATTAAGTAAATGTATTAAATAAAACTTATTTTCCATATAGATATTTATTTAGTAAGTAAGTGTATAGGTGACAAAAAGAGTGTCAGTTTAGTAATTATTTTAGAAAGAGTGTTATTTTGAAAATTAATTTTTTGGAGAGTATTATTTTGGCAATTGACTCCACCTTATGCGAGCTATACTTAAGAAATTTCAATAGAATTAGTTTACCGTAATTATTGAATTAATCCTTAGGAAATTATTTAAAGAATATGTCAAATTATAGAATAGCTAGGGTTTTATAATGTACTCCCTCGGTTCCACTCATCTTTCAATAATTTCTTTTTCGGGTTGTCACGCTCATCTTCCAACGTCCTCTAAAATAAAATAAAATAAAATAAAAAATGAGTGGACCACAATCCTTCTAAATAATTGGATCCCATTATTTTTTATTTTACACAACTACTGTACACTTTTACATCACTATCTTAAACTCCGCGTCCATTCCCAAATGTTGCAAGATAAGTGGGATAGAGGGAGTATTAGATTGGACGATTTTAAAGGCCAATTATTCAACGTTAATTATATCATGAATACTAGTTAAGCGTGTATATTCAATTATTTCTAATTATGAATTGTAAAAACAATTTAAATAAGTGCTTTTGACATAAGTTATTTGTATCTGAATATATTTATATAAGCACTTAATTAGATAAAATAAAAAAATAAATTGTAGTTTAAAAAAAATTTCGATTTTCACAAGAAGTTTTTAGATTATTTTTATAAATAAGCTAAAAAAAAGTTTATTTGTTTACTTAAACGGAGCCTATATCAGATATCTATAACTTCAAATGTTACACAATTAGAGAAATTTAATATCGCTATCTAAGGAGTGAAATAGATGAATTTGCGACATTCAAACAACATTAGACACAAACTCATGCATATACGCTAGACAAGAGGTAGTGATATTTAAATCTATGATTTTTTTACCACAAAATAATTAACTTTACCATAAGTCATTTCGAAACGGGGTTTACATAATGTCTCATACTATTATTTAGATAAGTGATTTCTTTTGTGATGGTCGTTTTTCGTAAAATTAGATAATACTAAAAAAATGAACTATATATTTTCTAGGTTTTGCTGATTCGAATTATTAATGATCTATAATTTTATAAGTTGACGAGAGACATGTGAAGTTGTCACAATTGTATACTTGCATGAAAATGAAAACTTTGGCATTTAATAGCGTGCACCCTTGCCTACATTGAGTTTGACTCGCTGTACCTATTCTTCTAGTAAGAGTATGTCATTAACGCCACGAATTATTCTAGAAATATATCACTGATTTTTTTCAACAGAATTTCAACTATGTAGCTGAGAAATTCTAGAATTGCAGATAAAAAGGTTAGAAATTCTAGACTCGCTGTACCTATTCTTCTAGAAATATCATTTAATAGCGTGGTGCCTACATTGAATTAATAATGTTTTTAAATACACGTGTTAATTAAGTCTACTGTTATAATCACTATAAGATTATGCCGTATTTTCCGACTGAAAATTCCATCGGCAAAACATATAAATCCATCGGCAAATTAAAGTCCCGACGAATTACCGATGGAAAAATTCCGTCTACTCTTGGGAATCGGTAAATATTTGCCGATGGATTTTCCTGTCCGTTGGTATATGCCGACGGAATGGGCATCAACAATGGTACTTCGTTAAAAATGTCGGCATCCCTTTGGCGACAGAATGCCGACGGAACTAGTCCGTCGATATTCTCGACGGAAACGATTATGACGGTAGTTTGTAATAGTTGAGGACATAATGTTTTTAAAAATTCCGTCGGTAAATCCGTCGGTAATATTAGCTAGTTCCATCGGTAAATTCATCGAGAGCTTATAATTTTTTACCAATTTATTTATTTATTCCATTGGGAAATCCGTCGGCAAAATACAGAAAATTCAGTGGGCTACTAAATAATCAACATTTTCCCAAACCTGTAACACCAATACCAATTAAACACCAATTCCAAATAATCAACTACTTCAAAACACCAATTAAAATACGAAGAATAACACCAATACCAATACTTTGTTATCAGTTTCGAACCAACCACTACGTCTAATTGTACTTTCAAACACCAACATAAACATAAGTCTAAGTGATCATGAACGAGAAGTGGAGTTGTCGTCATCTCGTCGATCGCTTCCTTCGCCTGTCGAGCTAACACCCTGAATTAAGAGAGCTTGGTCTTGTAGCTGTTTTGAAAAACCTCCTCGATACTGCGTCGATCAGTCTCTATAGCAGCTATTCGTTGTTGCAGCTCTGCATCTAGCTGTTGACGCAATTCAGCTCTGTGTCTAACTGCTGACGCAATTCATCTATCTCATTCAACAATGCCTCTCGAGACACATTACCTATCATATTCAAAGAAAAAAAAGTTGTTAATTAGAAGTTAAAATTATGCAACATTAATTTCTACATAAATCATTTTAAGACATGTATATAACTAATCCCTAAGACCACTATCCGATGAAGAACCTTGGCTATGCACAATCCTGACGAGGTTGCCCATGCCGAACATCCTTTTCTTATGTCGAGCCCACCGCCACGCACATCCACATGAAAAAAAAATTAGGGATTAATTATCCAAACTAACAAATATTGAGAATCTTTTATACCAATTTGCCTTTACAAGAAATAACAGTCCAATTGAAAATGAAATCAATAATAGGACGTTGGGAGTAATTGGTAATTTGTGTGCCAACTACCAAAAGGCACATATTTTAAATAGAAAATTAAGAAAACTTTTGAAAAGATGATTATGAAAGACCGACATAATCATCTTACCGACAAAGTAAGATGTTGAAAAAATTGGCAGCGTGTCAATATCAATCCCTCGGATGGTTAAAAAGGACAGCGGAAGACGTTAATTTCTCATAAAAGAATGATTTGACGTTCTTTTCGAGAATCACGAGATATCTTTTGCATTTTTCATGTGGTTATTATTTTAGTATTTTTTTTTAGTTGACGAGGAACCCGCAACCGCTACCTTTGGTGTGCACAGAGTAAACCTCGCTCCCGTGCAATAGCCTACAAACCACAAAAGAGTTAAACCATCCTTAATATGACAGAGTGACAGTGCCACACATACAAGTGTCCAGGTGGGAATTGAACCCAGGACCTATCGATCCCGGACCACCCATCTTCACCGCTATACCATCCCATTGGGACAAACTTTCTTGGATGTTTGGTTAAACATGTGGTACCTCAAGCCTAAAATCCCTTAGCTCCAAACTTTCTTGGATGTAGATTCTTGCAGAACTCTGAGTTTCAAGAAAATCTCTTCTCCTTTTGAGTAACTGCTACCGAAGCAAGCTTTGGATATTATGTCACCGAAGAAACTCCTCATGTACTGATCAATTTTGATGTCTGCCGATCCACCCCCAGCCTCAAATAAGCTCTGCCACGATTCGAGCAACGCCATTGTCGAATCTTGAATCAGATTTATCATCCCCTATCAAGCAATTAATGTTAATGAATTAGCATAGTAAGGATCGTCTGATTAGTTATGCATAGTGATATGGTACATTTTAGTATTGTTCGGTGCTTGATTTTGAGTTGAGATTGTATCAATTTATTTAACTTTTAAATATGATTGCTAGTTATATTGCAAGTATTGAATTTTGATAGACATTTGAGAAAAGAGATAGCTTTAATGTTGAGGAGTGAAGAAATCAAAGTCAAAAACCAATACAGAACAATACTGGGGCAAAAGTGTCGAGATGAAAGTCGGGTCATAAGAAAAAGAAAATAAAAAGTGCGCTGATTTAATTGGGCCTCTTTATTCACTTAATTGATGGAGCCCAATGACTGTATTCTTGAGGAGTTAGCAGTTCTGGGAGAGGGGAGTTAGTTTTGGAGAGTGGGAGAAAAAGAAGGCAGAAAGGAAGAAAAAACGAAGAGCAGAACAGACAGACAGAAAATCAATCAACACTGGGAGGAAGAAAAATAATCTGCAACCTTTGGAGAATGAAGACAACCTTTGAACAAGATTCGATATAGAGATTGAGAAGTCTTCTTATCTTTTCTTTTCAATGCTTGTATTCAAATTCTCTTTTGTTTTATTAATTATGTCTTGTGGCTAATTCCCTTTGCTAGGGGTTAGAGTTATTAGTTCATGTTCTTCTTCAATTTCCGAGTTCTATTATCTTGTGTTCATTAGATATATATGTTTGACCAACATGTATGTGCTCTTTGGAATTAATTTTTTGTACCCATTGAGATTGATTCGTGCAATAGATAGTAGAATATATCCGAGAATAGTCACGAAAGTAGGCTAATAAGGATATAGCATGGTTAAAACCTAAGATTAAAATGAGTTCGTTTAATTTTTATATCATGAGAGTAGGTATAATAATTATGCGAGCACGTCTTATCCGAATCGAGAGATTGTTTAAGATATAATAGAGTGCATGCCGTAAGATAGTTGAAAAACATAATCAGTAGGTTAATTGGATTTCAAAATATAGTCTGACGCTCCTAGTTCATTCTCATATGTTTTAAACTCATTTTAGTGTTTTTAATTTTAAAAATTAATTATCACAATTTGGTTACTTGTTTTATATTATTAGAATAAGATTTAAGTAGAGGAATCGTTGTCCCTGTGGTTCGACCTTGGTCTTCCGAGATATATTGCTACAATAGGACTTAATTCGTACACTTGCGAATAAAATTTCTATCACCTAGGGTTTGGCGATTAATTTGTACCTTAACTTTGTGGGAAAAAATCATTTTTGGCCCGTTATCTTGGTGCCCGATTCACTTTGACCCATTATTTTAGCCGAATTCAATTTTAGTCCGTTAATTTGGCAAATTGTCCATTTCTAGCCTATTTTACAAAATTGGTCAAATTTTGGTCCGTTAGGTAAATAAAATAAAAATTAAAAATCTATTTTTAATATTATAATATATTTATAATATCAATTTTCATCTTTTATATTATAAATGTCCAACTTTAACTTATTATGTTTAAAAAAGATCCAAAAATGAGGTTGATTATTTTTCTTAATATGTATTTTTAAGATTTTCTTAATTATTCGGGTCTATCTCGGGGCGAATTTTCTATTTTGCTTATGCTTTGTTTGTCGAATAATTTTAGAAAATCCCGTTTAATTGGAGATAGACTTGGATTATTAAAAAATTCTAAAATAATAAATAAATAAAAAATAATCAACCACATTTTTAATTTTTTTATTTTTTTAAACATAATGGATTAAAAGTGGACATTTATAAATAAAAAAGATGAAAATTGATATTACAAATACATTCTAATATTAAAAATCTAATTTTTAATTTTTTTTATTAACTTAGCGGACCAAAATTGGACAAATTAGGTCAATTTTGTAAAACAGACTAAAAATGGACAATTTATCAAATTAATTAATAAACTAAAATTAAACTCGACCAAAATAACGGACCAAAGTGAATCGGGCACCAATA
The DNA here is from genome assembly GCA_028984105.1 of Lavandula angustifolia. NCBI lineage: Eukaryota > Viridiplantae > Streptophyta > Magnoliopsida > Lamiales > Lamiaceae > Lavandula > Lavandula angustifolia. The sequence goes on from CM054814.1 coordinate 16,025,413, forward strand.
TAATGTGTAAAAAATGATTTTATCTCTAACTTTGTCCATGTAGAGTTGAGGTGCGACGATCTTCCTCTGTTTAATAACCCAATGAGGTCCGTTGGAAGTAAGAACTCCATGCCCTAGTAATGGCCCTCTCTCCTTGGCTTTATACGCCGGTTTCCCCATATCGAGCGACGTGCATGTGGTGATCTCCCTCACCATCTCCGGTTCGGTCACGTGCACGATCTGCGTGTTGCCCAGGGAGAGTACGAACACATCCCCTGCCAAATCGAACTACGTTACGCGGCGGAGCAAACGAGGAATTCATGCAAGGAGAGAGTGAATTTGAATTTGAGCGCGTAAACGAGGAATTGATGCAAGGAAAGAGTGAATTTGAATTTGAGCGCGTAAAAGAGAAATCGAAGCAAGGAGAGAGTGAATTTGATTCTAAATTTGAATTTGAGCGCATAAACGAGGAATTGATGTAAGGAGAGAGCTATGTTATTAAAACCGGCCCGGCCCGGCCGGTTGACCCGGTTCAACCTTGACCCGGTGAAAAATCCGGGCCGGGCCAATCAAAAATCGTTTTTTGGCTTTGACTCGGTACGACCCGGAAGAACCGGCCGGTCGAACCGGTAACCGGTACCCGGTTAACTCGTTGACTCGATCATTAATAAAAAAAAAAGGCTAAATAATATTTTGTCTGTTCTCACTTGATGCCTGTTCTCACTTCTCAGTTCTGAAATAAAATAAAGGCTAAAAAATATTTTGTTCCAAAATTGAAAATCCAGATCTGAAAATTCACTTCTCATTCTCTTCCTCCGTCCAAAATCCCAATATGAAATACCGCGGCCGTTCGTCTCCACCGTCGACTGGGCTTTGGCTATAGAGAGTTAGAGACGTGGTTAATTGGTTTTGAAGGGATTGTCTTCTACAGTTCTACCGAAGCTTCTCGAGGTACGTTAGTTGTTGTTTATTGTGTTTATTGTTGTTTAAATTCAATTTATTTCATTTATGGTTAATTGCTCAAATTGATTCCATTATGGTTAATTGCTCAAATTGATTCCATTTATGGTGTTTATTGTTGTTTAAATTGAATTTTGAGGACTTTTTCTGCGTGAGTACGTGTATTCCATTTACTTAATTGCTTCTACAAGATCGGCTTAATTGCTTCGCGTGAGTTAAGCTTCTACAGTACTAGCTTAATTGCTCAAATTGATTCCATTTATGGTGTTTATTTTTGGCAAATTTGCTCTTGCACTGTTTAGGTGAGTTGAATACTTAATTATGAAAACTGGTTGAGTGTATATACTTTTACACTTGAATACTTAATTATGAAAACTGGTTGATCATTATTCATTAAGATGCCGATTCCAATCCTGACCCCCTATGCATACAGAATTTTAACATATTATAGTAACTAGAGAGAGCGGTAGTAAATAATACAAATGTGGTGCAGGCTTTGAATTCTTTCATCTTTGTTAAGCCGAATTAACAAATCGTATTTTGTTAAGCAGAATTAACATGGAGCAACCTTCACCTACTGATCAAGCTTCTAAGGAATCTTCATCTGCTTCATTGTAAGTTCACGAAGAAAGGCCGATTTTGCATGGGATCATTGCACATAAATACCATCTAAAAGAAAGAAGAGTACCATTAAATGCAACTACTGCAATCATGAGGTACGTGGTGGTGGAATTAATCGCATAAAGCAACACCTTGCAAAAGTTAAAGGTCAAGTAATTCCGTGTTCAAAAGTGGATCCTGATGTTAGCTTCAGAATTAAACAATCTTTGTTGGATATTGAAGCAACTAAGAATGAGAAGAAACAAAGACCTTTTTTAACCATAGATGAAGATGAAGAAGATGTTGATGATGTCTCTAATTCTCTTGATAATGAAAAGAATAAAAGGAAAAAGGGCAATATTGCAAGTTATATGAAAGGAAGTGCAGGAATTGATTCTTCTCAACCTAGTATTAAGATGAAGCTTCAAAGTAAAGAAAAGGTACATGAAACTGATATGGCAATTGCAATGTGGTTTTATGAATCATGTATCCCGTTCAATGCCGCTAACTCTCCATTTTATGAAGCTGCATTTGCTAAAACTCTGCATCAATGGGTCATGGTTATAAACCCCCAACTTTTCATGCTCTAAGAGTTCCTTTACTTCATGATGCGAAGGTACAAGTCCAATTATCAATAGATGTCTTTAAAAGTAAGTGGACTGATACGGGATGCACAATTATGGGGGATGGTTGGCTTGATCGAAGTTAAAGACCTTTGATAAATTTCTTAGCCTATAATTCATCTGGAATTACTTTTATCAAATCTATTGATCTTGTTGCTACTGCTGATAATTTGTGCAATTTGTTTGCTGAAATTGTTCAAATGGTTGGTGTGAATAATGTGGTTCATTTGGTGACCGATAATGCTAGTAATTACAAGAAAGCTGGAGCTTTGCTTAATTTAGAATATCCTTCAATCTCTTGGTCTCCATGTTCCCGCACATTGTATTAATTTGATTATGAAAGATGTTGGAGAGTTGCCTATTGTGAAAAGTTTAATCAATGATGCTTCAAAGGTTACAGTTTTTGTGTATAATCACAAATGGCCTCTTGCTTGGTTGAGGAAAAGACCTGGATGGACAGAGATTATAAGACCAGGAACAACACGCTTTGGCACAAATTTCATTGCTTTGAAAAGTCTTCATGATCACAAGGAACATTTGGAAGCAATGGTTGTGTCTAATGATTTCAAGAAGTTATTGAAGAATGAGAAAGCTAAGCGGGTAAAGAGTATCATTTTAAGTGACAAGTTTTGGAATGATTGTTTGCTTGTTGTGAAGATTATGGGGCCTATAATGAGACTATTGCGCTTGTGTGATACTGATGAGAAGCCCTCTTTAGGGTATGTGTATGAAGGTATGGCAAGAGCAATAAAAGGGATAAATGAAACGGTGAAAAATAAAGAGTCTCTTTACAAGCCTTTTGTGGACATTGTTAATGATAGGTGGGATAGGATGTTAAGTCGACGGCTTCATGCGGCGAGCATGTTGGTTGAATCCCGCCTTTCAATATGATCCGGATTGTACTATCAATCAAGATAGTGAACCATTTAGAGGTTTGATGGAGCTCATCCATGTGCTACTCCCGGATGAACCTAATATAATGAATGAGATTTGTTTGTTTAGGGAGCGAGAGAAGAGCTTTGGATGGCCTTATGCTAAATCACATGCGAAGACTGTTCCGCCCGGTAAATTTTTTTATTTTATTCAATTATATAATAAATGTGATTTTTTTAATTGTGTATTATCTTTTATAGATGAATGGTGGAGGCTATTCGGGATGGATGCTCCTTGTTTGCAAAGACTTGCCATAAGAATTTTAAGTCAAACCTCCTCTTCTTCGGGATGTGAACGTAATTGGAGTGTCTTTGAGCGCATTCACACAAAAAAGAGGAACAAATTGGAGCATCAAAGGCTAAATGATCTAGTGTTTGTTCATTATAATTTGAAACTATGAAGCCGGTAAAAACTAATTGTTTCTATTTCTTTGGTATTGATTCATTTGTCAGAAAATTATTTTATTTACTAACATTTTGTGCATTGTAGCGGGAAGAAATCTATATCATATGATCCGATCAATTATGAATGCATAGATCAAGTTGAGTTTTGGGTTGTGGATGAAGAGCCAAGTGGAGAACTTGATGCCGATGAACTTGATGCTCTAATTGAGGAAAATCTTTCTACTATAGAAAGTTCACAACCACCTACAGGTTTACTTTTATACTATAATCTTATTATTTATTAATGTTTGAAAAGGTTCCTTATATTTTGGTTTTACATAAATATGTAGGTAACCAAGAGAAAGATGTTGATGTGGAGATGATTAATGAACAAGTTGATTTGAATCAATTGGATGATACCCAATTTCAACATGAAAGATATCCAGATACTTATGGATTTGATGAATGAAGAGTGGACTTCAAACTTTTTGTCAATTTGTTTCTAGTTTTATAAAGATATCCCGTAATGTTTGAAACTTTGAATATTTGGTGTGATCTTTTATTGTCATTCTTATTATGAAGTTTGGAGTTTGGACATGGAAAATGCTACGTTAATTTTTACTTCAAATTATGTTAATATTAGTTTTTCTATATTTTTAAGTTATTTATATTATTTATTAGTATTATTAAAAGATATTTAATATTTATTATGTTACACGGGTTGGCCACTCCACGGTTGAGTTAACCACTAAAATTAATTTTACCTAGGTCAATGGCCGGGCGGGTTTAATAACATAGGGAGAGAGTGAATTTGAATTTGAGCGCGTAAAGGAGGAATTGATGCAAGGAGAGAGTGAATTTGAATTTGAGTACCGTATTGTTTCCTCCACTCATCGAAGAAGGGGAGCATGGCGGCTCCGCAGTTGTGCGAGAGCGGAGGTCCGGCGACGGCGGCGGCGGACTTAGCAGCTGCTTCTCTAGCCTTTTTCATCTGCATTATGTTTCCGAGGAAAGACGGCGGTGGACCGGTTAACCCTTGGTTGCGCAGGGCGGAGCGAAGTCGCCGTGAATGCGCCACCACCACGTTGTAGAGGCGGAGAAGAAGCCCTAGGACGGCGATCGCGGCGGTCGAAGCGAAGAGCTTCCACAAAAATTGGATATACATCATACATGGCTAGAGTGCTGCTTGCAGATGATTGGGTGATTTTGAAGGGTTTTATATAGAGCATTAATGGCGGAAAACTTCTCCCTTTTAATTTCAAATCAGCTCCGCTATGGAGAGTGGAGAGTCGCTCACGAGATTAGGACACGTATCATTCGAGCTAAAAATAATTAAATATGAATTGGAAGTTGGAACAGCTTTCAACCGCATTTTATAGCTTACGGGTGTAGCTATAGTGTTTGGAACACCAGCTTTCAGCAAAAATTCCTTACCAAATTGAGTCAAGATAGAGAAGTTGCTTAAGCTGCTGTGACCCAGCTTTCAACTGCAGCTTATAACTTATCTAATTTATTGGACTATTTTATCCTTTGAATATTCCAATAATTTTTAAAAAATTATTAATTTTAGAATTAATATTTTTTCTTAATTACAAATTTAATTAAAATTATATTTTAATATATTAATTAAGAATTTGATAAAAAAATTTATATTTATTATTTATAAATTCTTCAAGTTTAATGAAATAATTATTATTAATATTAAATATAATTAAATATAGATTAATTAAAATAGTGGATTCTGAAAATTTTGAATTTTATATTACTATTTTTTTAAGCAAGTAAATAGTTATTTAATGATAATTATTTCTTAGCTACATAACTATTAAAATTATATAAAAATATTGTTATTATGAATTTAAGAAAATAAATAGTTATTTAAAATACAATAGTATGATATGTTTATGCTAACATGATATATTATAAATTTATATAATATAAAATTTAATTTAATTTAATATTTTGTAATACGAAAATTAAAATTATAATGTAAAAAAAATTCTCAATTTTATTTATTTATTATAAATTAAAATTATTTAATAACATTGAGGGTAAAACATATATTTTACTTAAAAAGTTTAAATAAGCTATTGATATCAACAGTTTTCCAAATACTATTTTTCCCAATTTTAGCACATATTTCCAAACACTTACAAATTCTTAAATCAACACTTATCAATAAGATTCAGCTACTCAAAACATCCCCAAAGTGTAATTATTGAAATAATCTAAGAGTGACTCCCACCCTAAACCCATATTCCCAACTTTTTACTCACCACGTCAACTTTTCAAACCTATCAACTTTTTAACCATTTTCACTCCAACCCTAAACCCATAAACCGAATTTTTTATGGGTCCCACTAATATATACACACAATTATTTATCTATATATCTACATATATACTCACTGTTTTTATTCATAATATTATTAATAAATAATAATAATAATAACAATAATACTTTTATTTAATTCATATAAGATTTAATTATAATTTATTTTAAAAAATAGATATTATATAAATAAAATTAAAAAAAAAAACATGGTTTAATCCAAAATTACATAAATGAAACTAAAAATTGCTTCAGATTAAACATGGTTAGATATATTTTTAATTCATATAAGATTTAATTTTGATTTATTTTTAAAAGTGAAATTATATAATTAATATTTGAAAAACATGGTTAAACTCAAAATTACATAAACGAAACTAAAAAAACACAATTAAATATGACAAAATACATAGAGAAACTACACTGATGCTTATTGCTGCCAAATATGCTTCGTTAAGTCTGTCTGAAGGTGAAAATGAGCTGCCTTATCAATGAAATTATCATAATTTCGAATGTAATCTAGATATCCATTATTTGAACCCATGGTTATATCGGGCGAAAAAGGTGCATCTTCATCGGACCAAGTGACCGCCGTACGCCCCCTTCATTCTCAATGATCATGTTGTGCATAATAATGCATGCATAAATTATTGCGGTCAAATCTTCTTGGGAAAAAGATCTTGCAGGACCTCTAATTATTGCCCAACAGGATTGAAGCACCCCGAACGCTCGTTCTACATCTTTTCTTGCAGATTCTTGTCTCTCCTTGAATTCTTTTTTTTATTATCTTGTGGTACCGAAAAACTCTTGACGAATGAAGCCTATTTCGGATAGATTTCATATGTCAAATAATGCCCTTTATCATACAAGCATAAAATTTGCTTCTAGTATACAAAATCCCAACAGGTCTAGCCACCAAAGGTTCAAGTTTTTTTGATTTCTCGGTCCTGCTTTTTTCTAGTTTGAAGTTCCGTTCTACGTTACGTTCGATTTTTCTCGTTATGTTGTGGTCTCAGATGACCGGTTCTAAGTTATTGTCCGATGTGTTATGCTGATATTTTTGGTCCGATGATCGGTTCTAAGTTATGGTCCGATCCGTTTTGCTTGATATTTTTGGTATGATGTTCTGTTGTCATTGCTAGTCTGTTCTGATTTTTGGTCTGATCTGTTTTCATACTCTAGTGGTCGGGCACGATCTCGTCGTTAAAACCGTGTACCAAAAACAATTTATATTTTCATGCACAACACTAACTTAAAACAAGCACAGAGGTAAGCAGGGTCGAATCCACAGGGAATGGGTAGACATAAACGGGTTATTTCTACAGACCGGAAAGGGTTTGGTTAGTAACCACCATTAACTTTGGGTTTTGATTAACACTAGACACAATAATTTATAAATCGGAAATTGGGCAATTACAGAAAGAAAGGGACCTGGCCAGATAAATCCACTCCAACTCTACTTCGATCCTCGACACATAGGGTTAACTAAATCATAAGGCTACCCAGCTTGGATGCCATGTTGATCACGGACTCATCCACTCCTTTTTCTTGCTGTGGAGAAGGCATGTTGATCATGAACCAACTCCCTATCCTAACAACGATTCTAGCTTGTTGATCAACGAAAGAAAAGTCATTAAGAAGCATTTAGACCGAAGGAACCAAATTAATTAGGTCACCGATGTTGATCATACAAAGCAACTTCATTATCAAATAGATCTAGGCGATTAAAAAGTTAACTAGCCTAAGGTGATCAATCTCAAGCTACCAACATGCTCAACCTGCCCAAATCTACCCGAAACCCTATTTTCCAGTTATAAGCACGAGAAGTCTCACGAAGTGTGGAGTCAGAATTTCATTATCTAGCCAGATCTCAAGATTTAGCTACACATTCTAGGCAGAATGAAGGCAGACAACATATTTAACGACAACATAAGGAAAACTGAGGAGAAATGAACTGAGGCTAACAAACAGTTGATATTTAACATACACGAACTTAAAACGACTATATAATTATGGCGTAGACTAGGAAGATCAAGAACATTCACAAACCAGAAAACAGAATCTGTAACTCAACAGAAATTTACGATAATTAAATGCAGAAAAGAGTACCAGAAGCTGAAGCATTAAATCCGTCTTCACAGTTGGAAGTCCGTTGCAGAAACATTAAAGACGAAAATTAAAAGCTAAAACTTCAAGAACATTAAAGAGAGAGTTTTTCTTCTACTTCCACTACTACTACTACTTGCAGAAAATGAGTTATGTTCAAAATACATCCCAAAAGAGTTGATATATTGTTTTAGTCTTCACAACATTAAATGTCCTAGCACATACTTTGGAGTAGGGGTGTGTGATAGACTATATTTTTAGCATTGTTTAATATGTGTTTTGGTATTAATAATCTTCACTTTTGAACATGATTGCTACTTATTTTGTAATTTTTGGATCTTGATAGGTGTTTTAGAAGTGTAAAGTTTTCTTATGGAAAAGTGGAAGAAAACATAGAAAAGAAACCAAAACCACTATTGAACAATGTCAGATTGAATGCCGGATTGAATGTCGGGATGAAAGTCGGACGAAGAAGAAAAATAAAGAGAACGTGTGCTGATTGTGAAATAAATAATTGGACTTTTCTCTACTTTTGATGGGCTAAAAAATAAATATATTGAAGCCTAATTAATTTCCAAAAACTGCACGGCAGTTGAGGAAAGAGGGAGTTGTTTGAGAAGTGGTTTTGAGGGGAAGGAAAAGGAGAGAAAAAGGAGACAAGAGACGAACAGGAGACAAGAGGGAGAATAAGACAGAAAATCATCTGCACATGGGGAGAGAAGACAAGAGACGGACAGGAGACAAGAGGGAGAATGAGACAGAAAATCATCTGCACATGGGGAGAGAAAATCACCTGCAACTTTTGGAGAATGAAGACAAGTTCTGAACAAGATTTGAAATAGAGATTGAGAAGTCTTCTTATCTTTTCTTTTCAATGCTTGTATTCGAATTCTCTTATGTTTTCTTAATTATGTCTAGTAGCTAATTTCCTTTGCTAGGAGTTAGGATTGTTTATGTTTATGGATGAATTTTAGCTTTTATTGGTTCATGTTCTTCTTCAATTTCCGAGTTCTATTATCTTGTGTTCATTACATGTATATGTTTGGCCAACATGTATGTGCTCTTTGGAATTAATTTCTTGTAACCCTTGAGATTGATTCGTGCAATAGATAATAGAATATATCCGAGAATAGTCACGAAAGTAGGCTAATAAGGATATAGCATGGTTAACACCTAAGATTGAAATGGGTTCGTTCAATTTCTATATCACGAGAGTAGGTATAGCATTTATGCGAGCACGTCTTATCCGAATCGAGAGATTGTTTAAGATATAATAGAGTGCATGCCGTAGGACAGTTGAAGAACATAATCAATAAGTTAATTGGATTCCTAATCATAGCCCGACGCCCCTAGTTCTTTCTCATCTGTTTTCATATCATTTTAGTGTTTATCATTTTAAACACAATCATCACAATTTGTTTACTTGTTTTATGTTATTAGATATAATTTAAGTAGAGAAATCGTTGTCCCTGTGGTTCGACCTTGGTCTTCCAAGATATATTACTACAATATGACTAAATTCGTACACTTGCGAATAAAATTCCTATCAAGTTTTTGGCGCCGTTGCCGGGGACGGTGTTTATTTGTCTACTTGTGTTATTCTAATAATTTTTATTTTAGTTTGTATTTTTTTTATATACTGTTTCAATCTATTCAGGTACTCAGTTTATGACCCGATCTCAAAAGGAGCCTTTACTCATTTTGGATTCAGAGATCGAGAAGACTTGCAGAAGAAACAATAAAGCCAAGAAACTACGGAAGAGAAACTTGCAAGAATCACCTTCTCAAGGATTGGGTTCGGACATCACACATTCTGAATTGGAAATTGAAACAGAACAAGTTGTTCCAATGGCGGAGAGGCAGGAAAATAATAATGGACGTGGTCCAGAACAACCACCAGCTATGCGCCTTCGCGATATTCAGAGGCCCGTTATTGCAGCCAATCCTCATTGCATTAGGCTGAGTACGAGAGCCCGGAATTATGAGTTGAAGAATCTGCATTTCAACACACTCCCAATTTTCTATGGATTGGCGAATGAAGATCCCTTGGCATTCATTAGGGAATTCTTTGCTATTCTACAAACCTTTCCATTGAGTGGCTTAACTGAGGAGGAGCTGAAGATGCGTTGTTTCCCCTATTGCTTAAAAGATAGGGCAAAGACTTGGTTGCTTGGTTTGGAGAAAGAATCATTGTCTACTTGGGATGAAGTTTATGATGTGTTCATCTCAAGGTATTATTCATCTCAAAAGACCAACGATAACAGAAGCAAGATCTGCACATTTACACAAGCCGTAGGAGAACCTCTTCATGAAGCATGGGAGCGATACAAGGCACTTATTACTCAATGTCCACATCATCAATTCTCTGACGCATTACTTGTGCGGTATTTTTATGATGGGCTAACTGAGATCACTCAACAGCTTGTGGATCTAAGTGCTGGTAGTTTTATTGGAAACAAGACGGCCGATGAGATGAATAATATTTTCAAAGAGCTAGCTGAAGGTTCTATGCAGAAAGCTGTTCGAGGACAAAAAGCTCCGGTTAACGAAGTTAATGAAATTAATACATCAGCTTTCAACAATTTAACCACTCAAATGTCGGAAATGGGCAAGAAGCTACAGAACATGCAGATCATGATGCAGACACCACCACAACCGCTTCAACAACAAGCAAATGATTTCATGATGGGGCCTCCAACAAATCAATGTCATCAAGAAGAACAAAATAATTCTTCTTATGAGGATGTGTGTTATTCTGGTCCTTATGGGGGAGGACCACCGGCACCACTTATGCAAAAGAATAACCCATATTCTGCTACTTATAATCCGGGTTGGACGAATCACCCGAATTTTTCATGGAGACAACAAGGGACTAGCTCACAACCTCCTGGATTTCAATATAATCAGCAACGAGCAGCTCCACAAGCTCCACCTTCACAACCTCCTCAACAGAAAAAGCTAACATGGGAGGAAACACTGACTGAAGTGCTCAAAAACCAACAAGTTGCCTTAAACGAGTTAAGGCAGTCGAATAAGAATATTGAGCATCAAATGGGTCAAATTGCTAATAGCATTGGAGGAAGGGATCAGGGAAAGCTTCCGAGTAACACTGAGACCAATCCTAAAGAGGCTAAAGCTATCTCTCTTCGTTCTGGGAAGATACTTAATGATCCAGTGAACAAGGCACATGTGGTGCCTAATTCTGAAGAGAAAGTTGAGAGAAATTCTGATGGGGAAGTTCGAATTCCAATTTCTACGGAGGACAAAGTAAAATTGGACAACATACCAGAGTTGAATAATTATGTTCCTCCTATTCCTTTTCCTTCCCGTTTGAAGAAGAAGTCTGATGAAGGAAGATATCAAATTTTTTTGGAGATGTTCCAAAAGCTACATGTTGATATCCCTTTGTCTTGAAGCTATAGCAAACATGCCCGCTTATGCAAAGTTCTTGAAGGATTTATTGTGCAACAAAGAGAAATTGCAGGAATTTGCTACAGTTCCGGTGTCTAGGCAGTGTTCGGCTATAGTTCAGAATCCTTTACCATTAAAGAGAGCAGATCCGGGTGGCTTCACGGTGCCGTGCTATATTGAGAATATTTTAGTGGCTAAATGTTTATGTGATCTTGGTTCTCGCTATCAATTTAATGCCTCTCTCGTTTTTCCGAAGTTGAAATATCTTGAATTAGTGCCAACTAATGTAGTGCTTCAATTAGCGGATCGTTCTCTACGATATCCACTGGAATGATAGAGGATATGGTAGTCAAAGTTGGAAAATTTTATCTTCCCCGCAGATTTTATTGTCTTGGATATGGAGGAAGATGTCAACACTCCAATCATATTTGGGCGAGCTTTCTTAGTTACGGGAGGAACAAATATTGACATGGTAACCGGTGTATTAACTCTCGTAGTTGGGGGAGAGAAGCAGGAATTTCAAGTTTCTAAAGCTATGAAGAATCATTCTGCATATTCTTCATGTTGTCGAGTTGATGCTATTGATTTATGTGCTTTAGAGTGTGACACATCCCTCACCCCGTCTGATGTATACGAGAAGGTAGTTGCTAGAAGCTTGGATGATTCTACCTTAGATGATCAATGTTTGGATGCGGTGAAGTTTTTAGAAGGTCAAGGAGATCTTCCCTTGAAGAGGAATGCCCACTTTGAATCAGTGAATGCTATTGAAGAAACACCACATCCGAAATTGGAGCTCAAGCAATTACCGACTCACTTGAAGTATGCATTTTTGGGTCCAGATGAGACATATCCCGTGATTATATCTTCTTCTTTGAGTACGACGGAGATTAGTTTGTTGCTAGGATGCCTTCGAGACCACAAACAAGCTATTGCTTGGAGTATTTCTGATATTAAAGGCATTAGTCCATCAGTGGTCATGCATAAAATTCTCATGGAGGATGATGTTCGGCCTTCAGTTGAACATCAACGCCGATTGAATCCTAACATGAAAGAAGTGGTCCGGAAGGAGGTAATCAAATTACTTGATGCTGGGATCATTTATCCTATATCTGATAGTGCTTGGGTGAGTCCTATTCAAGTTGTTCCAAAGAAGGGTGGTATGACGGTAGTCAAGAATGATAAGGATGAATTGATACCCACTCGCACTACTACGGGTTGGAGAGTTTGTATTGACTACCGAAAGCTTAATGCAGCCACAAGAAAGGATCATTTTCCTTTACCCTTTCTTGAGCAAATTTTGGAGCGTTTGACCGGTCACCAATTTTATTGTTTTCTTGATGGCTATTCCGGGTACAATCAGATTGTTGTCAGCCCCGATGATCAAGAAAAGACCACTTTTACTTGTCCATATGGTACATTTTCATATAGAAGGATGCCCTTTGGTCTTTGCAATGCACCACCACCCTTCAACGGTGCATGATGGCTATCTTTTCAGACATGGTCGAAGATATCATAGAGGTATTTATGGACGATTTTTCAGTTTATGGTGCTTCTTTTGATGTTTGTTTGAAGAATTTAAACCGTGTTTTGGAAAGATGTGAAGAGTCGAATTTGGTACTAAATTGGGAGAAATGTCATTTCATGGTAAGAGAAGGTGTTGTGTTAGGTCATAAAGTATCTGAAAAAGGAATAGAGGTGGATAAAGCGAAAGTCGAGGTAATTGAGAAGTTACCACCTCCTACTTCCGTTAGAGGAGTTCGAAGCTTTCTTGGACATGCTGGTTTTTATCGTCGATTTATCAAAGATTTTTCCAAGATTGTGAAACCTCTATGTGATTTGCTTGCAAAGGGTGTGAAGTTTGTATTTACTCAAGAATGTCTTCAGGCTTTTAATACAATTAAGAAGGAACTCACATCTACACCTATTATCACTGCACCTGATTGGAGTTTGCCATTTGAGATGATGTGTGATGCTAGTGATTATGCAATTGGGGCTGTCTTGGGCCAAAAGAAAGATAAGCGATTACATGTGATTTACTATGCTAGTAAAGTACTAAATGGTGCTCAAATCAATTACACCACAACAGAGAAGGAATTACTAGCTATAGTGTTTGCCTTTGAGAAATTTCGATCTTATCTTGTTGGTTCTAAGGTTATTGTTTTCACTGACCACTCAGCTGTCAAGTTTTTGACGTCAAAGAAAGATGCTAAACCGAGGTTAATCCGTTGGCTCTTATTGCTTCAAGAGTTTGACTTGGAAATTCAAGATAAAAAGGGTATGGAAAATTCTGTTGCAGATCACTTATCTCGCTTGGAAGGTGTGGATAGGAAGGATGATATTCCTATTCGTGATCAATTTCCTGATGAGCAACTTATGCTAATTCACACATATAATGCTCCATGGTTTGCCGATTATGTCAATTTTATAGCCTCAAATGTCATTCCTTATGATTGGTCTTTTGCTCAACGAAAGAAGTTTTTCTCTGAGGTGAAGCATTATATGTGGGATGATCCATTATTATTCCGGAGGTGTGCTGATGGTATGATTCGTAGATGTATACCGGAGGAGGAGATGAGGCCAATTTTGGAGCATTGTCACTCTTATGCTTGTGGCGGTCACCATGGCCCTGATAGAACCGCAAAGAAAGGTTCTTCAATCGGGTTTCTTTTGGCCTACCTTATTCAAGGACGCTCGAAGTTTTGTTATGTCTTGTGGTCGTTGTCAAAGAACATGCAATATTGGTCGTCGTCATGAACTACCTCAAGTGGGAATGCTTGAAGTTGAGCCATTTGACTTGTGGGGGTTGGACTTCATGGGCCCATTTCCACCATCATATGGTATGTTGTATATCTTGGTAGCAGTTGATTATGTCACCAAGTGGGTGGAAGCAGTGGCTCTAGCCGACAACACTAGCAAGAGTGTTGTAAAATTTGTCAAAAAGTTCATTTTTACAAGATTTGGAGTTCCTCGAGCTATCCTTAGTGATCATGGAGTTCATTTTGATAACGCACAGTTCAAGTCTTTGTTGAGTAAGTATGGTGTGAAGCACCGAATGGGAACCACTTATCATCCACAAACAAGTGGTCAGGTTGAAGTTTCTAATCGTGAGATCAAGCAAATTCTAGAAAAAACTGTGAATTCTTCTCGAAAGGATTGGTCATTGAAGTTGGATGATGTTCTATGGGCGTATATGACTGCTTTCAAGACACCGATAGGAATGTCCCCTTACCGCTTAGTTTTTGGGAAGTCCTATCACTTACCGGTTGAGTTGGAGCATCGTGCTTATTGGGCTGTAAAGACATTTAATTATGATCTTAAATCTGCCTGTGAAAAGCGAGTCTTACAATTAAATGACTTGGAGGAGATTCGTCGTGATTCCTATGAGAACTCCCGCATTTACAAGGAAAGAGCAAAAGCATGGCATGATCATCATATTGCTAGAAGGGAATTTCAGGTTGGCCAAAAGGTGTTATTTCCTGAAAACTCAAATCTCGATGGTCCAGTCCTTTTGTTGTTACTCGGGTTGGATCTCAAGGTGGAATTGAGATCTCAAAGGAGGGGCAGACACCATTTGTGGTGAATGGTCAACGCTTGAAACTATATTTAGAGAGTGCGGATGTTGGAAAGATCGAGTCCTTCATTCTCGGCCCTTTCACTTGAATTTGAAGGTATGTCTGGCTGAAGACGGTAAACTTAGCACTATTGGGAGGCAACCCAATGTCTTTATTTCTGGTTTTCTTTTGTGGTCTTTCGTTGTTTGTGTTTGTATGTTTGGTTGAGCCTTGTTCTGCAGATGATGACTCTCTTTCGAGGTTGATTGATTGAAAAGGATGGATCTTGGATGAATTTTATTTCGAGAAGTGGGAGTTTAGGATGAAGATGGAAAATAATATTGTAGAGTTGGAAGAAGTAAAGATGGGTCCGAAATTTGGACCAGCATAAAAGCCAGCAGTTTACGGTATTTGGATTTTGGAGTTGTGCAACATATGTCGGATTCGACTTCAGAACCGACTTTCTATCCAACACTCTACGACAATTGTCGAATTTTGGTTATTTGGCAATTCGGTAAGAATGTCGGGTCCGACATTTGATCCACTTTGGACCCGGCAAGAAGCTTCGCATTATTATTTTTTTGAGAAGAAATATCAATGTCGGAGCCGGCTTTTGATCCACTTTGGACCCAAAGAAGCTTCGCATATTCTAGTTTTTTGGAAAGGAAATACAAAGTCGGATCCGACATCCCATCTAGCATTCGGTCCAGCATTTTACGGTAACCATGTGGAGAAGGTTAGCAATGTTTTACCTTTAAAAAAAAAAAAAAAAAAAAAAAAAAACCGCCGCACGTAAAACCCATTTCCCCTTTCTTCTTCTTCTTCTTCCATTCTCACATCTCAAATTTCCTTCTCCCTTTTCTTTTTACATTCAACAAAATTCAAACCCCCAAATTCCAAATCCCTAATTCCTTTCTTCCCCCTTTCAATTTCATCAATTTTATCATTCGATTAAATTGTCGTTGCTTCTTCACCACGATTCATCTCTTCAAGCATTCTATTGGAGGGCAATCGTCTCCACCATCTTCTTGCCGGTTCAATTGTCACCACGCTCGCCAAAGAAGAGAGAAGATAACGTCGAAAATCAGTGTACTGTTTCGTTCTTACACAGTACCAGGTGAGTCACTCAATGAGTTATTGTTATCTTGTTCTTGGTGTTGTTGACGGGATTCATCAGTTCATGGGAGATATTGCATAAGAGATACCATTGGTAGTTGAATCTGGTGGTTTGTTGACTGTTTGGCTCTATATAGTATGGTAATGGAAGAATTTGGGGGATAGTTGATATTGTATCATATTCTCTGCTTGGGTGCTTCTTATCATGATGTTTGTGGGTGCTTAATTCTTGTGGAGTTGTCAAGTTTTCATCTTAGCCAAAATTTTCTTCATGGAGTGAATTGATGAAATCCAAGATAACTCAAATGAAAGAGCAGCAGATCTGAATGCAATCATAGATTATTACAATGCGGATGCAACAACACCGAATTCTCATGAATCAGTAAGAGGAAAGGAAACAAATCGAACCATCGAGAGTCGTTTGTTGCAATTTTTCGCACATCAAAGCTGTCATCCTGCTCTTTCCTCTTCCTCCAATTAATACCAGGGAAGTCCTCAGTTTCAAGTTGCTCTTCATTTATGTTTTGATATTGATGAATATTTGAAACATTGAGGACAATGTTCCGTACAAGTGTGGGGGAGTATGGGTGCATTTTTGTGTTGTCTTGGGTTATTTTGTATGCTGAAAATCGAGTCCTTGAGAGTTTTTATGATGGTTATGATGACTGCATGATTACCTTGAGTTTAAATTGATGGTCGTTGACGCATTTTGAATTTCGGGGCAAAAATTTGTTGTGTGGATATAGAGTTAAAGTTCGTGTGAACACCGTATGCTTGAGACTTATTCTAAGTTGGCTAAACTTGTGTAAATTTTGGAATTTAGTACTTGAATTTGCATTTTTGTTGGAACTTTAATTAGCCTGGATCCTTGATGTTTTTCTTGGAAAAAGCATTGGAAGGAATTGGTTGTTTTGGTATGTTGGTGGTGTTTATAAATAAATGCCCACTTTGGGGGAAGAGTGTCTGTTCTACATGGTTCGCCTAGTGTGCAGGATGAAAAAAAAAAATGCCCACTTTGGGGGAAGAGTGCTTGTTCTACATGATTCGCCTAGTGTGCAGGACGAAAAAAAAATCATATATATATTTACTTTGGGTAAGTTGTAAGTGGTGGAACAAACGGGTGATATAGGCTTGTTGCTCTTGCTTGATGCGGACAACAGGCTGGGCCACGGCTTGTGGGAACGGTTGTGGACGCCTGTGACAATTTTGGCCAATGACTTATTCCCAAGTTTGACATGTTTGGATTGAGGTTAATTCTTGTCCTTCATTCCAATATTTAGACTTGATTAGCCGGTTGAGAATATGAGGATAGTAGGAGGTACTAACAGAATGATAGCTTTTAAGTCTTCACTTCATTTTGCTGCCCTTATTTTCAACTTGTTTCAATGATAATCGAGTTAAAATTTTGGTAATTGTGTGTGTTTTGCTTGAGGACAAGCATGAGCTAAGTGTGGGGGAATTTTGATAGACTATATTTTTAGCATTGTTTAATATGTGTTTTGGTATTAATAATCTTCACTTTTGAACATGATTGCTACTTATTTTGTAATTTTTGGATCTTGATAGGTGTTTTAGAAGTGTAAAGCTTTCTTATGGAAAAGTGGAAGAAAACAAAGAAAAGAGACCAAAACCACTATTGAACAATGTCAGATTGAATGCTGGATTGAATGTCGGGATGAAAGTCGGACGAAGAAGAAAAATAAAGAGAACGTGTGCCGATTGTGAAATAAATAATTAGACTTTTCTCTACTTTTGATGGGCTAAAAAATAAATATATTGAAGCCTTATTAATTTCCAAAAACTGCACGGCAGTTGAGGAAATAGGGAGTTGTTTGAGAAGTGGTTTTGAGGGGAAGGAAAAGGAGAGAAAAAGGGGACAAGAGACGGACAGGAGACAAGAGGGAGAATGAGACAGAAAATCATCTGCACATGGGGAGAGAAAATCACCCGCAACTTTTGGAGAATGAAGACAAGTTCTGAACAAGATTTGATATAGAGATTGAGAAGTCTTCTTATCTTTTCTTTTCAATGCTTGTATTCGAATTCTCTTATGTTTTCCTAATTATGTCTAGTAGCTAATTTCCCTTGCTAGGGGTTAGGATTGTTTATGTTTATGGATGAATTTTAGCTTTTATTGGTTCATGTTCTTCTTCAATTTCCGAGTTCTATTATCTTGTGTTCATTACATGTATATGTTTGGCCAACATGTATGTGCTCTTTGGAATTAATTTCTTGTAACCCTTGAGATTGATTCGTGCAATAGATAATAGAATATATCCGAGAATAGTCATGAAAGTAGGCTAATAAGGATATATCATGGTTAACACCTAAGATTGAAATGGGTTCGTTCAATTTCTATATCACGAGAGTAGGTATAGCATTTATGCGAGCACGTCTTATCCGAATCGAGAGATTGTTTAAGATATAATAGAGTGCATGCCGTAGGACAGTTGAAGAACATAATCAATAAGTTAATTGGATTCCTAATCATAGCCCGACGCCCCTAGTTCTTTCTCATCTGTTTTCATATCATTTTAGTGTTTATCATTTTAAACACAATCATCACAATTTGTTTACTTGTTTTATGTTATTAGATATAATTTAAGTAGAGAAATCGTTGTCCCTGTGGTTCGACTTTGGTCTTCCAAGATATGTTACTACAATAGGACTAAATTCGTACACTTGCGAATAAAATTCCTATCAGTGTGGCTGGTAGGTAGTAGGAAAGCCGCGATGTGACAGGGCACATCATCTCAAAGACAACTTCAAGACTTCCTTTTTCCCTCCAATTTCTTTGCCAAGTTTCAACAATTGGAAAGTGGGCCTGGATATATTCTTGACAATTTCGGCCCAAACGGCTCTGGCCCAGTTACACTCTGCAATCGTCCAGAAATTGGCCCAACAACACATAAATCTGCACAGCAGCATGCTTTCTTCTCCTCGAGCATTCCTTCCCAAAGTACCACCATTATCTCCATAACCGACCATCTCCTGCATAGAACACGAAGAAACCGCGCATTAAATCTGGTAAAATGAAGCAACAAATCTGGGCTTATCATCTAGCTGATCTGTTTTGCTGATATGTTATAATTGTTGGTCTGATGTTATGTTAAAGGCTATTCAATAACCTTTAACTTTTCTAGGCAAAACGTGGAAGACCATTAGAAATGCCATCTTCCAACACAAAAGGACAAAGCTCGGGAGTCGAGCAAAGCTCCTAACAACAAAGGAAAAAAAACAAGCATCTCAACAATATCAAACTCAACAAATAATGAAGGAGAGAACATAGGTATACGATACTCAATTCCAGTTCTTATCTATACTTCATCATTTTTCTGGTTATGTTATTTATCTTTGAACGAGCCTTGAATTTAATGTGACGAAAATTGAAGGCCAGACAAGGATTTGGTATTTTGGTTGGTGAATCGGGAACTATTTATACATGGATATGAATATCACTTTCAAATTTACCTTGTAAAATTTGTGAGATGACAATATTAATTTGCTTAATTGACAGATGTCCATTGATAAGAGCATTCGTCAAATGAGCTCTACATGCGAGGTCAGTACCAGCTCAAGAAGCTAGACCGTGTGACGAGGTCGAGGCCGGGGATGAGGTCGACGTCGAGGGGGAAGGGAAGCTGCTGCAGGAGAACAAGGAAATGTCATGAAAACTTAAGAGAGTCGTAGCTAAAATTCGAATATTATGATGACTTTTGAATTTGATACTCGATCATGACATGTTTTGAAATTTGTTTTGAATTTAATACTCGATCATTATACATTTTGAAATTTGTTTTAAATTTAATACTCAATCATGTAAAATCATATTCTACTTAATCATGACATGTTTTAAAATTTGTTTTGAATGTAACACGAGATTCTATTTTCTTTGTTAGAAATATGAAATTGAATAATGTTAATTTTATATATCCAATGAAATTTTGTAGCTTTCAAATTCTTTTTTTTATTTACATGACTTATATTGCAAAAACTTGAAAGATGGTGATTTAATTTGCAAAATCCTGAAAGGTGATGATTTAATTTGCAAAAAACTTAAAAGATAATGATTTAATTTGCAAATACATTTCATACTCAAAACGACGTCGTTTTGGGATGGCCACGTAGACGTCCATGTCAGCATTCTGGTGGCCGAAATAATTGGGAGTTGGAGCGTGTCTTAAATTGCAAAAAAATTGAAACTTCGTGATTTAATTGACCAAGTTTTAAAAGTGTAATAAAATTGCTAATTTGGACAACTTTTTTTTTTTTTTTTTTTTTTGCAAAAACCCCTTCCATTTTAGATAATTAGATTTTAAGTTCAACCTCATAAGCCTTTCTCTTGATAAATTAATCTTCTACAACCCAACCAATATCATAAAGAAGGTTGCCGATGCATGAATAAACCTGTAAGCTATTCTACTAGCTACAAGAAAAGTTATCCATGTACATATTTGCCTATGGAAATATCCTAGGCAATAATTAAATTATATTTTTTAAAATAATTTTTTTTTACGACGGACAATATTTCGTTGGCATATTTTTAAGTGGCATTCCATCGTTCATTCCGTCGAGAAACCTTGTGAATATGTAAGAAAAAAAAAGGAAAATGCCAACGGAATATGTTTGTTGGCAATAAAATCCGTCCGGCAATTCGTCGAGTCGGTCATCTTGTAGAAAAAACACTATCCATAAGTAAACCGTCGGGAAAAGACGATCCATTTTTTATTCCATCGCCAATTCTGTTGGTAATTTAGCATATTCTTGTAGTGAATAAAGTCATTGCATAATTTATATCATCGTGTACAGTAAAAACCTGCTTGGTACATGGGTTTCCTATCCTATTATGCATACGAAATAATACTGACCGTACTCATGCCATATTTGTTGTTTGTTTTCGAAATATTAACACTTTATTATTGGAATGAACCCATTAAAAAGGACTTTTTTCATCGATTGACATTACATGATAAATGATGCATTAAACAAATTTATACTCCCTCCGTCCCTATTTTATGTCAGTTTGCTTTTTCACACATATTAAGAAAATATTTAATAATATAAAGTTAGATAAATGTTGGTATTGAAATTTAAGTAAATTAAAGTTGTTGGGTATCTGCTCCGCCGCAGTTGCTGATAGCGAGTCTTCAAAACTCGGCTCAGACACCTGGTTTCAGGGTTCCTTTCACACCACAGATGGAACCTAGCAGACCCCGGCCAAGAGAGCTTGGTGGCACCACACACACAATTCTTTACACACTCGGTCAACTACCTCACAGACACAGAGAGAGAGAGAGATATGAAGAGATACAATAGAGAACAGTCGACTGCGCACACACCACACTCGAACACCTAGTTGCTGCCTTTCATAATTAGGGCAAGAACTAAGTAAGGAAATGAGTGTCTTGTGTTGGGCCTCCATAAGCTAGCAGGCCAGACAGTCTATTGGGCTTGGTCTAATAGACTTAACTAGTACCAAAAAGTAACGACATAATTGTGTTTGTTATTATAAAAGTTAGATAAAATAATTTTTTTATATTATCATATTAATTAGATCTATTAAAATCAAAACATTTAGTTAGGCACAAAAAAATTGCTAATGAACATACAAATTTGGGACAAACAAAAAAGGAAAATAAGACATATATATTTGGGAGCGGGGATTGTAAATACTACTCCTATAATTTACTTAATATAGATAATATTAATCAATTATTCAGAATTTATGAAAAAGAAAGCAAATGAGTAGGGGGTCCATATTCTAGAAATTGTGTGTAAGCATATGCATATTTTGATGTTGATATATAGACGGTTTGGGTGATTCGATGAATTTGAAGGGGCTTATATAGAGCATCAATGGCGGACAAACTTCACCACTATACGTTAGCAAAACCGCGCGCGTGATTAGGCCACCTATACGAGCTAATTAAGAAATTGAATATAATTCGTTTAGCTAATTACGAGCCTTAATTAGACTCGTTTGAGAGGACTTGTCAACTGTTTATTTAAATACACTACAATTATTTATTAACATGTCAAATTATAAATAGCTAGCTAGGGTTTGGTAGATTGGTTGAGTTTAAAAAGGCCTATTATAAAAAAATTAATTAGACCATAAATATTGCAAGTACTATTATACTATACTTAATTATTTCTAATTATATCAGGATCTATAACAACTTTATTTAATTTTTTTTTCATGACGAGAGGGATTTGAATTCGTACCTAAAAAGTGCAATCGATAAATTCACAACATTCAAATAATATTTGACACATAGCTCGACTAGGAAGTAGTGACATTGAAATTTAAAACTTTTAACCATGAGATAATAAATTATATCGTCAAGTAATTTCGAAAACGCCTTCACATAACCTCACATATTGTATTTTATCCTTTTGGGCTTAGGGAAAGTGAGCCATTAAAAAACTAACATAATTTGTAGAAATGTAGTAAAACGTTACATAATGAAGTGCAAACGAAGTTACAACTCTTTAATCAAGAGATCTACTCCGTAGCGCGGCTCGATGACCAGATTCATCGACGGCGAGTGGACGTATTTAGGAGACAACGAAAAAGAAAACCTAGTTAAGATCAAAGATATCAAGATCTTAAGTTCGATTAAAGCCAAGTTTTGTCCTAAACACACACGCGGTCCGATTCCGAACGGCATGTACAAATGCAGAAACTTGCAAGCTCCGGTTGTCCCGTTAGCGAATCTCTCTGGGTTGAATTCGTACGAATCTGGACCCCAGATATCCGGATCGGTATGCAGAGTCGTTACTAATGTCCACAAATTCACACCCTTGGGAAAATTGATGTTGCCAAATTTCATGTCCTTTAAGGCCTCCCTCGATATCACGGACACCGGTGGGTACAGGCGTAGCGACTCGTTAATCGTCATTGTTAGCTGTCAAGAACAAAAAGTACACACACATCCCCAAAATAAGTCAAGATTCATGGAAACCGTCGAAACCCCGATCATTTGCATATCGGGATCACGGGATTACTTACTACTGACAAATTCCATTGGTAAAACCGATCATTTGCCTATCGACTCTATGGCCGATGTCTTACCCAGACGGTATGGTCCTCCGAATTTAATTTGTCGGTAAATATTTACCACCAATTGATTTAACGATGTCTTATGTACGTCATTATTCCGTCAGTCTCCATTTTGCCGACGAAATGTATCACTTTACAAACAAAATTTTCTTTTGGCTAGTAAGCCCATATTTTTATAGTGAATGTAATAGAGGAATTGAACGAGAATATACCAGTTTCATTTTCCGGGTCGTGTCGGAATCCGGGACTCGGCCTTTAGAGACGTCGATAACTTCTTGGCGGATGCGTTCCTGCCACTGTGGATAGGCGGCTAAGAGCATGAGGCACCATGTAGCTGAGACGGCGGTGGTTTCGTATCCGGCCAAGTAAATGTTCTTGCAGTTGTCGACGATGAATCGATCCACCGCATCACGGCTGAGATCGCTTTCTTTGGCTCCTTCTAGAACCATCTGGAGCAAGTCGTTTTCGAACCCTCCATCTTTTCTTTCCTTCACCACGTTCAAGATTAATCTCTTGATTTCTCTCTCCAACGCCCATGCCTCCCGGTTGCTCCTCGTTGGGAGATGCCTATTGCATAGGCAATACCGTTTAGTGGTTTATTATCGGAGAAAAAGGCAAAAGAAATTTGTCATTCACTTGAAAATATATTAAATTATCATTTATTCGTTTAATTATACAAAATAGCTCGTTAACTTTAATAATACTTACACATAAGCCGTTTTTTCAACTGTAAGCGAAATCCACTCGCTTTTCACAAGATTGAGCATTATCTTTCTCCCTCCTATTTAATAAATAAGTGTTTATTTAATGTTAATTGTTGTTAAATAAGCTTAGTAATTAGCAAATAGCAAAAAAAAACTCCCTCAGTTCCAACTTTTTTTGGTTACCCCTCTACGCACAACCAACCAATCAACTTAATCTCCGTACCTAAAAGACACAAAATAAATCGGGTGAGACGAGTAATTCTTAATTTGTGTTCCAACTGCCAAAACGACACGTATTTTAAATAAAATGTCTAAAACTAAAAACTTTTGAAAAGATGATTATGAAAGAGCGACACAATCATCTTACCGGCATGGTAAGATGGTGAAAATTTTGACAGCGTGTCATATCAATCCCTCAAATGGTTAGATTGACAGCACAAGACAAAAATTCTAATTAGAAATAAAGAGTGAATAGTAATTTTGATGTCTAAAGTTACAATTTTTCTTAGTTTTAATCCCTTTATTTCAAAAATTGTATATTTAATGCCTAAATTTAAGAAATACTAGCAATTTTTATGTCTTTTATTATTTTAATAATTAAATAATATTAATGGTGATTTAAAGAAAGGGTAAAATTGTAAGATTGTGTGATTTTTTTAAACATAATTTTTAATAGTATAGTTTTATTTTAATAATTATAATGATTTTAAACTATTAAAATTACAATTTATGATAATTTAATAGTTTATGTTTATTTTATTTAATAATTTATTTTTTTATTTTTAAAGTTTAAAATAATTTAATAGTTTATTTTAATTTTGTTAATTTTTATACATAATATTTTTTTTATGTTACACAAATTTTACATTGCTAAAATGAGGTTTAAAAGTTATGTCTTTATATAAATTGAACCATATACATAAATATTTTGTTCTTAGTAAAATAAATTGTATTACAATTTTTTTTTATCATATTTAGTTTTTAATTCTTAAGAATATTAAATTAGTAATTGTATTTAACGAAAATATTCGCACAATTTACTGATTTTACCCTTCTCTAAATCATCATTGATATTATTTAATTATTAAATTAATAGAAGACACAAAATAGTAAGCATTTCTTAAGTTTGAAAATTAAATTTACAAATTTTAAAGTAAAGGCACCAAAACTGTAAAAAGTTTAAAGTTTAGACACCAAAATGACAATTTACTCCAACAAAAATGATTTCACATTATTTTGAGAAACACGAGATATCTTTTGCATTTTTTCTGTTGTTATTGTACATAGTTAAAACATTAATAAAATATTAATTTTAGGTCGGAAGAAAATATTCATTTATCGAGATTATTACTATGTCGACATCATTTTAGTGTATTGACTCTCGGAACATGAAAAAATTATTATTTAAGCGAGATTATTATTATACCGAATATTAGATTATCGATATGAATTATGAATTATGCTTTAATATTTGGTTAAACATGTTGTACCTCACGCCAGGGATCCTTGTACTCCAGAACTTCTTGGATGTACATTCTTGCAGAGCTCTGAGCTTCAAGAAAATCTCTTCCCCTCTGGAGAAATTGCTGCCAAAGCAAGCTTTGGATATTACGTCACCGGAGAAACTCCTCATGTACTGATCAATTTTGATATCTGCGTATCCACCTTCAGAATCAATTACGCTCTTCCATGATTCCATCAATGCCATAGTCGAATCTTGAATCAAATTAATCATCCCCTACAAACACTCAATTTTAGGATTAATCGTGTGATTTATGCCGATCTAGGGTTTGGTGATTTGTGAACTGTACCTTGACTTTGTCCATGTAGAGTTCCGGTGCGATGATCTTCCTCTGGCGAGCCCAGTGGGGCCCGTTCGAAGTGAGGATCCCCTGCCCTAGCAATTCGCCCCTCTCCCTCGCTTGGTACGTCGGTTTCCCCAAATCAAGCGACGTGCACGTGGTGATCTCCCTCACCATCTCCGGTTCGGTCACGTGCACGACCTGCATGTAGCCCAACGCGAATACGAACACCTCCCCTGCCATTGCCAAATCGAGCTACGATTACGCGGAGGAGACAACGAGGAATTGGTGCGAGGAGAGCGTGAAATTTGAATGTGAATTTGAGCGCGTAAACGAGGAATTGATGCAAGGAGAGAGTGAATTTGAACTTGAACTTAGAATTTGAATTTGAGTACCGTATTGCTTCCTCCACTGGTCGAAGACGGGGAGAACGGCGGCGCCGCAGTTGTGCGAGAGCGGAGGGGACGAAACGGCTGCTTCTCTCGCCTTTTTCATCTGCATTGAGTTCCCGAGGAGGAAAGCCGGCGGCGGACCGGTCAAGCCTTGCTTGCGCAGGGCGGAGCGGAGTCGCCGCGGACGCGCCACCACCACATTGTAGAGGCGGAAGAGCAGCCCTACGGCGGCGATCGCGGCGGTCGTAGCGAAGAGCCTCCACAAAAATTGGATATCCATGGCCTCAGTTAGCTCAATTGCGATGTAGATGTGTAGACCGTTTGAGTGATCCGATGAATTTGATACTGAAGGAGCTTATATAGAGCATTAATGGCGGACAAACTGATCACCAGTTTACGTTAGCAAAATCGCGCGCGAGATTAGGCCACCTATACGAGCTAATTAAGAAATTGAACAGAAATCGTTTAGCTAATTACGAGCCTTAATTAGACTCGTTTGAGAGGACTTATCAACGGTTTATTTAAATTTACACTATTAATTAACATGTCAAATTATAAATAGCTAGGATTTCTTAGATTGGATGAGTTTAAAGGCCTATTATACAAAAATTAATTAGACAAAAATATTACTAGTATTATATTATATTTAATTATTTCTAATTATACCAAGAATTATAATATATATATTTAGATATAAATATTACGAGTATTATATTATATTTAATTATTTCTAATTATACCAAGAATTATAATATATATATATATATATATATATATATATATATATATATAAGAAACGGATCATATAAGAACCAAGCATTTTAATGAGAACTAAGAACTAATTATATTCATTGATTTAATTGAATCAACGGTTATCACCTAATTAATTTGCTAATGAGTTTATTAAATGGCAAGAATTCGAAAAGGCTATTAATGTAAATTTAAACTTATCAACTCCTAATAAATTGTGTATATATGGTATGGAATTTTTTTGATAAGGTAGGTCAGTTACTATTTAATTTATTTCCTTGAACAATTTATAGAAAGACCATAAATAATACTTATCAACTCCTAATAAATTGTGTATGTATGGTATGGAATTTTTTGGATAAGGTAGGTCAGTTACTGTTTAATTTATTTCCTTGAACAATTTATTGAAAGACCATAAATAACATTTTTATTATAAAATTTAATTTACTTAAGTGCTTTATAATAGTATCTTAGTTTATTAAGAATGGATAGAAAGCTTTTTCTAAAAAATACAGTAATTTCATCATTAATTAAATTATGCATATTTCTTTATAGGTGCATATCATCAAATTCATATATATGTATATGCATAATTCTGTATATGCATAATTTTGTATACGTTGATGCATCAATTATAATATGTATATGCATAATTTTGTATATGTTTATGCATCAATTATAATATGCTGATGCATCAATTATAATATGTATATGCATATTTTTTTTAATTTTTAAATTAGAGAACTAAAATTATAATATGTATTGCATAATTTTGTATACGTTGATGCATCAATTATAAATTTTATATGCTGTATACGTTGATGCATCAATTATAATATGTATATGCATAATTTTGTATATGTTTATGCATCAATTATAATAGGTATATGCATGATAAAGTATGTTAAATTATACTTATATAACATTAGAAAAATATCACTTATCGTGTAGGATTTTAGAAAACCAAATGATAGTATAATTGTGACAACCAAATTTTATTGATGCATCAATAAATTAAATTAAATGCATTTTTAAAAAATAGTTTTTGTATAAACAAGTGAAGAAGTTGCATGTACTTTACGCCACTATTTACTAATGTATCAAGAAATTAATACTCGTGCATTTTAAAAACTGAATCGATGAAATTTATTTATTCATATGAATAAATAATAATCATAATTAATAAATATTATCTCTTCCAAAGGCAAATATACTGCATTTTAAATTGTAGTACTTAAAGTGTAGTATATTTGTCTTTAAAATGCAGTGTTCACACGTTTATACGATAAAAGTTGTTCATACGGGACATAGCCATATATAAATATGTATATATTTTTACAACGAGATTGATTTGAAATCAACATTAACTCGATCAGGAGATAGTGACATTCAAATTTAAGATTTTTAACCACGAGATAACAAATTCTACCGTTAAGTAATTTGAAAACACCTTCACATACACAACAAGAAATTCACCGTATACCGACGGAATTTTCCGTCGGTAAAACGTAATAATCCGTCGGTAATAAATTTACCGACGGAATTATGGCGTCGGGTCAGGCTTTGTCGGTAAAATTTACCGACGGATTTTTTCCGTCGGTAAATTATCGATGGAATATTCCGTCGGGAGAATGTCGCCGGATATTCTGTCGGGACGTAATCACCGACGTTTTACCGATGGAATATATCCGTCGGTAAAGTTTACCGAATTTTCGAACTTTACCGACGGAATTCTGTTGGTAATTTTTTAATAATTTTTTTTATTTTTTCGAACCCAGTTCTCGACAACCTGCATTTTTTTAACCAACCAACACAACACATACATATAACTATTCAAATCAAGTCAAAAAGCAAACCGAAATGAAAATATAAATATATAAATCATAAAATCCAAATATTCAGTATATATACATAACACATATATAAGTCAATCATAAAGAGGTGGCAGGAGGGGAATGATTGCTGTCGTCCGGAGGGTCTCGTCGGCTAGAGGAACCCATCATCTCCATAAGCTGGTCCATCTTCGCATTCATGAATGCGACCTGCTCTTGGAGGCTCCTCCTAGCTGCCGACTCCTCCTCCAGTCGGCGCATGATCTCGACATTGCTCTGGGATGGCCCAAGTGAAGAAGTAGAAGAGCGGCTGGCGGCGTTGATGTAGCCGCTCCCTTCCTTGCCGAAACCGTACAGCCGCTGCTTCTTGTCCCGAACCCCTTCCAACCGCAGATAAATCGCATTTTTATCCGCGTTGGGGCCTTCTTCAGCAGCAATCCACTCCACCTCCGCCTATTACAATATAAAAATAGAAATTAGTCAAACTCAGAATTCTGGAATAATATTCTATATATTGTAATTGGGTGCTTACATGAAGTCTCGCCGCTTTCATGTTGGAGAAGTCTCCACCTTTGTAATGGAGACTCTGGAAAGTGTCAAAGGCGGTGGACTCTAAGGAGCATCCCCTCTGAGAAGTCTATTCATCACATGCATAAACAAAATTATATAAAAAACAAAGACATAAGAAGCTAAAAAACTTATAAAATGAGACTTACCGTAGACTGGGAGTACTGTAGGGCTGACCGGGACCCTCCTTTGTGCTTGCTCATCCCGGCACCTGGCTCTGGCTCTGACCTGCGGCACTGGGAAGCAGTATCCGACTTTTGGAGTACCTCTTGCCGCATCCTGTACTCGTTGAGGGCCTCCCACCTCTCTGTGTTGATGTAGTTCGGTTTTTTAGGGCGACCCTTGTTGGATATGAGTCAGTAGATGATACTCAGCTGTTGTTCGGTTAAAAGAAAATTGGGGGAAATCATAGTAGTACTATGGAATTGAAGATCCCAAAACCTAGCTGATATCAGTAGATTAGTGTGTCGTTAGGATTAGCTGATGTATAGGTTAGACTTGATGTATTGATTATTATTTTTGTCTAAGTCCTGTACGGGGTAGTTGTTGAACTGATCTTCTATCGAAGATACTTTTCAGAACCCCACGTCATCAGTGTAATCGCTTGTGTTCTTCAGTCAGCAGCTGATCTTCCACTCAGTCGAAGACAGCGCATCAGCTGACAAATCATCGGAGAAGACTACTCCCACCGATAGTCATCGGCGTAAGAAGAGAAACAAGCACGAGACCTTCGCGGTCGCCACTGACCTACTCAGTAGATGCCCTGTCAGCCGACTCAGCTGAAGAAGACAGAGACTTTTCAGTCTACTGTATCCTACGGAAAGCGACCCAGCTATTCAAGTCTTTTCGAAAAGTCCAGCAGAAGACATACGAGGTTGTTGAACGGTCAACTCTGACATTCTCACCAACTACAAACCTCGACCAATGAGAAGCCGACAACGCTTACCTACTCTACACAAGAAAGTCGCTCTCATGAACAGCGCATTAACCGCCTGCCGCAACAAGTTCGAATTAATGGCCGTTTTTCTTGGAAGCTTGTGACACGTGGCATCGTCGTCTCCAACGGACATATGCCATAACTCACAACTATAAATAGAGAAGTTTTTGAAGCTCCGAGTAACGGAATTTCAAAGGGACAAGCTTAAGTTCATAAACGCTCTAGAACACTAAAAGATCATCCAGAGGAAAACTTGCATACTTAGAAGATTTCTCAGTTTTTCTCTCTAGAGTTCTTACATCCCTTTCTTCTCTAGACTAAGCTCATTGTCATATTTATAGCTTAGATTCGAAGGAGTTCACATTTAGTGAATTGTTCTTATTGTAAGAACTCTTTCTCAGTTGGAGAAAATTCCCTTCCCTTTTAGACTTAGGTTTGGATTATAAAGTCGCTAAAGACTATAACTTAGAGGGAACTGTCCGGTCGCAGACAGTATCCTCGCCGAGGCTTGCTCGGGAATAATCAACAAGTTCTCCTCGCCTTGTTCAGGGACCGTGGACGTAGGATCTTGCGTATCCGAACCACGTTAAATCGCTTGTGTTCTTTTACTGTTTTATTGCATAGCATTCAACTGACTTGAAAATCATAAGCTTGCATAAAACGTATTTATAAAGCGCACAGCCAAAAGATTTAATTTCCTAAAACGTGTTTTCACAAGAGACGAATTCCGGGCCCCACACTTTCCGCACAACATTCTCCGACTGATTCTCAAAGTACTGACAACAGTCAGTAGGAGAGAGCTCAGTAGCTGACTCACTCTGTCCCGTGATCGAAGGCTTATTTGGCACTCGTTCATCGGCTTGCAATCATCGCCTCACCGACCTTCATTGAGAAAAAGAAACTGAGCTCAGGTGTATTCACCCCCCCCTCTACACCTGACTTATCGTCTCCGGACCAACAACCCTTCTTCATTTCGAAGTGTCAATCATTGAACCTCTTGGACGCCCTCTTCTGCCACATGTGGTGGACTGCCTGGTCCCAGTCAGCAGGCCAGCGGAAGTGCTTCTGCAATTTACATGTTTATACATGTTAGATATATACAAGTAAATGCTAAATTATAAGATTGTGAACTTGAAAGAAAAACTAACCTTAAATTCCTCAAAATACTGCTCCTTAATTTCAGGAGGAGTCAGCTTCCAAGTGAACCCAGTCGGGTTATTAATCTTCTTAAAACACTCAACGATTGTCGAGGCCAATCCAGATGGCTCAAGCAATCGCCTATTATTGAAAAATGGTTAATCCAAGTTATAGTTGATATATTTAAAAGTAATAAAACCAATTATTACATACCCCTCAGGTGAAATCTCGAAACAACGGCGGCTATCCACCGAGTAAGAGTCGGTAGAACCCTGATGGGGCCCAGCTGACTCAGGGGGACTGCCGCCATAGCCAGACGAGGTTGGGGGTGCTCACGCCCAGCAGGAGCTGATATAGTCCTGCCGCCACGAACTCTGGGAGGCGCCATGTACCTGAAAACAACGAATAATCATTATTTGGTGGCTCCTCAATATCCGCATCATTATAATTTGGCCCAGCATGATCCATTACCATCCTTTGATAGGAGGTCGACGTGTCATTTTGCACATTTCTCGTAGCTTGCTCATCTAGGGTTACGTGTTTTTCCCCATGAGATGACCAAACTTTATAATTTTTAACGAATCCCTTCATATAAACGTGCTCTCTTACATCTTGTGCAGTCAAAAAAGCTTATTCTTACAATTTTTACATGGACATCTAATTTTTTCCCCGTCTGTTAAGCTGTTTGACTACTTGCCCAATCAATGAAATCCTCAATGCCATTCACAAATAGAGGATTCAATGAACCGTCTACTGCCCACCGTGTATACATCCACGAACGACTCATTATTTCAAATCCTAATTAATATTGTTTACTAAAAGTTCTACGCTCACTCAAATCCTGTGTAAACACACGAGCATTAAATATGTTTTTCATTTTTGGAAAATATAGGAAAAGTCATTTGTAAAGTTAGCTGTGGCGCATGGTTATCACGCTAATAGAAATTTTAAGTTTCATTATGGTGGAGATCAATCTAACTCTCGAAATCGAGTTACTAAAACACCAATTTGGCTCAACCTCGGGTTTCAAAAACTCAAGTTTGGCTCAAAATCGAGCTACTAAAACTCAAACTCAGGTTTCAAAGACTTTCTTTTCATGCTTGAAAGTAGAACTATCAAGCCATATGTTCTTATATCGTCATGATTAGATCAAGAAAACATATTACCAGCTTAAGAACAAGAAATAGCAAGGTAAATGGAAGTATTCAAACAAATCGTTGCATTACTCACAAGATATAAAACAAGTGCATGGTAAGCAAATATTACCCAAAAAAATTACTAGACAAAATCTCACTCCAATCCATAATCTATTTTGAAACTGATGCAGCAAACTTTAGCAATTTCATTACTCTCTGAAAACGCCCCCATGAATACTAGATAAGAAGCTAATAAAAGAAATCGAGTTCCTAAAACTTTACATCAAGAAATGCAGATTCACCTCAATTAAAGGGAGGCGGAGACGGCGGCGATGGAGGGGGGAGGCGGAGATGGCGGCGACGGAGGGGGGAGGCGGCGATGGTGAGGGGGAGAGCGGCAGGGGGGCGGCAGCTCTGAACCAGCGAAATGTGCTGGTTCAGACTGCTTCTGCCCGTATATGAAATTAGGGCTTACCGACGGATTTTTCCGTCGGTAAAATTTTACTTACTAATCCGTCGGTAATAAAATGTTTAAAATTTAAATAATTTATAAATTAAAATCCAAGTTCGCCGACGGAAAATTCCGTCGGTAATAAAAGAATTAAAAAAAAATAAAAATAAAATTTAACGACGGATACCGACGGAATAAATCCGTCGGCATTCCGTCGGTAAAATCGACGTTTCACATTCCGTCGGTAAGTCGACCCGTGTTTTTATTCCGTCGGCAATTCCGTCGGTAAAAACGAGATTTCTTGTAGTGATAACCTCGCATATTACTGAGATAAATATATTTACATGATTTTCATAAAATTAGGCAAAAGTGAGCAAAAAAAGAAAGTTATTCTTTGGATATTTGCTAATTTAAAATATCTACGATTAATATATATAGAAAATTAATGAGAGAAATTTAATATTCTACAGACTTTGCACGAAAATGAGGTGATAGGGGCATTTAATAACGTGCGCGCTTGTCTGTAGAGAGTTGACATCACGTATATCATTCTAGAAAGATACGGCTCC
This sequence comes from Lavandula angustifolia, assembly GCA_028984105.1. Lineage (NCBI taxonomy): Eukaryota > Viridiplantae > Streptophyta > Magnoliopsida > Lamiales > Lamiaceae > Lavandula > Lavandula angustifolia. The sequence continues at coordinate 16,058,747 of CM054814.1, forward strand.
TATTTCGGTAGAATTTCTAAGTGCCTCACTTGTGGTAATGCCCACTGTCAGCCAAAATGAAAAAAAAATACATAAATATAGCCTAAAAGTTAAACAAAACACAAAAGTAACGCATTTTTGTCTTTATCCCATGCGGGTAGATAGGAGGCCGATGGGTCCATCGACCCTTCATATTTTTTTTTATTGTTTTTTTTTCACTAAGGCCGAGGCCCTCCCCTCCTTCATTCATTTTTTTTGGTTTTTTTTCCTTTTCTTCTTGAGGGCCTTCGGCCCTCCTTCATTTCCTTTTTTTTTTTTTTTTCACTTAGGCCCTTAGTGATTATTTTTTTTTTCTTTTTTCTTTGAGGGCCATCGGCCCTCCTTCTCAGTAAATTTTTTTTTTTTTTAATTGAATACACATGAGGGCCGATAAGAAAAAAATAATGAAAAAAAAATTACTATGTCCACGATGCCTTCACGTAAGGGCCATCGGCCATTGGCTCTCACACTTTTTTTTAATACACATGAGGGCCGATGCCCTTTCAATTTTTTTTTTTTTTTTTTTTTTTTTATTTTTATGGAGGGCCTATGGACTCCATCGGCCCTCCATCGGCCTCATCGGCCCTGCGCCGTATAAGGACAAAATGACTATATTTGTATTTTTTTTTTGTGATGGGCTATATATGTATGTATATATCTACTGTATGGCTACTGTTGCAAATGCCTCTTTCTACTTTGTAGTTGAGAAAATTATTGGTGAGAATTAAAAATAAGGGGTGTTTGCTCAAATATCCATTTTCACTAAAAATAAAAAATACTATTCATTTTTTAAAGTTATGTTCACCAAATATCTAATATTACTAAATTACCTTCAAATTTTCATCATTTGAATTGATATTCAAAATTTTGTTCCAGTGCCGATAGAGTGCCTATAGGGTGTCTATGATGCTGATAGAAATTTTAGGTTCTCCGCAACATCCATAAACACTCCATAGACACTCCATCGGCACTCAAGACAGTGCACATCTGACGAAAATCGGCTCACCATCGGCACTCGTCAGCATCCGTAGACTCCCCTCGGCACTCGTTGGCACAATCATTGAGACAAAACATGTTTGTTAAATTTCACATAAAATAAGTGAAAAGTGAGGTTAATTGATAAACTTGGATATTTTGTAAGGTGAGTAATTTTGTATTTTTTTAAGAGGAATGGGTATAAACATATATTTCCACTAAAAATAATTTCAAAAATATCATCGTGTACATTAAATAAAAAGAACATCGGCATTACAAGACGTAAGTTCTGCATTTAACAAATATATATCTTAGATGCATAATATGTCAAAGATTCAACAGGTAATATTAATCAATTGTTCAGCAATCAATTTAATTAATATTATTGCAGTACAAAATTATTTCAAGAGAGAGACGGCTTGATTAGTGAGAGTTGAAATAAGTTTTTATGTAAACATTAATTAATAAGTTTTGCGATCGTGTGTTTTGCTGTTGGACATGGAGGTCTTTTTTCATTTATTTTTATATAATTGATGTGATTCGAAATAATTTCCACCATATATTGGGTGGTGGCCTATCCGATCCATCACTAGAGTTTTATTTCAAAATCTCAATCAATCACATTCTCTCTATATATGTATTTATTTTAATATTCTTTTTCAATAATTGACATGCATAATGCTTTTGGAGACAAGACTCTTGCAGCTGGCACAAATTCAAGGCTCTACTGTCAAACCTTATCAAATGATTGATTGCGAGTAAAGATAATAAATTTTTTAAATAAAAATATATAATAATTTATTATTTTAAGAAATAAAACAATAATAGTGAGACGTTTTAAAAAAGAAAGAGAATCAGCAATACGGGACAGAGGGAAGTAAGATACTATTTCCTTACATTTATGCTCATTTATTAATGCACGTCCTACCTATGCACGTTTTTCTTGCATTGGATAATAAAAACTAAAAATACAAATAATGTAAGCACCAAACATGACACGTTGATATTTTTGTCCTTTTTTATGTTGTTCGGTTATACACTTTGAAATCGCAATCATCATATTTTTTTCGCGTGTCTCATGAGTGATGCACTAATTTATTTAATATTGAGTGGTGGCCAATCCGATTCCATCACTATTATTTTATTTCAAATCACATTCAAATATATACTCGATATATTTTATTCTGTTTTTTAAATTATTTTTTTTTCTTCAATAATTGACGTTCAAAATGATTGTAATGTGATACGCTTTGAATCAATTTCAACAAATTTTGCTTTTGAATGGCAAACTCCCTTGAATCATAAATCATTTTGATTTTTCGAAGCATTAACCCTAGCTACAATTATTTAAATTGTTTTTACAATTACAAACTAGCTACAATTTCTAAATCCTACAATACAAGTGATATTTTGAATATTTTAAAATGGAAAAAACAGTAGTCATACCCTTACATCAAATTTTCCGTCTAACTAGATAACTGCACATAGTATTATCCATATTTTAATTTCTAGTTTTCTACAAGGCAACACAAGCCATAAACCAACCAGGTTAGTCTATTCCTATGACAATATCTATATAGTATTTGTAAACCCTAAATGAAAATATAAATTAAAGTAAATAAAATCTAGGGTTGGCAATCATGTCAGTTAATCTACCAAACTAAACTAAACCAGAAATCTTGGTTAGGCATTTTGTTTTCATTTTTCACTTCCGGTTTTCAACTTTTTCAGTTCAACCATTTTGTTAACTGAACAGAAGATATTTGAATATTTTTATTACAAAAAATTAAATGGTCTATCCTCAAATTTTATTTTTTCTCTTCTCCTTCGAATTTCAATTATAACTAAATCAAGTCGAAATCTCTAAATCAAGTCGAAATCTTTCGGTTCGATATTTAGTTTTGCAAAATATTCATATTTCGGATAGTGACTATGATAGACCACTCGTCCTCTCTTTGAAATTTTCAAAGCATATCAAGCTTGAAGGTGGGTGTTGGATTAACTCAAAAAGTATATAGAAGTGTGTATTTTTTTATTTGCCTTGATCATGCATGTACACTTTGTATACGATATATATCACTTAAGGTGAAACTTAGTGAGAGGAGGCTTAACATACAACACACCACCGGTTGTAATTGTAATACTTTCACAAAGTTACAACTCTCTAATCAGAAGATCTACTCCATAGAGCGGCTCGACGACCAAATTTAGCGACAAAGAATGGACGTATTTAGGTGACAACGAGAAAGAAAACCTAGTTAGGATCGAAAAAATCAAGATCTTAAGTTCGACCAGAGCCAAGTTTGTCCTAAGCACACACGCGGTCCGACTCCGAACGACATGTACAAATGCGGAAACTTGCAAGCTCCTGTGATCCCATTAGCGAATTTTTCGGGATTCAATTGATAAGAATCCGAACCCCAAATATTGGTGATCGTTGTTTTCACCAAATAAATCCTGCAAAATGCTAGAACTTAAATCAGTATAGCAAACAGGTATCGAACATAGGGAACGAAGATTTTAAACATTAAATTCCTATTAATCTAAGGGTTGGTTAGCAACCACGCAAATTTTGAGATTTTCTAAACTAATGCAAAAAAATAAATACTAAGAATAAATATCCAAATAAATCAAGCAAATAAAACGGGTCCAGCAAAATGATTCACACACACACAATCGATCGACACTAAAGATAAATTAATCCATATAAATCAATCAGTTGTAGGACGTCGTAATTAAACTGACACATCCCCTATTCTCTCCTAATTATTCGGTAATCGCCATGGTGGGCATTGAAACGACTACTTCTCTAAATTAGATGCAACCTACGTTGGTGGGCAATCAATAGATTTAACACCTAATCAGCCTTTAGAACTAAGGGAACCCAATTTAGGAGCCTACTCGTATGGTGGACATCTAATAGTCTCCCACCAAATTAATCCTATTGTCCTAGAACAATTGTGCTACTTATTTAGCCTAATCCCACGAGAAACGATGGAAGTACTAAATTAGCTATGGATTAAATTAACCTAGGGTGATCAAGCCTAAATTAACTAATTCAATTAATTAACCAAGATTAATTTGGAACCTAAGTGATTAAGTATTAAAATCTAAGTCTCAAGAATTCATTTAAGTGTGTGTTTCACATCTCGCCGGCCCCTCAAAGGAATTTAGCTACGCATATAGGTCCGAATGGGCAGGCGGACGGTAAAATTGGGCAGAACCCTAAACATGTTGAAAATTGAGAAATAAATACACGAAAATAGCATCAAATTATGAACTGATTCAAAACACGATTATGAACGAAATTCAAGCCGAAAGATTAGAAAATACAATTACGGAGAATCCTAAACATCCGAACGATACGAAATCGAAAACATCCAAATCCAACAACGAAAGCGAAGACAAGAAAGTGTTTGTTTCTCCAGAACTAAACTAAAAAAAATTGACATGTTTCTATAAGGCAAATTGACAAAAATAGTCCTCAAACTTCCCGTTTTTGCGAATTTTGTCCTCAATTTTTTTTTGACCCTCAACTCATTGTTTTTACGATTTTAGTCATGCCGTTAGATTTTCCGTCAATTTAACCGTTAATTCAATTTTCTTTTAAAAAAAATGAAAAATTGAAAGGACAAAATCGAAATTTTTATTTATATAGACCAAAATTGTAAATGAAGAATGATTTGGGACTTATTTAGCAAAATAAAACAGTTTAGGGACTGATTTCATAAATTTTAGACAAATAAGCTAATTACTTTGTATCGACGAAATTTTGCATTAAATTTTAGATTTTTCGTATAACTTTATTGCATCGTATCAAATATAAGCTAACGAAGACTTCGTACAAATATAAACAACATTTAATTCGAAATGCAAAATATATACTGTGAATTAACCATTAAAAAAATAAAGTTATATAACCCAAAATTTTTACTTCAAATAACCATTTAGTGCATAATATTTACTTCAAAAAAACTAGAATACTCTATGTCCATCAAATTTTGCTATAGATAGTCTATATAAAGATGGTCAGAAATGAGATTATGGTATTTGACTGTATCTTGATTAAGATTGAGAATAGAGTTCTCACTTTCTTGTTGCCATTTAACTTGGAAGTCGAATTAAGCATTACTTTTGCTTCATCCTTCCACTCTATTTTCCAACCCTTATCAATTGGTCATTGTCCTTCTCGATATTTGATCTCTGATGGTTATTCTTGTTTCTAATCTCGTTGAGATGTTTGTTGATTCATCGTGCTTCTAACCTCATTGAAATAATTATGAAACATTTTCCTTTGACGATTTAGTCGGATTCATCAGCCTAAAATCCATCTCCTTACACAGTCATTGATAGTTAGTACTCTAAAAGTTTAATTACACCTCATTGATGATATGTTTGATTTACATAGGTATGAAATATTTTCTTTTGAAATATTATTATTATATAACTTGATTCAAATAAAGGTGGTGTTGCATCCGTAATAGTTAACTGATATGAGAAAGATAAGTGCGAGCGGACATGATTGCGACTAATTTTTTTTATAGAAAATATGGTTCTGAATTAGTCTAGGCCAACGATTTATCGAACAACAAAAAATAAAACTCTTGTGTTTAACAAGGGATTGTGCATGCCTCAGAATAAATGAGGAATTAAAGGTTGAGACTAGAAGCTCGTAATACTCGATATACGATCCACATATGAGGTACTAAGATACTTTATATTGCGTTTATTTGTCTCTCCTTGGTAGAAGCATTCCAATGTAATTGAAGGAGCAGAACTGGGTTCTAGATTAGCTGATTTATTTTCATACGACGTTTGTTGTTGAAAGCAAGAAGACCTCTTACTAGGGAAGGCAGCGTATAACGGTTCGACTCTCCACATTTATATTACAGAAAGCGCTCGTAAATTGTAGCTTCAATAATTATAGTTTCGGAGCGTAAGTACCAGACTCACGAAGAAATTCCTTGGTTGGAAGAACTGAAGAAAGTCGTAAATTTGTTCGTGTCATGTTGTTTAATCTTTCATTGTATTTGGGACTATATGAAAGACTAGATTGTTGTAGCTCTACGAAATTCCTGAGAAAAGTGAAGCACATTGTTATAAGCTTTATCAGCAGATTGAAACACTGCTACGTAGGCCAAAATCAATCGATAGATAAAGTCAACAAGTTTCCTTCCAAATCGAGTTAGATTTCGATTGGGTAGATTAACATGGTGTTACACGCCTAAGGATCCTCTATCCCAATTTTTGGTGTCCCATTCGGTGGCCCACCAATCACGTGGTGCCACGCATGCATTGGTGGGCCATGTTACCAGTAAATAAATAATATTTTACTGGTAACATGGCCCACCAATGCACGCGTGGCACCGCATGATTGGTGGGCCACCGAGTGGGACACAAAAAATGGGATAGAAGATCCGGACTCGTGTTACACCTCAAGAAAAACTTTAGTGTACGGGGCTGCGGTTGTCGATCACCTCAGATTGTGACTCAAGATTCATCTCAAAATGCCAGAAGAGTTTACAAGAAACAATCAAAGAGTAACTGAATATTAGTACAATTCTAGGCCCACGAACGGTATGGAAGGTTAGAAGGGACTATTTAAATTCATGATAGATTTGGAAGATAGTATTCTCCAAGTGGAATACGTTTATTGCGAAAGCAACAAAACAACGATTATCATAGCAGTTTGCGGCAGTGTATATAGTCAGGAAATGAAAATACTGAATTTTAGTTGGTCCATGAAAATGCAGAAAAGTTATGATGATAAAGAGAAAACAATTATAGTGATGAGCGGGGAGTGATTTTATGCTTAATATTTTATAATAAATTATTTCCGAAATATTCTCTCTCTAAAGAGTTATAGGATCCAGCAACATGGATCGAGTTTATAAGAAATTCTTAAAGTACGGTGCAAGATAGATAAGGTTCTTTATGGAATTGCTCTATCACCTGGTTCAATAGACGCAGATGGTGTCTCTCATTTCCATTTAAGAATGGTTGTTGTTGAGCTTCAACAAGAAGTCAAGTGTGATGAAGTGGTTCTACGTTCGAATTAAGTTATGAAGTGAGGTTGGCACAAAGTGGTGATCGTGAACTTCCTGTTTTGAGAAGTAAACTCTTTTAGTAAAGTTGTACGGGTTGTCATCACAACAAGAACATAGATCGTAAGAACGAGAAAATATGAAAGCCTAACATCACAATGCTTTTCATGTTTCTCAGCTTAGAAAGTACGTGTTTGATCCTAAGCACGTTATTAAGTATGATGAAGTAGTTCTGAGTCCAGATCTAAGCTATGATGAAAGACCAATGAGAATCCTTGACCGCAAGATTCAGATCTTGAGGAACAAACATATTCCTTTAGTAAAAGTTCAGTGGGATCACCACGGACCGAAGGAAGCTACGTGGGAATTAGAAGAAAATATCAAGTCTCAATATCCTGAATTACCATATGAAGGTACGTAAATTTCGAGGAAGAAATTTTTTTTAAAGGAGGAGAGGATGTGATATCCCTAATTTTCCTTACAAAGTTTAATAAGTATGGCTATATTAAATTTTCTATAAATAGTATATATGTGCATTAAATAAGCAAGTGCTTAGGGTCATTCAACCCCAATTACTATACGTTTCTTTGGAATAGATGACATAAATAATGTAGTTATTATTATAGGTTTTAATAATCTAAGTAATACATATATGTTGTGTGTTACGTAGGGTCTTGTATAAGAAAATAAAATAGAAGAAGAAGAATTAGGCAGAAGGAATAGAAATGAATATATAGAATTAAAGAAGTAGGATAATATTAATAACTTCACTATTAAGTTAACAATTATGTATACCCACTTCCACGTGTTCTGCAGCCGTAATGCATGAAGAGTAAGAGGCAAAGCTAGTTTAGGTAGTAGAGGTGGCCTAGTAATACTTTAATATTTTATACCTTGCTATTTAATGAACCATAGTTACTTTGAGTTTATTACTGATAAATTTCACCTCCCTTCACGGTTTTCTCTTCCGATACGCGAAATCAGGAAACTAAGGTATAATTCTAATCTTAAAAATTTCTCTCAAATTATATACCCGCGACTTAGAATTTGGACAGTATATGTGTGATTTACAAATAATATGTATTTTGGATGAATTATTGGATTAAAGGGAATTTCCGATTTGGGTTGAGAATTTAATGTTTGTGTGTCCCACTCATACGAATGGCCTTTAGATCTATGAACCTCCACATGATTATTAATGAAGATGGAATTGTGGGTGTTTGACTTTTAAATTTTAAATAAATAATAATAATATTCACGTAGGTATGGAATGGATTTTTAGCTGTATTACTCAAGTCATGTAGTGATAGTTCCTATATATATTAGAGTCAAGCAAAACCATATTGCCTTATTATAATAACTACCATGAGATTAGTCTTGCAATCTTAAATGATAATTACGGTCATGATGATATAGAGTTTACTGTGGGTGGAATTATTTACTATATGAATTGAATTATTAACACTATGTATCTAATATTCTCTGAAGTTTTTGATTCTAAGTTGCTGTTAAGTGTGCCGAACTCACCCTTTTTATTTGTCAAATTTAAATAAAATTGGAGTTAGGAAGTATGTAAAGTAATTGGTGGGCTGACTTGTCATAAGCGGACCACTTAATTTAATAGAATTACCTACTAATATAATACTATTTGATTGATACATACTTGATGATATTCTCACTGATAATTAAATATGATGAAAAATAATGAATATACCTGATAAGTTATGAATCTTCGTGCATCCCAGTTGAAAGTTAAACTCAGGATGTTAGGTGTCCTAAGTCGACACTATTGTTTTAATAAAATTAGTTTCGAAAGATGGGATTGTGATTTAGGATTTGAATATTATTAGGATTAGTAAGGAATTAAGTGTTTGAATCACAGCTAAATTTAGGGTTCCTCTTGTAGGCCCTATTGAAAGAGTAAAGTAAAATCAGGTTCTAGCAAAGTGAACTAATACTGTTGCAGCTTCGAGGTGAGTTTTTACTATCGAAAATTATTTCGAGTTATTAAGCTCTATGAAATGTTTGTTTATCCATGAAAGATGTTTTTGTGCCTTCTACTTGTTTAATGCTCTGAATTTAATCAATCGAGATTTTTGACTGGCCTAACACGCTACTGAGAATTGTGTACACCCTTGTTAGTAGTGCAATGGGTTGATCGCCATTGTATGCTAACCAGTTGGAGAGGACCTATGGGCTTCGACTTTAAGTTTAACAGTTGGGATCTCTGGGTCAAAACCCGAGATCAGATGTTTATGGGACTCACTGGGTTTCAACCCAAAGTCCGAGAGTAAGGAGATATAGAGTAAGAGTAACAGTAGAACGTGACAGTGCACACACAAGAGAATAAATGTTGGTATAATTGGAAGTGACTTTTGTTTTAAAACCTTCCAAATCATACAGCTTATGCGTGGATAAACTGGTTATAATTTTTTTATAAATTACTTCACCCACTGAGTATCCTAGTCTGCTCAGCCCAAATTATTTTCAAAATATTTTCAGGTTGGGCGGATGGTGGTGACGAGCAAAGCCGAGGCGAGGGTTACTGCTGTATATTTATATTATATATTTCTTCCGCTTAAGTTCAAATACTTTTATTAAGAACTCCGATGGACTTATCTTGTGTATTGTTTTTAGGCCATGTGATACTTGCTTTGATAATTAATTGCTTAAAGACTCAATTTGAGTCGGGTCCTTGAATATAAAATTCTTGAGTACAGTTGTCATCTTTGTTTTAGCATGAGTCACTATTGAAAGATTTGTACACAATTTATTGGTCTTTCCGCTTGATTTATTTCAGATAATACAAACCCTATTTTTTTTCCCGCTGCTTTTTTCCAACCTTCAGTCTCACCCTGATGATCGTATCGTTCTCCAAAAATCGGGATGTGACATTTAAATTACTCGCCAAAAAGAAACATAACAATTTCTATAGGACAGAAAGAACAATTGTATCATTTCTATAATATTAAATTTAAGAGAGTCGTTAGTTGTGAGTAAAGTTGTGGGTTTCTCAAATAAAATGTGTATAAATAATTTGCCAAAATAGGAAAGATAGACACTTTCTATGGGACGGTACGAAAAATAAAGAGAGACGCTTTCTATGGGACGGATGGAGTATTATTTTGTTTAGCAAGTGTTGTTGGCACTGTTTTAGCTTTTCTCATTGGGTTTTCTTGATCTAATCTTGTAACTTTTGATAGTCATGGTTGTTCTTCAATAGGTGTGTGTATGTGTGTGGTTAAAATGTAACAAGTACATTTAGAATCCTTATCAATAACATAAATGATTAGATGTACCATACCAACTATATCATATTTGCTACAATTCGATCCTGTTTCAACTTTCAAGCATATTCACCATCTTCGCCTTTTCTACCTCACATTGCGCGGATAAAGAGAATGGGTTGTTTTCTTGAAGCAGGGACTGTTATTGATTAATAATTGGGCATTTTAGATAGTGAATCAATGAGAAAATGATGCCATAGGAAACACTTTCTTCGCAATTTCTTGATTGCTGCGTTTTCGATTCATCGATGATCATTTTTCCCACTTCTTAGGAGATCACTCACATTTGTTTTTTCATCTACTTCACATTTGTTGCTCTCCCTCTTTTAATATGTTGAAAAAAAGTATTTGAATTTAATCCATTCATGTAGAATGAAAAAAGTACCCTTTTGGGCGTAGTAAATGTGGGCCATTACAAAATAGCGGTTGGAGGAAGCCCGATTAGTTTACCTGCATGCACGATCAAATCGCCACGCTATGCAACCTACGACTTCTACTCAATAAATTAACAAAAAATATTATTTAATTAGGGTAATTGATTACTCAACACTCAACATGTGTAATTTTTTTTTTAATTCGTGGAACCCGCAACCGCTATCTTTGGTGCGCACTGGGTAAACCTCGCTCCTTGTGCAATAGCATGCAAACCACACAGGAGGTTCAACCACCCTTAATGTAACAATGTGACAGACAAATCACATAGTGACATGTGTAATTTTTTGTTTATGGTAACACGATAGTTAATAATTTAATAACAATAAATTAATACTAGTTTATAGAAGTGTAGTGTAACGTTACATAATGACGTGCAAACGAAGTTACAACTCTTTAATCAAGAGATCTACTCCATAGCGCGGCACGCTGTTCAAATTTATCGACTGTGAATGGACGTATTTCGGAGACACCAAAAAAGAAATCTTAGATAACATCGACGATATCAAGATCTTAAGTTCGATTAAAGCCAAGCTTTGTCCTAAACACATACGCGGTCCGACTCCGAACGGCATGTACAAATGCGGAAACTTGCAAGCTCTGGTTGTCCCGTTAGCGAATCTCTCTGGGTTGAATTTATACGAATCCGGACCCTAGATATCCGGATCGGTATGCAGAGTTGTTACTAATGTCCATAAATTCACACCCTTGGGAAAATTAATGTTGCCGAATTTCATATCCTTTAAGGCCTCCCTCGATATCACGGCCACCGGTGGGTGCAGGCGTAGCGACTCGTTAATCGTCATTGTCAGCTGTCAAGAACAAAAAGTACACACACACCCAAAATAAGTCAAGATTCATGAAAACCGTCGAAACACCGATCATTTGCATATCGGGATCACGGGCTTACTTACTACTGACAAATTCCGTCGGTAAAACCGTAGGCCGCGGACTCTATGGCCTATGTCTTACCCAGACGGTGTGGTCCTCCGAATTTAATTTGTTGGTAAATATTTACCGACAATTGATTTAACGATGTTTTACGTACGTCATTATTCCGCCAGTATCCATTTTGCCGACGGAATGTATCACTTTACCAACAAAATTTTCTTTTGGCTTACTTATAGTGAATGTAATAGAGGAACTGAACGAGAATATACCAGTTTCATTTTCCGGGTCATGTCGGAATCCGGGACTCGGCCATTAGAGACGTCGATAACTTCTTGGTGGATGCGTTCCTGCCACTGAGGATAGGCAGCCAACAGCATGAGGCACCATGTAGCTGAGAGGGCGGTGGTTTCGTAGCCGGCTAAGTAAATGTTCTTGCAGTTGTCGACGATGAATCGATCCACCGCATCACGGCTGAGATTGCTTTCTTTGGCTCCTTCTGGAACCATCTGGAGCAAGTTGTTGTAATCGAAATCTCAAGATGTGAAGAACTGAGAAATGAAGAACTCCAGATCTCAGAAGAAGATTCTAGAGATCGAAACTGAATTTTATTATGCAATGTTGTGAAAGATTACAGTCTAAGAGATACAAGTCTGTATTTATAGCTATTGCCTTTTCCTTCTTCGTTCAAAAACTATCTAACAAACTTAACTACTTGAAATCGTAAACATGATGAACACGCTTTTATTAGTGAGATGTTAGCAAACCACCATCCGATCTTCCAGCTCATTATTTTGATCCAACGGCTGCAAGCATCATTTATTCTTTATAACTACCAAACAGTTATAACTACTTCTTCTTAACCACTCCCATCAACAAACTCCAGCAACAACAAACTCCAGCAACGAATCCAAACTCCAGCAATATATTCGATCAAATCTCAACACAAGTCTTTCTTGAACCCTCCTTCTTTTCTTTCCCTCACCACGTTCAAGATTAATCTCTTGATTTCTCTCTCCAGCGCCCACGCCTCCCGGTTTTGTTCCTCGTCGGGAGATGCCTATTGCATAGGCAATACCGTTTAGTGGTTTATTTGTGTTCACTTGAAAATATATCTAAATTATCATGCATTCATTTAATTACAACAAATAGTTCGTGTTATTGAATAATATTACACATAAGATGTTTTTTCAACTGTAAGCGAAATCCACTCGCTTTTAAAATGATTGAGCAATATTTTTCTCCCTCATATTTAATATAAGTGTCGTTTGGTTTATCCATTAATTAGAAAATAAGTGTTAATTTATCTAATGGTAATTATTGTTAAAAAGCTTAGTAACGGCAAATAATTAGCGAAAATAATACTCCTTCAGCCCGCTTAATTTGTCTTATTTTTGCTTTTTGGGTTATCCACTTGACTTATTATATTTCTTAAATTAAAAAATGATTAATACATAAATTCTCACTTTTCCTTTGTTGGACGTACATCTCTATCCACAACCAAACAATCATCTTAATTTTCGTGCCGAAAAGAAACGAAATAAATCGGGCGAATGGAGGAAGTAACTCTTAGGGTGTGTTTGCAAGTGCTTATTCTAAACACTTGTTATTTGCTTTTGCTTAAAGTTGAAAATAATTATTTTTAAAAAAATCAGGGAGTTTTTGGAATTGATTTTAAAAAGCAGATATTTTTTGTAAATTCGAAAACTATGGTATTTTAAGTACCAAAAGTATCTTAATAGGTGCTTAAAAAGAACTGCTTAATTTTAGAGAAGCAAACACAGAAAACTATGTTGCACGGACACTTCGAAAAATGTCGCCGTACTGTGTCGGACACGGACACGCTCGGACACGCGCCCGACACGTGTCGGACACGGCAAAAACGTGTCCAGCAAATAAAAAAAAAAAAAATTTTGGACACTTCCCGGACACGGGAATTGAAGTGTCCGACTCTTCTCGGACACGGGAATTGAAGTGTCCGACTCTTCCCGGACACGGGAATTTAAATTTTTGATTTTTTTTTTAATTTTTATTACAAATCGTCCCTAATGGGAATCGAACCCAAGACCTACACAAGATCAACCACTTACGCAGAAGTGAGAATACTAACTACACAAGATCAACCACTTAAGTGTCCGACTCTTCCCGGACACGACCACAACAAAAAAAAATTAGACTCTTAACAGATCAATAAACTGACAGTTTTGAGTTGAATAGTGATGTTGGGATTTTAGAGATTGCAAATCTCACCTTTGATGAGCCGGGAGTGGAAAATAATTTGTTGGATGAAGTATTCTACACCGATTCATAAAACTTGAAAAATTACTTTTTATTTATATTATTATGACTTTTAAGACTAATGTTTATTGTTGTTATCTACTTATCTTAGTATTTCACATTTTTATGCTATGATTATAAATTATGAGTTATGACTTATGCGTTTTGAGTTAATAATGTGAACAATGAGTTTGATATTGAAAAGTTTGACTTAATCATTTATATATATATATTAATAATTTAATATTATTTATATTAGCGCCCGTGTCGTGTCCTAAATTTTTCAAAAAATATCGTATCCCGTGTCCCGTGTCCGTGTCGTACCGTGTCCCGTGTCCGTGTCCATGCAACCTTGACAGAAAATGAATTTTACAAATATTAAAAAATTACTTACGGGGTCAAAAATAACAACATAAGTTCTTGCAAAAACACCCTTAATTTGTATGCCAACTGCCAAAACGACACGTATTTTAAATAGAATGTCTAAAATTAAAAATCTTTTGAAAATATGATTATGAAAGAACGACACAATCATCTTACCGACAAAGTAACATGGTGGTGTAAAAATTGGATGGTTAAAAAGGAGCACAAGACATACTCCATCCGTCCCGTTATTTGTGGCTCAATTAGTTTCGACACGGGAATTAAGAGAGTAAATAATAAAGTATGAGATAGAGTAGATGATAAAATATGAGAGAGAAGATGAGTAAGATAATGAGAGAGTATGAGAGAAATGATGATTAAGTAGAAGAAATAATGTAATAAAGTAGGAGAGAGAAGATGATAAAGTATGAGTAATTTTTTACCAAATTAAGAAAATGGATACAAATAACGGGACACCCCTGTCGGGAAAGTGAGCCACAAATAGCAGGACGGAGGGAGTAATTTCTAGTAAAAGAATGATTTGACGTTCTTTCGAAAAACACGAGATATCTTTTGCATTTTATGTGTGGTTATTATTCTATGAATTATGATTAATACTTGGTTAAACATGTCGTACATTAAGCCTAAAATCTCCTGGCTCCAAACTTTCTTGGATGTAGATTCTTGCATAGCTCTGAGCTTCAAGAAAATCTCTTTCCCTCTGGAGAAATTGCTGCCAAAGCAAGCTTTGGATATTACGTCACCGAAGAAACTCCCTCAACGATATCTGCAGATCCACCTTCAGAATCAAATACGCTCTTCTACGATTCCATCAACGCCATACTCGAATTTTTAACCAAATTAATCATCCCCTACAAACACTCAATTTTAGGATTAATCGTGTGATTTATGCCGATCTAGGGTGGGGGTTTGGTGATTTGTACCTTGACTTTGTCCATGTAGAGTTCCGGTGCGATGATCTTCCTCTGGCGAGCCCAGTGGGGCCCGTTCGAAGTGAGGATCCCCTGCCCTAGCAATTCGCCCCTCTCCTTCGCTTGGTACGTCAGTTTCCCCAAATCGAGCGACGTGCACGTCGTGATCTCCCTCACCATCTCCGGCTCGGTCACGTGCACGATCTGCGTGTTGCCCAACGCGAATACGAACACCTCCCCTACAAGGAATTTGAATTTTGACGTAAACGAGGAATTGATGCCAGGAGAGAGTGAATTTGAACTTGAATTTGGATTTGAGTACCGTATTGTTTCCTCCACTGGTCGAAGAAGGGGAGAGTGGCGGCGCCGCAGTCGTGCGAGATCGGAGGGGACGAAACGGCGGCGTTCTCAGCTACTGCTTCTCTCGCCTTTTTCATCTGCCTTGAGTTCCCGAGGAGGAAAGCCGGCGGCGGACCGGTCAAGCCTTGCTTGCGCATGGCGGAGCGGAGTCGCCGCGGACGCGCCGCCACCACATCGTAGAGGCGGAAAAGCAGCCCTACGGCGGCGATCGCGGCGGTCGTAGCGAAGAGCCTCCACAAAAATTGGATATCCATGGCGGAAGTTAGCTCAATGCAACATATGGAAGGAACTTATATATAGCGAGCGTTAATGGCTGACAAACTTCCACCGGTTTGCATCAGTAGAGGATTTTTCTATCCTAGACCTTAAGCTATAAACCTTATGGTCTTAAAAATGTCAACTCAGCGATAGCAATAACAATACATTTTTAATGCCAACGAAAATTATTAAAATTGTTTTCATCAAACGGTAATTCCGCACGGAGTTACCGTTTGGCCACAAGGTCCACAACTTAAGTTGTGAACCAGGTCTAGGATAGATTTTTCCATCAGTAGATTAGGCCACCTATAGGAGCTATACTTAAGAAATTTCAATAGAATTAGTTTAGCGTAATTATTGAATTAATCCTTAGGAAATTATTTAAACAATATGTCAAATTATAGAATAGCTAGGGTTTTATAATGTAATCCCTTCGTCCCACTCATCTTTCAACATTTTCCTTTTCGGCCTGTCTCACCAATCTTGCAATGTCCGCTAAAAAAAAAAAATGAGTGGACCACAATCATCCTAAATAAGTGGACCCTATTTTACACCACTATCTTAAACTCCGCGCTCAATCCCAAATATTGCAAGATGAGTGGACGGAGGGAGTATTAGACTGGACGATTTTAAAGGCCATTTATACAACATTAATTAGATCATGAATACTAGTTAAGCGTGCATATTCAATTATTTCTAATTATGCCAAAACAATTTAAATAAGTGCTTATGACATAAATTATTTGCATTTGAATATATTTATATAAGCACTTAATTAGATAAAATAAATAAATAAATAAATTGTAGTTTAAAAAATTGTTCTAACGAATTTGATGTTTGAATATATTTTCCTAAGCAATTTTTAGTTTATTTTCATAAATAAGCTAAAAAAAAGTTTATTTTTTACTCAAACGGAGCCTATATAAGATATCTATAACTTTAAATGTTACACAATTAGAGAAATTTAATATCGATATCTAAGGAGTGAAATAGATGAATTTGCGACATTCAAACAACATTAGACACAAACTCATGCAAAGGCGGACATAAAGGGGGTGCGTGGGGTACCACCGCACCCCCCAATTTGTTGGTTGATCTCAATATTAGTATATATATTAAAACAAGAATGCAACTTTCATTTACCAAATATTAATAGGCCCAAATTATTTTTTAGAGAATGGGCCATAATTTTATTAAAATGTATAATTTAACAATAGGCCCCAACACAACCACTTTTCTTCTTCTACATACTAAGAGAGTAAGAGTACAGACGTAAACATACACTGATACACAAGCTACATCAGTGAGAAAGAGAAATAGAGATTAGAGAAGGAAAGAAAATATAACAGTGCTAAATCACCAAAAATACCACATTTTGCCACTCCCACTTCGTGTTCGTCGCCGACAGCCTGACGGCTGGCATATTGGATATTCATCATATTCTCTTTCTTCTTGTCTCCTGCAGCAGGTAAACTCAAACTCAACTCAACCCTAGTTTCAGTTTTTCTCTTAATTTCGAGGTCTTCAATGTTTGGTTTATTTTTCTGTATTTTTTGGCAAATTCTTCTCATGAATCCATGAATTTTGGTTTAATTTTCTATTTTTTGAGAGGCAATTTTGTATTTCTTGATCTATTTTAGATATGAAGAAAATTGATTCATATTTTAAGACCAAAAGCAGTCAAGATGCAAGTTCTTCCATACTCGATGTTGAAAGTGAAGTTATTCATGAAAGAGAAGTTAGAGATGATGATTCGCCTCCACTTAAAATTCCAAGAATTGAGGAAGAAGAAAATCCATCTCAGTTTGAAAGAGGTTATGAAAGAGATCCGGGAAAGCGGAAAATGATATGGGATTATCCAGTTGATAAAAGAAATGAAGTGCGGCGGTTCTATTTATCAAAAGGTCCTTATCAAGCAAATCCTTCTGGAAAAGTCGACAAATATAAGAGAAAGTTTATGAGTTCTTGGTATAAGATATTTCCTTGGCTCGAGTATTCTCCTACTACAGATGCGGCATATTGTCATAACTGTTTTATATTCGCCGAGCCTTCAAGTATCTCAGGTTCAAATACATTTGTTGTTCAAGGTTTTCGATCTTGGAAAAAAGTTAGAGAAGGAAAGAATTGTGCCTTTCTAGGCCATGAAGGAGGTGGTCCCAATTCTTCACATAAGAGAGCCGTTGGTGATTGCGAGAATTTACTGAACTCACTGCAACACATTGACAAAATAGTGGATAAACAAAGTTCTGAGCAAGTTGCAAAGAACCGATTACGACTTAAAGTCTCAATTGATTGTGTATTATTTTGTGCTTTACGAGCTATTGCATTTAGAGGCCATGATGAAAGTGTTGATTCACATAACCGTGGTAATTTCGTAGAGTTGGTAAAGCACACAGCTTCTTACAACAGTGAGGTAGTCTCTCTTGTGTTGGAAAATGCTCCCGGAAATGCTACATATACTTCTCCAAGAACTCAAAAAGAGATCTTGTTGGTGTATGCTAGAAAAATCCAAAGGTTCATTAGGGAAGAGATTGACACTGGGAAGTTTTGCATCATGGTAGATGAATCACGTGATGAATCCAAAAGAGAACAGATGGCTATTGTTTTAAGGTTTGTGGATAAGCTTGGAATTATCCGGGAAAGGTTCTTTGATATAGTTCATGTGGAAGACACAAAATCAGCCACTTTGAAGAAGACGATATGCAATGTTCTTTCTCAACACAATCTTGACATACAAAATATTCGAGGACAGGGGTATGATGGTGCAAGTAACATGCGAGGAGAATGGAATGGTTTACAAGCTCTTTTTAGGAAGGAGTGTCCACATGCTTACTACGTTCATTGCTTTGCTCATCGGTTACAATTGATATTAGTAGCAGCAGCAAAAAACATCATTCCGATTGAAAACTTCTTTTCAATCGTTAATCTAATTACAAATGCAGTTCATTCATCTTCCAAACGCTATGACCAACTGCAAATTGCTCAAGCTATCCGAATAGCCGAAGAAATCAATGATCTTGAAACGGGAAAAAGAAATCATCAAATCAGAAACATAACACGCCCCGGTGATACGAGATGGGGCTCTCATTTGAGGTCACTTTATAACTTACTTGAATTATTTGACTCTGTTCTAATAGTGTTAAGTGAGATTATAAATGATGATTGTGTTCTTTCTTCAAGAGCTGCTGCTGATGGTGCTTATGAAGCTATGATGTCATTTGATTTTGTATTAATCTTGCATTTTATGATAGAGTTGTTGGGAAAGACTGATGGGCTTTGTGAATTGCTACAACGCAAAAATCAAGATATTCTTAATGCGATGGATGCAGTAGTAAATACAAGAGAGGTTATCCAAAACTTCAGAGAAAATGGATGGGATAAGTTATATGAAAAGGTAAAGATTTTTTGTGCGAAGCAGGATATTGATATTCCGAATTTGAGTAGTGTTAGAAAATCAAGTAAAGGTCGAAAGAGAAAGGAAAATCCTGTCACACTTGAGCATTATTACAGGATTGATATATTTACTGGAACTATAGACTGCATCTTACAAGAGATGGAAACGCGATTTAATGAAGATTCAGTGGAGTTGCTTAAGTTAAGCTCAGCTTTAGATCCTAGAGGTGGCTTCAAGCTATTTAGCATTGCTGATCTTACGAAGTTGGTTGAGAAATTCTATCCATCAGATTTCACAAGTCAAGAGAAGCTCCATCTTCCGTTTCAATTAGAGACTTTTGAAGTTGACATTCGGAATAATTCTCGATTGAAGCAAGTCTCTACACTTTCTCAATTATGTCAAGTATTATCAGAAACTGAAACGTCAGCTCAGTACTATCTTATAGACAGGTTGTTTTCTTTTATTAATTTATCTTTTGTTTATGATACTTTTGTTAAATTTCAAAAAGTATTGATGTATCCTTTTCTTTTCTTACAGGTTGATTCGACTTATTTTGACTCTTCCAGTTTCAACCGCAATATCTGAACGTGCATTTTCTAAAATGAAACTCGTAAAGACAAGACTGAGGAATACAATGGAAGATGATTTTCTTCTCGGTTCCATGATAATCAATATTGAGGAAGAAATTGCTGAAAGTTTTGATATAGACTCATTTATTGATGAGTTTAATATCATGAGAAAACGTAGATCACAATTTCAAATGCCTAAGAACACGTCATAGCTCGTGTGGTTTTGTGTTGCCTAGATACTTTTTCTTATGTTTATTATCTTTATAAATAATATAGTTTCATTAATGTAAGATGTACTTGTTTTTTAGTATTATGATATGAATATGATTTCATTTTTGGATGCTTATATATGTTAATCGAAAATATCGCACCCCCACTCCATGATCCTGCGTCCGCCCCTGAACTAATGCATATAGGCTGGACAAGAGGTAGTGATATTTAAATCTATGGTTTTTTTACCACAAAATAATTAATTATACCATTAGTCATTTCGAAACGGGCTTTACATAATGTCTCACACTATTATTTAGATAAGCGATTTCTTTTATGAGGGTCATTTTTCGTAAAATTAGATTATACTAAAAAAAAACTACATATTTTCTAGGTTTTGCCAATTCGAATTATTAATATTTTTATAGTCGTCACAATTGTATACTTGCATGAAAATGAAATCTTGGGCATTTAATAGCGTGCACGCATGCCTACATTGAGTTGACTCGCTGTCCCCATTCTTCTAGAAAGAGTAAAATCCCTGCATAATTTATATCATCGTATGCATTAAAAACATGCTTGGTACCAGGGGCGGATCTAAAAATGTATACTAGGGGGTCTGGAGGGTCGGAACTAGGATTTATAGATTTTTTCGCCCCCGAAAAAAATTTTTTAGACAAAATATAATGTAACAATGAGTATAAGGAAGTCAAGAGTAAGGACTCCGGACGCCTAGGATACGGTCTGCTTAACTCTCGCTCCTTGATCCCTCCTCTGTCTTCTGAAGTGTCGTTAATTCACTATCCTCTCAATTATATCTCAATTCTCGTTGTATAGGATTATTGTTGTTGACTTGTTTGATCATTTAATTTAGTTGTTGTTGGGCCATTGAACTAATATATTATTAAATTCGCTTCAATATATTAAATTTTCATAAAATACGAAAAAAAATTCGTAAAATTTACACAAAAAATTCGGCATCGACACGAAAAATGGGGGCTGTCAAAATTAGATTTTGGGATTTGGGCTTGCGAATTAGAATTTGTGTTGAAATGGATTTCAATTATAATAAATTTGCAAATCATTTGGACTGATCTGGGGTGAGTTGAAATATGTAAAAAATAAATTTGGATCGGGTAAATGTAGTTTCTGGGCCGGGGTTGCACTGGGCTGGAGCCCACCCCAGCCCACCCCTACATCCGCCTCAACTTGGTACACGGGTTTCCTATCCTATTATGGATATGAAATACTGGTCATACTCATAATATATAGTATGTTGTTCGTTTTCGAAATATTAACACTTTATTATGGGAATGAACCCATTAAAGATGACTTTTTTCATCGATCCGCATTACACGATAAATGCTGCATTGGACAAATTTATAATCCCTCCGTCCCTATTTTATATGTCAGTTTGCTTTTTCACACATATTAAGGGAGTGTTTGTAAATGTTTATCATAAGCACTTTTTATTTGTTTTTGATTAAAATTGAAAATAACTGCTTTTAAGCAAAAGCAGTGGTGTTTTGGTATTAATAATAAAAAACAGATATATTTGATAGTTTCAGAAATTATGGTGCTTTAAGCACCAAAAACATCTCAATAGATGCTTAAAAAAAAGCTTAATTAAGTAGTTTAGTTGATTAATTTTAGAGAAGCTGCTGCAGTAAACAGATTTTCCAAAAGCATTTGCAAACACCCCGTAAGGAAAACAATTTAATAATATAAAAGTTAGATAAATGTTAGTACTGAAATTTGAATAAATTAAAGTAAATTATTAAAAAATAAATGGCATAATTGTGTTTGCTATTATAAAAATTGGATAAAATAATATTTTTCTATATGATCATATTAATTAGATCTATTAAAATTAGTGAAACATTTAGTTAGACACAAAAAAATTGCTAATGGATATAAATTTGGGACAAAGAAAAAATGAAAGTATATATATATATATATATATATGGTTCAAATAAGAACCTTATACTTAAATAAGAAATAAGAACTAATCTGGTCCATAGATCTCACTGAATTAATGGTTATAGATTCTTTTCATTTAATTTGATATTTTCAATTAAAATCAATTCTAAAAGGGTGTTCTGGTAATTTCTTCATGCATCTGATTTATTACATCCGTTTATGTCATCAATCACGTCCCATTATATATATATATTTAGGGCGGAGGGATTGTATTTTTTTTAAATACTACTCCTATAATTTAGTTAATATAGATAATATTTATCAATTATTCAGAATTTATGAAAAGAAAGCAAATAAGTAGGGGGTCCATATTCTATAAATTGTGTGTAGGCATATGCATATTTTGATGTAGATATGTAGACGGTTTGGGTGATTCGATGAATTTGAAGAAGCTTATATAGAGCATTAATGGCGGACAAACTTCACCAGTTTACGTTAGCAAAACCGCGCGCGTGATGAGGCCACCTATACGAGCTAATTAAGAAATTGAATAGAAATCATTTAGCTAATTACGAGCCTTAATTAGACTCGTTTGAGAGGACTTATCAACGGTTTTTTTAAATTTACACTATAATTATTTATTAAAATGTCAAATTATAAATAGCTATGGTTTGGTAGATTGGCTGAGTTAAATATTACAAGTACTATTATACTATACTTAATAATTTCTAATTATATCAAGATCTATAACAACTTTTTTTTTTCTTTTTTTTTTCTTTTCATGACGAGATGGATTTGAAATCGTACCTAAAATGTGCAATCGATAAATTCACAACATTCAAATAATATTTGACACATAGCTCGACTAGGAACTAGTGACATTCAAATTTAAAACTTTTAACCACGACATAATAAATTATATCGTTAAGTAATTTCGAAAACGCCCTCGCATATTTTATTTTATCCTTTTGGGCTTAGGGAAAGTGAGTCATTAAAAAATAGCCGTTGGAAAAAGCCCGACTAATTAATTTGTAAGGAGCAAATATGCATGCAGAGTTTTACCTAATCGCGAGCTAGTGCACCTGCATGCATGATCAATCGCCACGCTATGCAACCTACGTACTTTTACTCAATTAAATTAACAAAACTTAATTATTTAATTAGGGTAATTAATTGGTAATTACTCAACAGAGACACGTGCTCTTTTGTTTATGGTAACACACGATCGTTAATAATTTAATAACAATAAATTAATATAATTTGTAGAAATGTAGTACAACATTACATAATGACGTCAAACGAAGTTACAACTCTTTAATCAAGAGATCTACTCCGAAGCGCGGCTCGATGACCAGATTCATCGACGGCGAGTGGACGTATTTAGGAGACAACGAAAAAGAAAACCTAGTTAAGATCAAAGATATCAAGATCTTAAGTTCGATTAAAGCCAAGTTTTGTCCTAAACACACACGCGGTCCGACTCCGAACGGCATGTACAAATGCGGAAACTTGCAAGCTCCGTAGAAAAAACACTATCCATAAGTAAACCGTCGGGAAAAGACGATCCATTTTTTATTCCATCGCCAATTCTGTTGGTAATTTAGCATATTCTTGTAGTGAATAAAGTCATTGCATAATTTATATCATCGTGTACAGTAAAAACCTGCTTGGTACATGGGTTTCCTATCCTATTATGCATACGAAATAATACTGACCGTACTCATGCCATATTTGTTGT
This sequence comes from Lavandula angustifolia, assembly GCA_028984105.1. Classification (NCBI taxonomy): domain Eukaryota; kingdom Viridiplantae; phylum Streptophyta; class Magnoliopsida; order Lamiales; family Lamiaceae; genus Lavandula; species Lavandula angustifolia. The sequence continues at coordinate 16,082,412 of CM054814.1, forward strand.
TTGTTTTCGAAATATTAACACTTTATTATTGGAATGAACCCATTAAAAAGGACTTTTTTCATCGATTGACATTACATGATAAATGATGCATTAAACAAATTTATACTCCCTCCGTCCCTATTTTATGTCAGTTTGCTTTTTCACACATATTAAGAAAATATTTAATAATATAAAGTTAGATAAATGTTGGTATTGAAATTTAAGTAAATTAAAGTTGTTGGGTATCTGCTCCGCCGCAGTTGCTGATAGCGAGTCTTCAAAACTCGGCTCGACACACCGGTTTCGTGGTTCCTTTCACACCACGAGATGGAACCTAGCGGACCCGGCCAAGAGAGCTTGGTGGCACCACACACACAATTCTTTACACACTCGGTCAACTACCTCACGCATACGTAGAGAGAGAGAGATATGAAGAGATACAATAGAGAACAGTCGACTGCGCACACACCACACTCGAACACCTAGTTGCTGCCTTTCATAATTAGGGCAAGAACTAAGTAAGGAAATGAGTGTCTTGTGTTGGGCCTCCATAAGCTAGCAGGCCAGACAGTCTATTGGGCTTGGTCTAATAGACTTAACTAGTACCAAAAAGTAACGACATAATTGTGTTTGTTATTATAAAAGTTAGATAAAATAATTTTTTTATATTATCATATTAATTAGATCTATTAAAATCAAAACATTTAGTTAGGCACAAAAAAATTGCTAATGAACATACAAATTTGGGACAAACAAAAAAGGAAAATAAGACATATATATTTGGGAGCGGGGATTGTAAATACTACTCCTATAATTTACTTAATATAGATAATATTAATCAATTATTCAGAATTTATGAAAAAGAAAGCAAATGAGTAGGGGGTCCATATTCTAGAAATTGTGTGTAAGCATATGCATATTTTGATGTTGATATATAGACGGTTTGGGTGATTCGATGAATTTGAAGGGGCTTATATAGAGCATCAATGGCGGACAAACTTCACCACTATACGTTAGCAAAACCGCGCGCGTGATTAGGCCACCTATACGAGCTAATTAAGAAATTGAATATAATTCGTTTAGCTAATTACGAGCCTTAATTAGACTCGTTTGAGAGGACTTGTCAACTGTTTATTTAAATACACTACAATTATTTATTAACATGTCAAATTATAAATAGCTAGCTAGGGTTTGGTAGATTGGTTGAGTTTAAAAAGGCCTATTATAAAAAAATTAATTAGACCATAAATATTGCAAGTACTATTATACTATACTTAATTATTTCTAATTATATCAGGATCTATAACAACTTTATTTAATTTTTTTTTCATGACGAGAGGGATTTGAATTCGTACCTAAAAAGTGCAATCGATAAATTCACAACATTCAAATAATATTTGACACATAGCTCGACTAGGAAGTAGTGACATTGAAATTTAAAACTTTTAACCATGAGATAATAAATTATATCGTCAAGTAATTTCGAAAACGCCTTCACATAACCTCACATATTGTATTTTATCCTTTTGGGCTTAGGGAAAGTGAGCCATTAAAAAACTAACATAATTTGTAGAAATGTAGTAAAACGTTACATAATGAAGTGCAAACGAAGTTACAACTCTTTAATCAAGAGATCTACTCCGTAGCGCGGCTCGATGACCAGATTCATCGACGGCGAGTGGACGTATTTAGGAGACAACGAAAAAGAAAACCTAGTTAAGATCAAAGATATCAAGATCTTAAGTTCGATTAAAGCCAAGTTTTGTCCTAAACACACACGCGGTCCGATTCCGAACGGCATGTACAAATGCAGAAACTTGCAAGCTCCGGTTGTCCCGTTAGCGAATCTCTCTGGGTTGAATTCGTACGAATCTGGACCCCGAGATATCCGGATCGGTATGCAGAGTCGTTACTAATGTCCACAAATTCACACCCTTGGGAAAATTGATGTTGCCAAATTTCATGTCCTTTAAGGCCTCCCTCGATATCACGGACACCGGTGGGTACAGGCGTAGCGACTCGTTAATCGTCATTGTTAGCTGTCAAGAACAAAAAGTACACACACATCCCCAAAATAAGTCAAGATTCATGGAAACCGTCGAAACCCCGATCATTTGCATATCGGGATCACGGGATTACTTACTACTGACAAATTCCATTGGTAAAACCGATCATTTGCCTATCGACTCTATGGCCGATGTCTTACCCAGACGGTATGGTCCTCCGAATTTAATTTGTCGGTAAATATTTACCACCAATTGATTTAACGATGTCTTATGTACGTCATTATTCCGTCAGTCTCCATTTTGCCGACGAAATGTATCACTTTACAAACAAAATTTTCTTTTGGCTAGTAAGCCCATATTTTTATAGTGAATGTAATAGAGGAATTGAACGAGAATATACCAGTTTCATTTTCCGGGTCGTGTCGGAATCCGGGACTCGGCCTTTAGAGACGTCGATAACTTCTTGGCGGATGCGTTCCTGCCACTGTGGATAGGCGGCTAAGAGCATGAGGCACCATGTAGCTGAGACGGCGGTGGTTTCGTATCCGGCCAAGTAAATGTTCTTGCAGTTGTCGACGATGAATCGATCCACCGCATCACGGCTGAGATCGCTTTCTTTGGCTCCTTCTAGAACCATCTGGAGCAAGTCGTTTTCGAACCCTCCATCTTTTCTTTCCTTCACCACGTTCAAGATTAATCTCTTGATTTCTCTCTCCAACGCCCATGCCTCCCGGTTGCTCCTCGTTGGGAGATGCCTATTGCATAGGCAATACCGTTTAGTGGTTTATTATCGGAGAAAAAGGCAAAAGAAATTTGTCATTCACTTGAAAATATATTAAATTATCATTTATTCGTTTAATTATACAAAATAGCTCGTTAACTTTAATAATACTTACACATAAGCCGTTTTTTCAACTGTAAGCGAAATCCACTCGCTTTTCACAAGATTGAGCATTATCTTTCTCCCTCCTATTTAATAAATAAGTGTTTATTTAATGTTAATTGTTGTTAAATAAGCTTAGTAATTAGCAAATAGCAAAAAAAAACTCCCTCAGTTCCAACTTTTTTTTGGTTACCCCTCTACGCACAACCAACCAATCAACTTAATCTCCGTACCTAAAAGACACAAAATAAATCGGGTGAGACGAGTAATTCTTAATTTGTGTTCCAACTGCCAAAACGACACGTATTTTAAATAAAATGTCTAAAACTAAAAACTTTTGAAAAGATGATTATGAAAGAGCGACACAATCATCTTACCGGCATGGTAAGATGGTGAAAATTTTGACAGCGTGTCATATCAATCCCTCAAATGGTTAGATTGACAGCACAAGACAAAAATTCTAATTAGAAATAAAGAGTGAATAGTAATTTTGATGTCTAAAGTTACAATTTTTCTTAGTTTTAATCCCTTTATTTCAAAAATTGTATATTTAATGCCTAAATTTAAGAAATACTAGCAATTTTTATGTCTTTTATTATTTTAATAATTAAATAATATTAATGGTGATTTAAAGAAAGGGTAAAATTGTAAGATTGTGTGATTTTTTTAAACATAATTTTTAATAGTATAGTTTTATTTTAATAATTATAATGATTTTAAACTATTAAAATTACAATTTATGATAATTTAATAGTTTATGTTTATTTTATTTAATAATTTATTTTTTTATTTTTAAAGTTTAAAATAATTTAATAGTTTATTTTAATTTTGTTAATTTTTATACATAATATTTTTTTTATGTTACACAAATTTTACATTGCTAAAATGAGGTTTAAAAGTTATGTCTTTATATAAATTGAACCATATACATAAATATTTTGTTCTTAGTAAAATAAATTGTATTACAATTTTTTTTTATCATATTTAGTTTTTAATTCTTAAGAATATTAAATTAGTAATTGTATTTAACGAAAATATTCGCACAATTTACTGATTTTACCCTTCTCTAAATCATCATTGATATTATTTAATTATTAAATTAATAGAAGACACAAAATAGTAAGCATTTCTTAAGTTTGAAAATTAAATTTACAAATTTTAAAGTAAAGGCACCAAAACTGTAAAAAGTTTAAAGTTTAGACACCAAAATGACAATTTACTCCAACAAAAATGATTTCACATTATTTTGAGAAACACGAGATATCTTTGTCCATGTAGAGTTCCGGTGCGATGATCTTCCTCTGGCGAGCCCAGTGGGGCCCGTTCGAAGTGAGGATCCCCTGCCCTAGCAATTCGCCCCTCTCCTTCGCTTGGTACGTCGGTTTCCCCAAATCAAGCGACGTGCACGTGGTGATCTCCCTCACCATCTCCGGTTCGGTCACGTGCACGACCTGCATGTAGCCCAACGCGAATACGAACACCTCCCCTGCCATTGCCAAATCGAGCTACGATTACGCGGAGGAGACAACGAGGAATTGGTGCGAGGAGAGCGTGAAATTTGAATGTGAATTTGAGCGCGTAAACGAGGAATTGATGCAAGGAGAGAGTGAATTTGAACTTGAACTTAGAATTTGAATTTGAGTACCGTATTGCTTCCTCCACTGGTCGAAGAAGGGGAGAATGGCGGCGCCGCAGTCGTGCGAGAGCGGAGGGGACGAAACGGCGGAGTTCTCAGCTACTGCTTCTCTCGCCTTTTTTATCTGCATTGAGTTCCCGAGGAGGAAAGCCGGCGGCGGACCGGTCAAGCCTTGCTTGCGCAGGGCGGAGCTGAGTCGCCGCGGACGCGCCACCACCACATTGTACATGCGGAAGACCATCCCTACGGCGGCGATCGCGGCGGTCGTAGCGAAGAGCCTCCACAAAAATTGGATATCCATGGCCTCAGTTAGCTCAATTGCGATGTAGATGTGTAGACCGTTTGAGTGATCCGATGAATTTGATACTGAAGGAGCTTATATAGAGCATTAATGGCGGACAAACTGATCACCAGTTTACGTCAGCGAAACCGCGCGCGAGATTAGGCCACCTATACGAGCTAAATAAGAAATTGAACAGAAATCGTTTAGCTAATTACGAGCCTTAATTAGACTGGTTTGAGAGGACTTATCAACGGTTTATTTAAATTTACACTATTAATTAACATGTCAAATTATAAATAGCTAGGGTTTCTTAGATTGGATGAGTTTAAAGGCCTATTATACAAAATTAATTAGACATAAATATTACGAGTTAATTATACCGAGAATTATAATATTATTTTTTTTCACAACAAGATTGATTTGAATTCATTAGCTCGATCAGGAGCTAGTAAAATTCAAATTTAAGATTTTAACCATGAGGTAATAAATTATACCGTTAAATGTAATTTGAAAACACCTTCACATAACCTCCCATATTACTGAAATAAATCTATTTACATGTTTTTCATAAAATTAGCAAAAGTGAGCAAAAAAAAAGTTATTCTCTGGATATTTGCTAATTCAAAATATCTACGGTTAATATATATATATATATAAAGTTAATAATGTTAATTTAATATTTTACAGACTTGCACGAAAATGAGATGATAGGGCATTTAATAACGTGCACGCTTGCCTATAGTGAGTTGACTTCACGCATATCATTCTAAAAAGATTCGACGACTCCTATTTCAGTTGAAATTCAACTTTGTAGGTGAGAAAATTATTGGTGAGAATTAAAAATAATTTCAAAATACACGTCATAATTAATTCCACACTGTACCATTTTGTGTATCATGGTGTACATTAAATACTCCATCTGTCCCGCTATTTCTGTCATATTTGCCTAATCGGGCTGTTCCGTTATTTCTGTCCTCTTTCATAAAATAATAAAAATTACTTTTAAACATAAAATGAAGTGAGTCCCCCTTACTCACTACTCAACCTCCACATTCTTATACTTCAAAAATCTATCTCTCACTCGATTATGTTCCGCTCCGAACTCAGAAAATTATGATTTTTATCTTTTTGAAAACTTTAGATTATTTCTTCAAATACAATATAAAAAAAAATATAAAAAATAAAAATCGATTGCCTTTCAGTAGCCTTGCAAAAATTTGGATAATTCTCATTTCTTTCCACCAACCACTCCTCGAAAACTGTGTCATTTTCTTTATACAATTAAAACTCATAAAATACACACTAAATTAAAATTTCTTAATCTCCGTGCCGAAGTCAACTGGGACTTTTTAGCGGGACGGAGGGAGTATAAAATGAACATCGGCATGACATCATGATGTAAGTTCTGGATTTAGCAAATAATGTTATATCTTAAATATTCCTGAGTCCCATAGAAAGTGTCTTATTTCTATGAGTACGGAGTTTTAGGAGAGTTGATTTTAGTGGATAGAGATGTAGAACTCATACAATTAATTATTTACAATTGATTTGTGAGATAAAGATGTGGTACCATGCAATTAATTAATGATTTTGAATTAATTTGAGTTGATAAAGGTGATAGGTCTAAATTGTACTATCCATATTCCGTATAATTTGGCACATTTTGTGGCGTTTGGAATGGTTTTGATGTTCGTTTTGCAGTGTTAATTGATGATGTAGCATTTGACAAGGCGTTGAGGTGGCATTGCATGATCAAAGGGATATCTACTCAAATTGAAGGGATCAATTAGGGATTAATTATAGAAGGATAAATAAATTTATTTATTTACTTCTATAGTTAATTTCTCAAATAAAGGAAGAGAAGGTAGGAAATTAATTGATTTAATTCCAATTCTTAAAGGCAGCCGAGGGGAGAAGATTAGGAAAGATATCATTATCTTATCCTTGTTGGATTCGCACGTCAGCAGCCGAGGAAGAAGATATATGCATGATTTTTGGAGGATCCTGGCCCTTGATTAATTTCTCTCGCATAAGATACAAAAAGACCCTAGCCAAGCCACGCCGCCACTCTGCCACTTCTGATCATCATTATTCCAACATCAATACCTTTCGTTTGCTGCACACCGAAGCCGAGAAGAGTCCTACGCTGCCGCCGGAAGGAGGTCGTCCGATCAAACACCGCCGAAGCCGAGGGAGTTTCCGACCGAGGGTTCTTCATGATTTAAGTTTGTATTTCCGTACTTTTATTCGAGAACTATGTTTAGATTTGGGAGGAACAACTTGCTATCGTTTTCGTTTTGAATTTCCGAATTTGGTTTGTCTCCGTTCTATTAGCCTGTGGATGAATACTCAGTTTGCTTTTAATTCGTGGGATTTTTATTTCTAGGATTTTAATTTATGTTATTTAATATTCTGAATTTAGATTTTTAAGTAGAATTTTCGTGCATTTTTAGTTATAGAATTTTATCATGTTTTGTGTTCTGTCCAGTAAACCGGTTGTTCTGGCCAGTTCGGCCGATATGCGTAGCTAAGTTCTTTTAGGGGCCGGCAAGATGTGAAACATACACCACTTTAATTTCGTGAGACTAGGGCTTAAAATTAATCACTTAGGTTCTGAATTAATCTAGGTTTAATTAATTGGATTAATTAATTTAGGCTTGATCACCCTAGTTAATTTAATTCATAGCTAATTTAGTACTTCCATCGTTTCTCATGGGATTAGGCTAAATAAGTAGCAAATTGTCTTAGGGCAATTGGATTAATTTGGTAGGAGACTATTAGATGCCCACCATACGAGTAGGCTCCTAAATTGGGTTCACTTAGTTCTTAAAGCTGATTAGGTGTTAAATCTATTGATTGCCCACCAACGTAGGTTGCATCTAATTTAGAGAAGTAGTCGTTTCAATGCCCACCATGGCGATTACCGATTAATTAAGGGGGAATAGGGGATATGTCAGTTTAATTACGGTGTCCTACAACTGATTGATTTAAGTGGTTTAATTAATTATTAGTGTCTATGATCGATTTTGTGTGTGTGTGAATCATCTTGCTGGACCCGCTTTTACTTGCATTAGATAAATTTCGTGTTTATTTCTTGTTTAAATTTTCGTTGTCTTAGGTTTAGTTATTCCCAAAACTTGCGTGGTCGCTAACCAAAAATCTTGATTGATAGGATTTTTAAGTTTGAATTTATCCGTTCCCTGTGTTCGATACCTGTGCTATACTGTTTTAAGTTCTAGCATTTGCAGGATTTATTTGGTGTTAAACATCGACCACCAAAAGGTGCGGGACTCACTTTATTTTTTAAAAACATGACACTTTCTATGTGACATCACGAAAAGGAAAACATGATAGTTTCTATGGGCGGAGGGAGTAAATATGTTAAAGATTCAACATGTAATATTAATCAATGATTCAGAATTTCTTGAACGGAAGAAATTAATGAGGTGCTTGATAAGAAAAGTTTCGTGATCACGAATTCTTATACATCTCATTCGTGTAAGGGTCTTTCAATTGGGTCGACCTGAATCTTGTAAACATTACACCCTAATAACTTGGTGAATTTAGTCCCAAACCCCAACTCAAATCCGATTTTATGTGCAATCAATTTAATTAATATTATTGCAGTACAAAATTATTTCAAGAGAGAGACGGCTTGATTAGTGAGAGTTGAAATAAGTTTTTATATAAACAAAATAATTATATATTTTTATTTCAAGAGAAACACGTTTTGCGATTGTGTGTTTTGCTGTTGGACAGGGAGATTTTTTTTTTTCATTTATTTTTATATAATTGATGTGATTCGATATAATTTCCACCATATATTGGGCGGTGGCCTATCCGATTCCATCACTATAGTTTTATTTCAAAATCTCATTCAATCACATTCACTATATATTTTATTTATTTATTTTATTTCGAATTTTCTTTCAAGAATTGACATACATAATGCTTTTGGAGACAATTACACACGGGATTTAAGAAGAGTGGTTGGTTGTAAGTAAAGATAGTGATACTCTTAAAAAAGAGTGTGTAATAATTTGCTATTTTAGGAAATAACCGAAAAGGGAAGAGGGACAACAATTGTGTGATGGAAGGAGTAAGATACTATTTCCTTACATTTATGCTCATTTATTAATGCACGTCCTACCTATGCTCGTTTTTCTTGCATTCGATAATAAAAACTAAAAATACAAACAATGAAATCACAAACATGATACATTGATATTGTTGTGCTTTTTTATGTTGTTCGGTTATATACTTTAAAATCGCAATCATAATATTTTTCCGCGTGATGCACTAATTTATTTAATATTGAGTGGTGGCCGATCCGATTCGATCACTATTCTTTTATTTCAAAGTCTCATTCAGTCATGTACTATCTATTTTATTCTCTTTTTTTTACTTTAAATTCTTTTTCAATTTAAAAAATGATTCTAGCGTGATACGCTTTGAATAAAATTCTCAATGTTGTAAATATATTTAATATGAAGATATATATATATATGATAATCATTATAAACTCTAGTGGCCCAAAAGTTTACTATGTACCTCTATGAATAGAGGTTTCCACCCTCATAAGTAATACACATCTATTTTTCATTCTCTCGTTCTATTTAGTTTATAATACCTTATCAGCATGATTGTTCTGCCGAGAGAAACGCTAATCAATCGGCCACTTCCTTTTCCGCCTAGAGCTTTTGTGTGAATGGAAATTTCAAGGAAAGAAAAAGGTACATCGTATCATTGCCTTTTACATTATTGATTTAAAGATGAATGAAAGTTTTAGAGGAAAAAAAAACTTATGAGATTCTAAAGCTTATCTAAGGGACATGTGTAATCCAAGTCATGTTTCTTTTAATTTGTGGCGTGAACTCTAAATTGATTCCTACCCATGCATAATTAATTCGTTAACATAATTAATTTGTTAATTTTGTGTCGATTTCATGGCGTAGTTTCATATGTGAAATATTATCTTGATTTGTTGCTCCCGCAAGAGACACTTAATATTCTATAGAATATTATATGCTCTTAAAGAGCAATTCAAAAATACACTTTTAACTTAAATTGTTGCTCAGAAATAAGCACAATCAATATTCTTGAATAATATTACATGCTCTTGAAGAGCATTCTACATATATATACACTTTTACTTACTTATTTATTTGTTTGTTTATTTATTTAATGTTAAATCACGATTGTTGCTCCTGAAGTAGCACAATACATATTCTTGAAGAATATCACATGCTCTTAACGAGCAATTTAAACTTACTTGATTGAAATGATTTAGTTGTTACTCCAGCAGTAACACAATTTAATATTCTTGAAGAATATTACAGACTGTTGAAGAGTTATTAATATTATCTATGCATTTACTATAAACTTAAGTTTTTTTTCCTGGACACTGTATAATATTTATATATATATATATATATATATATATATATATATGTATATATATAATATTATTTGAATTGCTCATCAAAAGTACATTATATTCTTCAAGAATATATATATACACACACACATACATACAATCTTAATTTGTTGTTCCTGAAGTAGTACACAATTAATATTCTTGAAGAATATTATGTACTTTTGATGAGCAATTCAAATAATATGTCTTATTAATGGGAGAATCTTGATTCTTGAATTGTTATTGTTGTTACTTCCGAATTAGTACAATTGATACCCTAATGAATACTTGTTGGATATGAGTCAGTAAATGATACTCAGTTGTTCGTGGTTAAAAGAAAATTGGGGGAAATCATAGTAGTACTATGGAATTGAAGATCCCAAAACCGAGCTGATATCAGTAGTATAGTGTGTCATTAGGATTAGCTGATGTATAGGTTAGACTTGATGTAATCGTTTTTAATATTTTTGTCTAAGTCCTGTACGGGGTAATTGTCGAACTGATCTTCTGTCGAAGAAACTTTTCGGAACCCCACGTCATCAGTGTAATCGCTTGCGTTCTTCAGTCAGCATCTGACTAGACCTCGGAGAAGACAACGCATCGCCGAGTAGACCTCGGAGAGGCCAACCCAAAGCGTGATAAGTCATCGCAGAAGAACTCATGCACGCCGGTACCTTCGCGAGCCGCCACCGACCTACTCAGAAGCTACATTCCTTGTCAGCCGACTCAGTCGAAGAAGACAGAGACTTTGCAGTCTACTGTATCCGACAGAAAGCGACCCAGCTACTTAAGTCTTTTCGAAAGTTCAGCAGAAGATCATACGAGGTTGTTTGAACGGTCAACTCTGATATTCTCACCAACCACAAACCTCGACCAATGAGAAGCCAACAACGCCTTACCTGCTCCCTGCAGTAAAGCTGCTCTCATGTACAGTAATTAACTGCCCTGCTGCAACAAGTTCGAATTTATGGCCGTTTTCTTTGGAAGCTTGTGACACGTGGCATCGTCGTCTCCAACGGACATATGCCATAGCTCACAGCTATAAATAGAGAAGAATTTGAAGTTCCACACGGCGAAACACACAAGACCAAACACGAAACACGGAACAACGAAATTCAAAAGGGAAAATCGCTCAAGCTCTCAAACACTCTAGCAAACTCATCAGAAAATCCAGCGAAGAATCTGCATTTATTAGAATATTTTGTGGTTCTTCTCTCTAGAGTCTTTAGATCCCTTTCTTCTCTACCTAAGCTCATTGCCATATTTATAGCTTAGAAACTCGAAGGAGTTCACTTTCAGTGAATTGTTCTTATTGAAAGAACTCCTTCTTAGTTGGAGATTGTTTCGCTCCCTTTCGAACTTAGGTTTGAATTGTAAAGTCGCTAAGGACTATAACTTAGAAGGATCTGTCCTGTGCACAGTTTCCTTGCTGAGACTTGCTCAGATTAATCAACAAGTTATCCTGCCTTGTTCAGGACCGTGGACGTAGGATCTTGCGTATCCGAACCACGTTATATTGCTTGTGTTCTTTACTATTTTATTGCATACAAACCTTTGAAAATCATAAGTTTGCATAAAACGTATTTCAAAAGTCGTACAGCCAAAAGAACTTAATTTGCGAAAACACGTTTTCAAAAAGAGACAAACTCCGGGCCCCACACTTATCCGCACGCTAAAGTCTTCGACTGAGTTTTGAAGTACTGACAAAAGTCAGTAGGAAGAGCTCGGAGGCGGACCCACTCGACCCGCGATCGAAGGTTGTATTTGGCACTGTTCATCAGTTGCAACTAACAGCTTCAGCTGACCTTCATCGAGAAAAAGAAACTGTACTCAGGTGTATTCACCCCCCCCCCTCTTCACCTGATATTTGTCTCCGGACCAACAATACTATATGATCTTGAAGAGCAATTGAGTTTCTCGAAAATATTAGTCTTTCGCTTGAAGTAGTTTAACATAGACTACAATTGTTGCTCCTAAAGTAACACAATTTGTATTCATGAACAATACTACATGTTCTTGAAGAATAATTCAAGCTCTTGATTTTGGCAAATGTTGTATGTTCATAACTCTAATTGTTGCTCTTGAAGTAGCACAATTAACTCTACATGTTCTTGGAACAACTAAAACTTATCATTTTGAAATCATATATCACAACAATCATATTTTAATTGTTGCTCCTGAAGTAGCACAATTAATATTCTTGAAGAATATTATATGTTCCTAAAGAACAATGTATGTTTAAAGGTATGTTATAATTTAAAGTATCACCTAATTAAATGGAGTGGTAGCAAGAACTCTTCTATATTTGACAACTGCATTTTCAATATCCTATTGTGGAAGTTTCTTTTCAAGAATGGATGTGAGATTCGGTAGATCTCAAAATTTACAATTTATTGATTTCATTTATCTTGAATAAAACTAAATTGTTGCTCTGGAAGTAGTACAATTACATTCTTGAAGAATGACCATAATATGATAGTAACATTACTATCACATGTTTGTGAAAATGCGTTAAATATAGTATTTTTATATACTATTTAACTTTTGCTCATGAAGTAGCATCATTTCTATTTTAGAAAAAAATATTAAATTCTCTTAAAGAGCAACTCGTATTTTCGATGATATATGTTATTCTTTAATGAAAAATATTATTTCTGTCTTGTTAACATTAATGTACTCTTAATATCGATATTCATCTACCAATAAAATGCATGGGGGAGATAATAATAGAATGAAACGAAGCATAGGATTGCGTAAATATATTAATTGATTGTCCTCCCTAAAGCTCGATACGAGTAGATGCATCTTAATGTTCAAGATTTTAAAATCTAGTGCATCGAACATTATTAAAGGCTCCTGAACAACTTGTATCATTCTATCAAAATGATACTAAATTAACTGTTGGGATGATATTCAGTAGAACATATGTAAAGATTTGAAGATCCCAAAACCCCTAGCTGAATGATGAACCTTTGATAATGTAACAGCTTAGATTGAGTTCAGTATGTTATAAACTCAGTAGGCTAGATTTCAGTAGTTGTGTGCGCTCAGTAGAAGACTCTGCAACTTAGCAGAAGGAACTCAGTATCGAAGAAGTCAGTTGATCTGCCAACCGCCAACTGAATCTGCAAAGGAATCAGAGCCAGCTCAGAACAATGTCAGTAGAAAGACACTTCAGTTGAAGGTCCAATGATTCAGAGGAAGTCAACCTTGATGTTTGACAAACCTCACCTAACTCTCTACCTCGACCAATAAGAAGCCGACATCCCCTTACCTGCTCTGACAAAAGCTGCTCCTAGACTGAAAAAGAGAAGAATCTCTACAGTGCACTACTTTCAATGTTCAAATTAAAGTGGCCGTTTTCCATGTCTTATTCGACACGTGTCTAGTTTCCCTCCAACGGATCTATTCACAAATCAAAAACTATAAATAGAGGAGAATCTTCATGCAGAGAAGACATCGAGAACCAAAGCAATCAACGCTCAAACACTCTCTAGCAAGCTCACTGCATATTCAAGCGAAGACCTTAGACTTAGAACCAGATTTCTTTTAGTTCTTCTCTCTAGAGAATACTTGTTCCACTTCTCTAACTAAGCGTGCTAATCATAATAGCATTAGCCTAGAACCTCGAAGGAGTTCACATTTAGTGAACTGTTCTTATTTGTAAGAACTCCTTCATAGTTGGAGAAGCTCAAACATTGTGTTTGAAAAACCCCTGTAAAGTCGCTAAGAATATAACTAGAGTGTCTGTCCAGTGAACAGACCGACTGAGACTTGCTCAGTATAACTTAATCAAGAACTCCTGCATAATTCAGGACAATGGACATAGGACCCAGTGTGTTCGAACCACTTTAAAAATTGATGTGTTGTTTTAATTGTTGCATTGATAACTGTTCATTCAGTATTTAACTACCTTTAAGAAAACAACATAAAACAAGTTTTACGACTGAGACGTTTAAAAGGGCCTACACTTCCGCACACACTTCCAATACTGAACTACTGTTCACTAACATAAGTCAGTAGACTGAATTCAGTAGAGGATATCTCTGACCACACGATCAGAAAGCATATTTGGCTAAGTGACTCAGTTCAGTAGCAACATTCAGCTAAAGCTAACTTTCGCGTCCGAATAAAAGAATTTGTATTCAGAATACACCCCCCCCGTATCAGAGCGGTGTTCATATTGATCATCATTTTCTTATTACTAGTCTAACTCAAACAGATCCTAGGAAAACCGTTTTCTCTGCATCTTGCATCTCTTCATTTCATCTTTTACCCTATTCTTCAACATGTCTGATATGTCAGGGATAAGGACGGTACCCATGTTCTCAGCGGAGAACTACGCGGTATGGGGAGTGAGGATAGAGGCTCACTTAACTTCGCTGCATGACAGCATGACCGACGTCCTTGAAAAGGGACCTATTGTTCCGATGATTGACCCAGTCGAAATTGTTTTGGACGGAGCAGCAGGTGCCAGAAACGGCTCGAAGGTTCCCAAGGACAAGAGCCTCTTCACGCCTGAAGAGAGCAAGCTGCACAACCTCGACCGAGTTGCGTGAAATGCAATCCCGATGACTCTCAGCGATTCATACCTCGGGAGGGTGCATGACTGCAAGACAACAAAGGAGCTATGGGATGCTCTCGCAGTGCTGAGCCAAGGAACTCCACTAATCAAAGAGAATAAACTGGAGTTAGAGCTGCAGAAACTCGAGACATTCGCTATGCTTCCTGGGGAGTCGATTGATGATTTCAGCTTCAGATTTACAAACCAAATCAACATCATTAATGGATTGGGGAGAACATTCAGCAACAAGGAGACCAACACCAAAATATTAAGGGCTCTTAACAGGCCCAAGTGGTATTCATTTGCTACATGTTTCAGAAGGACTGACTTGAACTCTGTTTCTCCTTATTATATCTTTTCAGAATTCAAAGCAAAAGAATTTGAGTTTAATCCTCGTCACACCCCCGATGCTGAGACTGAAGTGCCAATGGATCATGCATATAAGGCATCAGTCAGCACACCCGGAGCAAGTCCCTCAGCCACAAGCAAGTCAATCAGAAGCTCAGTGACGCTACCCTCTACTGACAACTTGACTGAGAAATACGCTCTCCTTGCGGTGAAGTACCAGAAGGAGAAGAACAAACTCATGAAACTCAAGAGAGCTTCCAAGAACTACTCAGGTAAGAGAGATGCTGATTATAAGAAAAATGAATTTAACTCTCAACCTGAATGGCGGAATACTGAAACTTCATCTGCCAGACTCAACGAGACATCCAAAAGAGAAGGAATAAGTTCAGTATGCTACAATTCCAAAAAGCCAGGACACTTCCAGTACAAATGTCCTGGACTCTTAGCAGCTGAAAGAGCTGAAAGGCAAGCCAAACGCGATAAGTTTGTCAGGAAAAGGCAAGCCTACATAGCTGGAGAGTTGTCCGATTGCTCAAGTGATGAGGAGTTGTTCATGGAATCAGTTGATGATGATGCAACATTCATGGCAATCAAGGCAGAAGATGCTGAATTGTGTCTGATGGCCGGAGAAGAGGCTGGGTAAATTCTGAGCTTAATATATGCCCCTCTTCACCACGCACACACGACACAAGTTCTGTTGCAGGAGAACCTCTAGATGTGGTTCTTGCATATGAAGAACTGCTTGAAGAGCAAATTCAGATGAGCCAACAGTTCAGCAAGACTATTCAGGAGATGGAAAAGCTGAGAATCAGAGATTTTCAACGAGAAGTCAGGACTCTACCGAGTCTAAAGGACTTGTTCTGAGACTAAAGGAGGAGATTAACTCTCTGATGACTGAGTCTCAACAACAAGGAACACAGATCTCAGTACAGACCAAAGACATCTCTAAGAAAGAGACTGGAATCGCTAATCTCAAGGAAAAAATCACACAATCCAGAGCAGAATATGAATCTTTGAGAAGGAGCGATGAAGTGTGGAGAACCTTGAAGACTATTCAATACATTGGAGCCAAGGAGAAGCTTGAGAAGCTGCTCAGATCTCAAAGATCATGGTCCACAAAGGAAGGACTAGGTTATACTCGCGAAGCTTCTTCCTCAGAACAGAAGAACTCCAATCAGCTGGCTGACAGGTATGTCCAAGGGGTGACTCAGCATGCAGATCATACAACCCCTCAGGCAAAGAACAAACATAAAATCAAATTACCTCAGCCAAGCAACAAAAAGTTGACCCATGGTTCAAGCCCCAGAACACCCAGATCCAACTCAGGGGGAACCAAGAAGGTCAGGTGGGCAGAGCAATATGGCTACCCACAATGGACTCACCTAGCTCAGTACGGATCGTACTACTATGAGCCGACAGTCAAAAGCCCAAAGGTTCAAATGAAGAAGAAGGCTGAACCTCAGAAGATCAAGAAGTCAGCATCTCCAAGTTTAGTGGAGAAGTCAGCTGACAATAAGGGCAAGAAGAAGTCTGAAGCCATCAGGGCTATCAGACAACTTTAGATCCTTAAATCTAACAACTAAGGACCCAAGCTGAACCCAAAGGGTACCTGAATCTGTAAGTGCTTTGCAGGTGCTAAAGGACCCTTGGATCGTCGACAGTGGATGCTCAAGACATATGACACATCAGAAGAGCCTATTGACCGACTATGTTCAGCAAGAATGAGCCAGAATTGAGTTTGGTGACAACTCAAAAGGCTACACAAGGGGATACAAAACACTGAATATAGGGACTGCAACAGTTCCTAGAGTATCATATTTTGAAGGACTTCAACATAATCTCCTTTATGTTAGTCAATTATGTGATAACTCTAATAAAGTGACTTTTAATGCAGGTTTTTATGATGTTCTTGATAAATCTACAGGAAAAACTGTGTTATCAGGGTCGCGGCGAAGAAACATTTACTATGCTGAATGGAATATCGCTGAACCTGAAGCTTGCCTGCTAGCACATATGAGGTCAGATGACAAAAAAACATGGTTGTGGCACAGATGACTGAGTCATCTGAACTTCAAAACAATGAACTAGCTAGCAAGGGATGCTAAAGTCAAAGGACTGCCCAATGAAGTATACAAAAGACATAAAAACTGTGAAGCATGTCTGAAGGGAGAGCAAACCCAGTCAAGCAATCCGCCCATTCCGTCACCTTCTACTGATGGAATCCTTCAACTGCTGTACATGGATTTATTTGGGCCAGTCAATCCAGTGACAATCAGAGGAAAGAAATACACTATTGTAGTCATTGATGACTATTCAAGATTTACATGGGTGATCTTTATCGCCAATAAATCTGACGTCAAATTTGAACTGCCGAAACTACTGAAGCGGCTGAGCGTCGAGAAAGATATCAAGATTCATAGAATACGCTCAAATCGTGGAACAAAGTTTCTGAACTCAATGATGAGAGACTATTGTGAAGTTGAAGGCATTGAACACGAGACCTCAGCGGCACGTACGCCCCAGCAGAACAGACTTGCTGAAAGGAAGAATAGAATACTTAAAGAAGCAGCAAGGACATTACTCGCAGACTCAGGTCTACCATTGAAGTTTTGGGCAGAAGCTACTGACACTGTCTACTGCACTCAGAATCGGTCACTACTGACTCAGATGCACATGAAGACACCATATGAATTGTGGAAAGGGAGAATTCCTTCTATCTCGCATTTTCATATTTTCGATTGTTCGTGCTTTATCCACAATAACGGAAAGGACCAGTTAAAGGTCTTTGATAGCAAGTCAGACCAATGAGTGTTCTTAGGATACTCCATGTAACACCCCAAAATTTCCTTATGATAAATTGAAATTTAAATAAGAAATTCATTTGCATCTCATGCATGATATCTTATGGGTAAGTCCTATAAGTCGCGCCTTAGTATTAAATTATTTGATATAAACATGATCATGGCTTTCATTCATTTTATGCTTGTTATATTGTTTGCAAAAGTTCAACGTGATTTATTAATTATGTGTTTTGTATTTTAATTCTTTCTAATTAGTAACTTAAATCATGAAGTTAAGTATGTGCCTTCAAATACGAATTACGTGAAGTCCTAAATTTTAGATTTAATTCTTCAAATCATTTAAATTCTTTTAGACTTATAGGGTTGGCCAATTTAATATGGAACATAACCTATTTTCCTTAGCCACGTTTTAAATATCTAAATATTTTAAATCTCTAATTTGATGTTGAACGACATTAGATATCCAAAAACTTTGTGAACCCCTTTGGATAATGTTTATCTTTTATCTAAAATCATATCTTTTGGGGCTATGAAATATTATTTATACCACCCTAATTTCATTACTTTTCTCGGCACTTCAAAAGAAATTCACTCAAAACAAATTATGTTTGCGTGGTTCTCTAGCTTCTTGTTTCAAGGAATTAACAAGGTATTTTTTTTAAATTTAAGAATTTATCATTTGTTAAGTTCGAATTTTGATAGGTTGTATGAAATCTTGTTTGTTTAGGAACTAAGGATTGTTTTTTATGCTTCCAACCAGATGCTTTAGAACGTTATTACTTTACAACTCTAATATGATAAATCTGAATTTACGTTTTTATTATGTGAATCAACATGCTCTTAATTCTACTTAATTATTCATGTGCATAAGCTTTCGATAATGCGAATTATGTTATGTAGAATAATTGCTATAATGTTAGGTTACTAGCTAAGTTTTATATGTATTTGTTTTCGTAATTTAATAATTTAGATATGGATGTGATCTGCAAAGCTATAACACTAATTTGAGTTAGCATTAAATTATGCTTATTTGGTCGTTTGTATTGCTATGTCTTGCCGTGAGAATTAGGTAGTAACAGTTTTAAAAGGGAGTAATATAGAATAATGGCTTTAAGCTTGTCTTACCAGTAGGTTTTGATAATACAAATTAATTATATTATATACTTAATCTAGTAAATTAGCAGGAAGAAGGCGAGAGAACTTCTTAACAGAGCATAATTTTATTATTTAAGTGTTCATAATTAATTTGATTAATCATTCTAGGAATCAACAACGAATTAATGATAGGCATAGTACCTTAAATAGTGGAAGATTTCCACTTTCTATATATGTATTAAACTATTAATAGGATAATAATATTTTATCTCTTAGTAACTTAATAAGAAAAATTTACAGCTTGTTTATTAAGTAAAATAATGCGATGCGTATACATAAGTTGTCACATTTTGGATATCTATTCCATGCATTTAGTTTTTCTTATTTATTGCAAGCTGATGATTGTTAATTTAAAAAAATAATAATGATAATGATACTTGTTTCTTTTAGAATAAAACTTGTATGTATATTCTGACATAATTCACTATTAGAAAAGAATCTAGATATATATACATATATTATAAGGTTGTGAGTGTATTTTATGTTTTTGGTTATGTTTAATTTGACGTGTGCAATACATTAGCATACATAAATTATAATGTGAAAATCATACATGACACATAATGCATAAATCATCTAAGTCAAGTTTTATCTTTTAGGACAGGCGCGCGAGGCTTAAACACTTGATACATATTTTTCATTCACTCAAAAAGGTTAAGGTGTGGAAGTATTCTTACACTACATTTATCCTTATTATATTTTATGCTCGATATTTATGAGTTAATGTCAGGCATGATAAGGAAGGATCGAAGTTGATCCGCGATCAAAGTTGATCGGTATAAAGGTTTATGGTCGAAGTTGACCGGGATCGAAGTTGATTCGCGATCGAAGTTGATCGGTACACATGTTTATGGTCGAAGTTGACCGGGATCGAAGTTGATCCGTTTTAAAGTTAGAGTCGAAGTTGACTCGGTGATCTGTGTGACTACGTAATTCTTACATGTTCTAATTGTTCATAATATATTGGTATATTATATAGTTTGGATAAGTGTATTCCCCACTGAGTAGTCGTACTCATCCCTATCATTTTTACATTTTTCAGGAAATGGCTCGGCCGATGCGTAGAGGTGTTGGTGGTGATGGTCACGAGGAAGGATTTATGAAAATGAATATTGCATTAAACTAGTTTTATCACGAACTGTGCATTTTATTTTCGAAAACTAATTGTTGCACTTCTTTTTATTTTTATTTAAGACTTCCGTTGAGTATGAAAATAAATTGAGTTTTCAATGGTTCTTTTCAATGAAAATATGTTGAAAGAGTTGAAATATCCATGTTAAGTATGAAGTAGCGTCCCTTGTTAGTTTATGAAAATTGGGGTGTTACACTCCAGGGTTAGCAAAGTTTTCAGGGTCTTTAACTACCGGACCCTTTGCGTGAAGGAAAGCCCTCAGGTTGTGTTTGATGAATTTACTTCTGAGAGCAGGAAGTCAAACTCTTAGCCAAATCCTGAAGAGGTCAGAAGCAAGCTACATGATCTAAACTTAAAAGACAAAACTTAAAAGATTCAAGCATTGTTGGGATGATGATTCGGGCACGACGAAATTTAGAATCAAGTCGAGCAATTGACTATTCGTCTATTTATAGCATACACAACATATTCAGCTTGACATCAGCAATTGACTGTCTATCTGATGGATTTATTTAGGACATGGCCTCGAACTTCCAGAGAAGAAGTCTGCTGACTTTAGGGCTCACATGCAACATTTCAAGAAGAAGTCGAGCTGACTCTCTCTGTCTTCTAGTCTTAGTCTTAGTCTTAGTCTCTGCTATAGTGATAGAATGTATTGTACTTGTAATCGCTTTACTATCAATGACATCTATTTCTGTTAGCCCCGACAACTACTCATTGTCACAAGGATGTGTTTTATCTTTCAGCACCACTGATCACCTCAGTGATCAAGTCACACAATCACCTTACCTGCTTATATTTTGTTTCTCTCTCTCTGCATATGCTTTTTACCAATCTAGGGAGAAATTATTTTTTTGAGGTATATGCGGGAAAATGTATTCTAGACCTGATATAGGGGGAAGTGTTGTATGTGTTAATTAGATAATCAGCTGTGTAGATCATCTATTGCACTAATATCCTTCCGTGCTCGTTTACTTACCTTACATAGTTGCTCAGTCCAAGAGCTCGATACTCATGATTAGTATATAGTCTTTTGTTTTAGGGCTCTGATACCTTGTGATAAAGGATTTGCTCTGATATCATGCCTTGTAATAGCTTATAGCTATCAGTAGATGATGTTTTCTTAACCTTAGCAGTAATTGTTATTCAACCTTAGCTAGTATAGCTTATCTTATAAGGTTTTAGATGTAAAAGGTTTTGGCATCATCAAATAGGGGGAAATTGTTGGGATGAGATTCAGTAGAACATATGTAAAGATTTGAAGATCCCAAAACCCCTAGTTGAATGATGAACCTTCGATAATGTAATAGCTTAGATTGAGTTCAGCATGTTAGGAACTCAGTAGGCTAGAGTTCAGTAGTTGTGCGCGCTCAGTAGAAGACTCTGCAACTCAGCTGAAGGAACTCAGTATCGAAGAAGTCAATTGGTCTGCCAACCGCCAACTGAATCTGCAAAGGAATCCGAGCCAAAGCACTGAAAAGCTCAGAAGAATGTCAGTAGAAATACACTTCAGTTGAAGGTCCGAGGATTCGGAGGAAGTCAACCTTGATGTTTGACAAATCTCACCTAACTCTCTACCTCGACCAATAAGGAGCCGACATCGCCTTACCTGCTCTGACAAAAGTTGCTCCTAGACTGAAAAAGAGGAGAATCTCTATATATCGCATTAAAGTGGTCGTTTTCCTTATCTGATTCGACACGTGTCTAGTTTCCTCCAACGGATCTATTCACACATCGAAGACTATAAATAGAGGATAGTCTTCATGCAGAGAAGACACCGAGAACCAAAGCAAATAACGCTCAAACACTCTCTATCAAGCTCACTGCATATTCAAGCGAAGAACTAAGACTTAGAACCAGATTTCTTTTAGTTCTTCTCTCTAGAGAATACTTGTTCCCCTTCTCTATCTAAGCGTGCTAATCATAATATCATTAGCTTAGAACTTCGAAGGAGTTCATATTTAGTGAACTGTTCTTATTTGTAACCTTGTGTTTGAAAAACCCTATAAAGTTGCTAAGACTATAACTAGAGTGTTTGTCCAGTGAACAGTCCGACTGAGACTTGCTCAGTATAACTTAATCAAGAACTCCTGCATAGTTTAGGACAGTAGACGTAGGACCTAGTGTGTCCGAACCACTTTAAAAATTGTTGTGTTGTTTTAACTGTTGCATTGATAACTGTTCAGTCAGCATTCAACTACCTTTAAGAAAACAACATAAAACATGTTTTCCAACTGAGACTATTTCTAACATAAGTTAGTAGAATGAATTCAGTAGAGGATATCTCTGCCCAAGCGATCAAAAAGCATATTTGGCTAACTGACTCGGTTCAGTAGCAACATTCAGCTAAAGCTGACTTTCGCGTTCCGAGTAAAAGAATTTGTATTCAGGTGTATTCCCCCCCCCACCTAAACCACATCTCTAGACCAACATTAACTATTGAACATGCTCTTTACACTAGTAAGTCTAGAAGTAACTATTAAGTTTTAAAGATATCCACTCAATGGATACCATATTGAAATAATATAAGAAGGTAGTGATTCTTTTGTATTTAGCCGGAAGCAAACAAGAGAAAAGTTATCACACTACCATTTTAAATGTATTACATAATTATAAAAATAAGTGAGACAAACCATGTCATGAACCACAAGTTCAAAGGGCTTTATGCTTTGACATGATAGGTTTGGACATTTACAAGCAACTATCACACGCAACATAATTGAAAATTTATAGGAGCGCGACATAGAGATCCTGAAGAATCTTTACATGAATTTTCATGAATGCTTGATTTCTAGAAGAAATGAAGCAATTGCTAGAACTAATAGTTAAATAATAAAGAACTCAATTCCTTTAACAAGATTTGTCTTGTCAATGCTAGTGAGTTTATTAAAGTTCAAGTTCCTCCGGAAGGGGATTTAATACTATGCGGCTTAGGGTTGATATTACGCACTTAGTTGCTCAAGTCCATACTTAAAATGGTTTTGTCCATATAAAACCGAGTCTCACACGAAGATTGTTATTATGAAATAACATTTCTAACCTGAGGTGGAACATATGTCACATCTAAATTCTTGAAGTAATCAATATGAAATCTACATCCAGAAAAAGGCACAAGTAAAAACTAGTCACATTTGGATTCCCGAAGTAATCAATGTGAACAAGAAGTCGAAAGACTCAACTTGCAAAAGATTGCAAACCAACTTCTTGATGCTTTTAATTTTTGTATATAAAAGAAGTAACAATGTTATACATTTGCTGCAAATACCCCCGCAAGAATAAATGTCCTTGAAGGACGAGTGCAAATGGCAACAAATGAATATGAAGTATGTCAAAAATATGGTCGATCAATTGGTTCTAAAAACAATTTTGTGCCTAAGAAAAATGGGTGCAAGATATGAACCAAACAATGACGAAAATGATTAATCAATCAAATTAAAGTTCTTGAAGAACTACAAGCGTCTGAAATTAATGAGATCTCAATATATTGGAAAGATCAAATATCGTCGTGGACGCATGACGATATATTCGCCTATAATATGACTCTTGAAATGATAAAAGAGGATCATTTACGACGATCTATAAGACATTGTGAAGATAGAAATAATTAGTTAAAGAGGAACGAATTCATACAAGGTGAATTATTATTCCCTAGAAAGCCGGAAATATTTGGACATGTAGTTCCAAAATTCGGAAAGTATATCCCTGAATTATACAAATGTGTCTTTGTTACAAAGAGAAATGAAAAATTACGAGATATAGGACAATACTCGTAACACAATATTTTCTCAAAGACCGGAAATTAATTATATACTCTCCCATAATAGACGTCATTATATTTTAAAGTTTGATTAATCTACTTATGTCACAAAAGCTTAATATGCGCTTTATGGATGTAGTAAATATCTATATGATTCACTAGATAGTGACATATATATGAAGATCCCCGAAGGATTTAACTTGCTCAAAGTATGCAAGTCAGAAAGAAGTTTTCAATTAGACTGCAAAAGTCATTCTAATAGCTGAAATAGTACAGTCGTATATGATATAATAAGAACGACGAGTATTCCTTGACAGAAGGTACAAAAATGATGACTTGAATTTGAATGAAACCCCTGAAGAGCATAATACTTATATGTATACTCTATCCAAATGACTTACATAGAGCAAATAATTATAGATTATTTTATTCATTGATAACCCAACTCACGTCATTGTCGGTATTAGGGGGAGATATGAAGTATAAATTATAGAATGCCTCAAATATCTTGTTAGATTAATTATTTAGATTCACGCACTATGAAATGGTAGTTCATCAAATTATTTAGTGCAAAAGGAGTGACTAAAATCTCATATACCTATTGTATATGCACTATGAAAGAACTAAAGTTCCTCATATGCAAAATAAATCAATTGATTCTCATTAACGCCAGAAGCGTGAGAGATTTATTGGTGTTAAAAGATAAGAAGTCCGTTGAAATACAAAAATTATAACACATCACTTTGTATTCCTCCTAAAGAGGACATGAATCACTATATGAAATACAAAAGTACTTGAAATATCTTCATTCCTAAAGACGGAGTTTGAATTAAAAGACTTAGGCAAAACTAAGCATTGTCTCGACCCGCAGATCGAGTATCTCCCTGATGGAGTTACGCCTTACAGAGATTTTATTGTATAGCATCCACATAGGTACCTAATGGTTACTTCAATCACTTAAAGTGGATGGAGACTCATTTAGACCTATAGAAGATAACAAAGATGTTTTAGGACCAGAAGTTTCTTACTTATGTCCAATTGGAGAATTTGAAATGGTATTGGTCATCATTTGTTATCTTCGAGACAAATATGCTATTCTCTATGAAGATAATTAAACTTGTTTTGCACATATTACTGTAGACCTTGAAGATAACCTTGAAGATTGTTATCTTTAGTGGGAGTGACAAATAGTAAATAATCTTGAAGATTATCCTGACCCTTAAAGGTTAAATGACCCTGAAGGTCCAATTGTTGTACTCTTTTTTCATTTCTATGTTTTTTCGCAAAGGGTTTTCTAAGTAAATTTTTTTAACGAGGCATGCAATACAACACACGAGTAAATGAGTCATTGAGATTAATTCACAAAAGAGCAATGCAACACATGATCTCCAAAAGAGTGTCGGTATCAACATCTAGCAAATTCGCTCAGGTGACAATCTAGCGGATTCTTTTATGAAGGTATTACCGACATCAACATTCAAGAAATTGGTACACAAGATCGACATGCGCCGACTCAAAGATCTACAATGATTATTTTGAGGGGGAGCAACTGTTCTTTTTCCTTCGACCAGTTTTTATTCCATTAGGTTTTTCTAGCAAGGTTTTAACGAGGCATCAATTTATTTCTAGGGATTGTCAATCAAGGGGAAGATATACCATATATATGATGACCATTGTAAACTCTAGAGGCCCAAAAACCGACTATATAACTCTATAAATAGAGGTCTTCAAATCTATTTTCCGTTCTCTCTATTATTTTCTCGTTCTATTTAGTTTATAACACTAAATCAATTTCAACAAATTTTGCTTGTGAATTGGAAACTCCCTCGAATTATGGTCCATTTTGATTTTCGATGCATTAACCCTAGCTACAATTATTTGAATTGTTTTTACAATTATACACTAGCTACCATTTCTATATCCTAAAATAAAAGTGAAATTTTTTATATTTTGAAATGGAAAAAACAGTAGTCATACCATAACATCAAATTTTCCATGTGTAACTATATATTATCCATATTCTAATTTCTAGTTTTCTACAAGGCAACCAAGCCATAAACCAACCAGGTTAGTCTATTTTTTGTTCCTATTATAATATTTATAGTTTTCGTAAACCCTAAATGAAAATGATAAATTAAAGTAAATGAAATCTAGAGTTGTCAATCATGTCAGTTAATCTACCAAACTGAACTAAACCAAAAATCTTGGTTCGGCATTTTGTTTTCATTTCACTTCCGGTTTTTAACTTTTTCAATTCAACCAATTGGTTAACTGTACCGAAGATTTTTGAATATTTTTATTAAAAAAAAGTTAAATGTTCTATTCTCAAATCTTAATTTTTTTTCTCTTATGTTTCGAATTTCAATTATAACAAGATCAAACCGAAATCTTTCGGTTCGATATTTAGTTTTGCAAAATATTCATATTTCGGATAGTGACTATGATAGACCACTCGTCCTCTCTTTGAAATTTTCAAAGCATATCAAGCTTGAAGGTGGGTGTTGGATTAACTGAATAAATATATAGAAGTGTGTATTTTTTTTTTCTTTCTTGTATACTATATATAAACTTAGTGAGAGGAGGCTTAACATACAACACACCGCGAGTTGTAATTGTAATACTTTCACATAGTTACAACTCTCTAATCAGAAGATCTACTCCATAGGGCGGCTCGACGACCAAATTTAGCGACAGAGAATAGACGTATTTAGGAGACAACGAGAAAGAAAACCTAGTTAGGATCGAAGATATCAAGATCTTAAGTTCGACGAGAGCCAAGTTTTGTCCTAAGCACACACGCGGTCCGACTCCAAACGGCATGTACAAATGCGGAAACTTGCAAGCTCCTGTGATCCCATTAGCGAATCTTTCGGGACTGAATTGATAAGCATCCGAACCCCAAATATTCGGATCAGTATGCAGAGTTGTTACTACTGTTCACAAGTTCACACCCTTCGGCACATTCAACTTACCGAGTTTCATGTCGTTTAAGGCCTCCCTCAAAATCGCGGTCAATGGTGGGTACAGGCGTAACGACGTTAATGTTAGATTTAATCATGAAATTAGATTATTAAATTGTTTAATACATAATTATAAAATTGAAAGTTGTATGGACGTTGCATGAGAATCATGTAAAGTTGCATTGGTTTGTGTAAGAAATGTGTCGGTTGGTTGGTGGATGGACACAAGGTTTCTGCATGCATGCGTGGCTTGTTAAAGCATGTAATGTTTCTATGTTAATGCATGTAACGTTGAAAGTTGTGATGATTGTTGCATGCATCATAAAGAGCTATGAAACGTTGGCTTCACGTGAAATGAAATGGACACGCATACACGTTGGAATTGTTTTGCATGAAACGTTGGCTTCACGTGGCTTCACTTGGAAATGTTGTGAACGTTGCATGCCTTTTTGAATTTCCATCTCTTACATAACTAAAGGTTGTGATGATTAATGAAAAGCCACCTCTTGTCTATAAATTAGACATGACCGAGAGGAAAAGAAAAAAAATTAACTTTCTCCATTTTATTTTATGTTTCATTCATCACATTCATATTATCTTTCATTTCCTTAGTCCCAAATATCAAGTAGTTCGCCGGAATTACGAGAAGTAGTGCAACTACTCGTAATTGAGAAGCCGTTGTATCTTGGAGACGAGTGCTATAGACCGCTTGTACCGAGTAGCGGAGCATTATCGTCTTGCGGAAAAAGAGTCTAACTCTTGCCTCGGCTAACGTTATTATCGTCATTTCGACACACCCCGGAACAACAGTTAATGGCCATGGTCAGCTGCCAAGAAAAAAAATACAACCGTATAAAACCAACATTTGTTCTTTTTTTAACAAAAAAACATAAAAAGAAACGATATTCATAATAAAATGTTGCGTGAAAACTCCCCCATCAAATCTAACTTTGGGTACATTTCAAAAGCTCTCAACTCTCTCGCTCTATTAATTTGTCACTAAAATTACGTTTTTATCCTTTATTTGCATAATTAAATTCGAATGGAAAAGGTCAAAAGAAGCCAATGTTTAAATGAAATTAGCAATACTATCGTTCTTTTTAAAGAAAAATAGTCCAGTGTTGCTAAAAATGTTGCATAAAATCCCTACCGTCAAATTTGAGATTCACGCACAGTTAAATCTAACAGAAGAAATCTCAAATGTAATAAGAAAAATCATGATACTTTTTGCAAAGAAACAAACAAATGATAGTTTTACGCATTTTCACTTGAACACTAACCCTTTTTCACCTTTCCCTTCACAAATGTAATAAGAAAACTCAAACAAGAGTTAACATACCAGTTTCATTTTTGTGGTCATCTCGAAATCCGGGACTCGGTCTCTGCAGACGTCGAGGACTTCTTGGCGGATGCGCTGCTGCCATTAAGGATCGGAGGCCAAGAGCATGAGGCACCATGTAGCTAAGACGGCGGTGGTTTCGTACCCTGCCATGTAAACGTTCTTGCAGCTGTCGACAATGAATCGATCCAACGCATAATGGCTGAGATTGCTGTGTTTGGCCCCTGCTTCGTTTCTTTCCTTCACAACGTCTAAGATCAACACCTGGACATATCTCTCCAACGCCCACGCCTCCCGGTTGCTCTTCGTAGGGAGATGCCTGTTGCGTACAACTATATTTAGTGTAGAATTTGGTCATGATGACCAAGTTGATGTGGGACAATAGTAAAGACTTAAACACGCTCTTATGAGAACCAATCATTTCATACACATGTACCAACTACCAATGAACCATCGATATTGTGATATCTCTAGTTTTCCTAGATAATTTAAGAAGATATTTAATTCTTAATATGAATTAGAAGATCCACACCCCGAAGAAAACTCTTTACTAAATAAAATCTAATTTTCGAATTTAGGGAGGGGGGGGGGGAGGTGTGGTACGACTTGCTTCGTAGACGCATGTATATATATTGTTCGATCATTATATAATTTGTTAGTAAACGAGTACATTTGTACAAGTTTGAATCACATAAATTTACTATAAATAGTATGTGTGTGCAATATATATATATATATATATATATATATATATATATATATATATAATTGTAGTGTGTTACGTGGAGATTTGCATGAGGAAAGATGGAAATTTAGAAAAAGAATAAAATACACAAAATATTTTAAAAAATAAATAAATAAAATAACAAAGGACGAATAACTTCATCATTAAGTTAACACATATATTTATCTAAGCTTCCACGTGTATTAACCTCTTGTGCATGAGGCATAGCTAGTATAGGCTTACAAGGTGATCTAGTATTATTTTATTAATCCCCTGGAAAAAATCGTCCCATATTCCTCCGATTCCTTATGAATTGCTGAGATAATAACCTCTATACGAAATGCTGATATGGATAAAAAAAGAGTTGTTCGCATAGCATCTACTAATATTACTGAAAATATTGTTAAAATACTTTTCCGAGAAGGTTTTACTTAAATGAGATATGATAGCTTCCTTATGGTCTAACATCCTTGCCAATACATTATTTTCATTTTGCTCCGGTTGTAATCTCTAATGAAAAAGATAGCTCCATGAGCATAAATGATCTTTCCCCCGCGTTCAGCTATAGCAAGAGCCCCCGAATCTAGAGTGTGAAGAAATGTAGCGACAATAAAACCAAATGTTAGTATAAATATTATAACAACATAACAAACAACATATGAAAAATTGAATAGCGAAAATAACGAAATGCAAACCGAGGCAAGAGTTAGACTCTTTCTCCGCAAGCCGATAATGCTCTGCTACTCGGTGCAAGCTGTCTATAGCACTCGTCTCCAAGATACAACGGTTTTTCAATTACGAGTAGTTGCACTACTTCTCGTAATTCCGGCGAACTACTTGATATCTCGGGACTAAGGAGATACTAATTAATTTATATGTATGGAGTGAAACAATAGGGATAAAGGAAAGAAGAATGAATGATATTTTTCGGATTTATTTTTTTTCCTTTACTACAAATCGTCCTATTTATATATTTGAAGCACCCATTCATAAAAGACGCAACTCTTCACAATCACATATGAAGCAAAAGATACAACTCTTCGAAATGGACACAACTCTTCGTATTGGACACAACTCTTCACAATAAGATGAATTGTGAATGGTTGCATTTGTTCAACTTCCAAGTACCTCTTGGCATGAACCAACATATCCCTTTATGAATCAACACATTCATTCATCATTTAATTTATGAAACAATGTGTCCATTCCATGAAGTAATGTGTCCATTTATCTAGGAACCAACGCATCCTTTCAATTATTTATACATTAATTAATTTAATAATCTAATTTCCAATTAAAAATTCTAACAATTCCCCCACATGGAAGTTAGATTTATTAAATGCAAATGCAAATGCAAAATGTTATGCAAACCAAAGTCCCAATGACCTATTATTGCATCAGAATATGTAGTTTTTTGCTTTGAACCTTCCTTAGTATAATGTTATAGGATTTACTCGCTGCTCGGTGAACGCGATGTCTTGAACCGGTCGGCCTTTTGTGTAAACCAAGACAATAACATATACACAATAATAGATACAATATATTTCGTTCTCACGTTGTGTCCATTTTGGCCTTGGACCATATCTTGGATTTATAAGTGTTTTTCTTATTTGAAGCGGCCACACTTCACTTATATAGGTGATCTCCTATAAAGAGTATCATGTCATACTCCACCAATAAGGCTATAGGAATCATTAAAAGCTTATACGCTTACCCTTTTACCACAAGCTACAGGTTTGCACTTGGGGCAGCTTCGAGAATGGATTTTTAGTTGTGTTTCCAAGTACACAACTTGAACATTCTTAACTTAGTTGTCTCTTTGAACCATGTTCATGGGATCTCCAATCATCATGGTAGAGTTACCATTAAGAGCGTTCTTTTAGTGTGGATTTTAATCTCATTCCCCTTATTGCATTGTACAATTGATCACGATTAATACCTTTAGTAAATAGATCCGCAATATTGTCTTTTGACTTCACATAGTCAATACATATTATTCCACTAGTGATCAATTGTCTAATGGTATTGTGTCTTCGACGAACATGTCGAGACTTACCATTATACATACTACTTTGTGTTCTCCCTATTGCAGACATACTATCACAATGTATTAAGACGGGAGGCGCGGGTTTTTCCCAACGAGGAATATCCTCTAAGAAGTTCTGTAGCCATTCGGCTTCTTCGCCAGCTTTGTCTAGAGCAATGAATTCCGATTCCATTGTAGACTGAGCTATACAAGTCTGCTTCTCATCCACATATGGTAAACACAAAACCACTTGTGGACTTGAAAGGATTTAGAAACGACCATACCCTCGGCGAGGATATCATGTTTGATCAATTGAATATCTTGCACTTGTTCGATGACGGTTTTGGTGTCTACTATCTTGTAGTCTAAGAATCGTCCAACAACGAACTTCTTTAGACCGGCATCTTCGGTCTTATGCTTGATCTCCAAAGAATCCCACCATTCTTTCGACATCATTTAATTCTTGAAAGAGACACCTCTAAGATTGTTATTAAAAAATTAGGTGTGAAGAAATGAAGCGATAATAAAACCAAATGTTAGTATAAATACTATAACAACATAACAAACAACATATGAAAAATTGAATAGCGAAAATAACAAAATGCAAACCGAGGCAAGAGTTAGACTCTTTCTCCGCAAGACGATAATGCTCCGCTACTCGGTGCAAGCGGTCTATAGCACTCGTCTCCAAGATACAACGGCATTTCGATTACGAGTAGTTGCACTACTTCTCGTAATTCCGGCGAACTACTTGATATATTGGGACTAAGGAAATATGAACTAATTTATATGTATGTAATAGAAGGGACATAAAAGAAGAATGGAAGAGGAATTAAATTCTTGTATTTGTGGTTCTCGGTTGGAATTCTATTTATAGACTCCAAACACCTCTTCCTAAGGTTGCATTGTTTGGCATGCAACGTCCTTATTACAAAATGGACACAACGTTTCATGTCTTGAACGCATGCAATGCATGCTTTTCACAACGCATGCAACGTCGCATGCCTTTCCAAGCGCCATGCATGCAACTTATAACAACGTTTCATCCTTTAACAACCGCCATGTATGCAACGTTCAATTTGTGTCCATTCCAACCGACATGCAACGATTCATGTGTTTACATTTAATTAATTAATTTAATAATCTAATATTATTAAAATCTAACAATCCCCACATTAAATTATTAAATGCAAATGCAAAATGTTATGCAAACCAAAGTCCCAATTGACCTATTATTGCATCAGGATAGGTAGTTTTTTGCTTTGAACCTTCCTTAGTATAATGTTATCGGATTTACTCGCTGCTCAGTGAACGCGATGTCTTGAACCGGTCAGCTTTTGTGTAAACCAAGACAATAACATATACACAATAATAGATATAATATCTTTCGTTCTCACGTTGTATCCATTTTGGCCTTAAGACCATATCTTGGATTCATAAGTGTTTTTCTATTTGAAGCAGCCACACTTCTCACTTATATAGGTGATCTTCTATAAAGAGTATCCTGTCATACTCCACCATTAAGGCTATAGGAATCATTAAAAGCTTATACGCTTACCCTTTTACCACAAGCTATAGGTTTGCACTTAGGGCAGCTTCGAGAATGGATTTTTAGTTGTGTTTCCAAGTGCACAACTTGAACATTCTTAACTTAGTTATCTCTTTGAACCATGTTCATGGGATCTCCAATCATCATGGTAGAGTTACCATTAAGAGCGTTCTTTTAGTGTGGATTTTAATCTCATTCCCCTTACTGCATTGTACAATTGATCACAATTAATATCTTTACTAAACAGATCCGCAATATTGTATTTTGACTTCACATAGTCAATACATATTATTCCACTAGTGATCAATTGTCTAACGGTATTGTACATTCGACGAATATGTCGAGACTTACCATTATACATACTACTTTGTGCTCTCTCTATAGCAGACATACTATCACAATGTATCAAGACGGGAGACACAAGTTTTTCCCAACAAGGAATATCCTCTAAGGAGTTTTGTAGCCATTCGGCTTCTTCACCAGCTTTGTCTAGAGGAATGAATTTCCGATTCCATTGTAGACCGAGCTGTACAAGTCTGCTTAGAGGATTTCCATGACACAACTCATCCACCTATGGTAAACACAAAACCACTTGGGGACTTGAAAGGATTCAGAAACGACCATACCTTCGGCGAGGTATCATGTATGATCAATTGGATCTCTTGCACTTGTTCGACGACGGTTTTGGTGTCTACTATCTTGTAGTCTAAGAATCGTCCAACAACGAACTTCTTTAGACCGGCATCTTCGGTCTTGTGCTTGATCTATAAAGAATCCCACCATTTTTTCGACGTCTTTGCAGTCAAGTAGACACTATAGGGAGTGTCGTCAAGTCCATTTAGGATATAGTTCCGACATATGTAGTCACTATGATGCCATGCATCAGACGCTATGCGTTTTCCTCATCGGTTTCATTTTCCCCCACAATTGGAGGTGTCTCTTTCAAAAAATCGAGACAAATTCAAAGTAGTTAAATAAAACAACATTTCAGATTGTCAACGCTTAAATTCAGAACCTGAGAAAACTTTGTCGGCTTTTCTGCATGAACAGGGGTGCTTGAAATTTGGTTGTTTGTTGCCGTTGTAAAATTCGGCGGCACGTTGCTAGTGCTTGTCATCACTTGGACAGGGGGATCGGGTACATCACTGCTACTAGTCATCATTTCTTCAACACAATTATCGTCTTGCGATTGTTATTAAAAAATTAGGTGTGAAGAAATGAAGCGATAATAAAACCAAATGTTAGTATAAATACTATAACAACATAACAAACAACATATGAAAAATTGAATAGCGAAAATAACGAAATGCAAACCGAGGCAAGAGTTAGACTCTTTCTCCGCAAGACGATAATGCTCCGCTACTCGGTGCAAGCGGTCTATAGCACTCGTCTCCAAGATACAATGGTTTTTCGATTACAAGTAGTTGCACTACTTCTCGTAATTCCGGCGAACTACTTGATATATTGGGACTAAGGGAAATATGAACTAATTTATATGTATGTAATAGAAGGGACATAAAAGAAGAATGGAAGAGGAATTAAATTCTTGTATTTGTGGTTCTCGGTTGGAATTCTATTTATAGACTCCAAACACCTCTTCCTAAGGTTGCATTGTTTGGCATGCAACGTCTTATTACAAAACGGACACAACGTTTCATGTCTTGAACGCATGCAATGCATGCTTTTCACAACGCATGCAATGTCGCATGCTTTTCCAAGCGCCATGCATGCAACTTATAACAACGTTTCATCCTTTAACAACCGCCATGTATGCAACGTTCAATTTGTGTCCATTCCAACCGACATGCAACGATTCATGTGTTTACATTTAATTAATTAATTTAATAATCTAATATTATTAAAATCTAACAATCTTGCTATAAATAGCCCAAAGCTACTCAATTTTCATTATTCCTATATCACCTTGCTCCAAGAATTCACACCTAAGACGGAGACGAGAGAATATAATGTATAAACCTCTTCTAAAAATAAAACTATCTTCTCTACAAGGTTAGAACTTTGATAGTATGTTTAATTTATTAAGAGTATGTATCATGTGTAGTTATCTTTAAAGGGACTACTTAATTAGTGTTAACTTGAAATTATCATGTTAGGTTGAAAACTAAATTCCTATGTCCTATACGAAATTATTAATGAAGATGGAGTAATTAACTGCAACTCTTGAAATTAAATAATAAATGTATTATGGTTATAAGATTGATATGCCTAGTACAGGAGTGATAAATACATAATTGGAATCATATTATTTGCTAAATAATTGTTATATATAATATAGATTTTACCAAATGTTGGTCCGGAGACGATAGTCAGGTGTAGAGGGGGGGTGAATACATCTGAGCACAGTTTCTTTTCTCAGAACGTGAAGGACAGCTGAGCTGTAAGTTGCAACTGATGAACAGTGCCAAATAGTAACCTTCGATCGCGGGTCAGAAATGTGCCAACTACTGAGCTCTCCTACTGACTTTTGTCGAGATTTCGAAACTCAGTCGGAGACGTTGTGCGGATAAGAGTGTAGGGCCCGGAGATTCGTCTCAGTTTGAAAACGTGATTTCGCAAGTTTAAGTATTTTGGCTAGTGCGCTTTGAAAATACGTTTTATGCAAAGATATGATTTTTAATCAGTTTGTATGCTATGCAATAAAACAGTAAATAACACAAGCAATTTTTAACATGGTTCGGATACGCAAGATCCTACGTCCACGGTCCTGATGAACAGGAGTACTTGTTGATTTATCTGAGCAAGTCTCAGCAAGGAATCTGTGCACTGGACAGACCCTTCTAAGTTATAGTCTTTAGCGACTTTACAACTCAAACCGAAGTTTGAAAGGGAGGGGATAATCTCCAACTAGGAAGGAGTTCTTACAATAAGAACAATTCACTGAAAGTGAACTCCTTCGAGTTTCTAAGCTATAAATTTGGCAGTGAGCTTAGCTAGAGAAGAAGGGATCTAAAGAACTCTAGAGAGAAGAACTAGTGATTTTCTATGTAGGCAAGTTCTTCGCTGGAATGATCTTTAAGTTTGCTAGAGTCGTTTGAATGCTTGAGCGTTTTCCCTTGTATATCCCGTGCGTGGAGCTCGGTTTTCTTCTCTATTTATAGTTGTGAGCAGGCATATGTCCGTTGGAGAATACGATGCCACGTGTCATAAGCTTCCAAAGAAAACGGCCATATTTTCGAATTGTTGCAGCAGGGCAGTTGACACTGTACATGAGAGCAGCTTTAGTTGGTCAGAGCAGGTAAAGCGTTGTCGACTTCTCATTGGTCGAGGTTTGTGGTAGGTGAGATTGTGTCAGGCGTCAGAGTTGACTTTCCCTTGTCCTCGTATGTCTTCTGCTAACTTTCGAACTGATTTTAGCGGCTGAGTCATTTTCTGTCGGATACAGTAGACTTAAGACAGTCTCTGTCTTCTTCGTCTGAGTCAGCTGACAAAGGATATGGCTCCTGAGTAGGGTCAGCTGATGACTGCGAAGGTACTGAGCTTTGCATGAAGTTCTTCTGCTGATGTCTATCAGCTGATGAGGTGTCTACTACTGAAAGTGAGGTTCAGTTGATGACAAAAGAATGCAAGCAATTACACTGATGAAGTGGGGTTCTGGAAAGTAACTTCGTCAGAAGATCAGTCCAACATTTTACCCCGTACAGGACTTAGACAAAAAGATAGACAATTCAAAGAGTCTAACATATACATCAGCTAATCCTATCAAGACACTACACTACTGATATCAGCTGGGTTTTGGGATCTTCAATTCTATAGTACTACTATGATTTCCCCCAATATTCTTTTACCCGATAATATGCTGAGTATCATCTACTGACTCATAACCCAACAATTTTCCCCTAATTGATGATGTCAAAACCTCTAGATATTACAACACAATACAATAAACTACTGAAAAAAACTTCAGTAAAACTGAATCAGTTAAGTTCAATGAGTTCAGCAGTTGAGAGAGAGGCAAAATCAGAGAAACGGTTATGTGTGTGTGTGTGTCAGATCACTTCAGTGATCAGTTGTGATAACGAAACCACAAATAAAAGCCGTAAGACAATGAGTAATTGTCTGGCTAGAAATAGGAACTGATATATATGACATGAAGATTACAAGGTTCCTATCTCTAATACAAAATAAAGGATAAGAAGATCATTGCTGACGTCTGAATCTCTTGGTTCTGTTCTTGAAGTCTGCAGACCTATCAGCGGGAGGATCCAGACCATAGTACTTGTAAATCCTTGCTCGCAACGTTTGGATTTCCTCGAGATCAGCAGGAATATCAGAACTTAGATCATGATGGTAAGCTGCTGCTTCGATCTCATCTTCTATCTCCTTTGTGCATAGCACGCCATGAGTTGTTCTCGGAGGAGGGATACGCCTGACTGCTGGAGCTCTGAGGGGTATCTTCTCTCTTTCCATTATCAGTAGAAGCTGATCTCTGAGCTTGGCATTGAATTGATGAAGAAACTCATCGAATAGATGATCAGCTGGTATCCCAGATGGATAGAAGCCCCATACATAGTATCCCTTGATAAATTCCTCTTTGAGTTCCTCCCACTGCTCGTTCAGCTCGGCTGGCACCCATCTGTCTACATGAGGAATAGAAGCTTTCTTGATGTAAGGTGCTCTGGCGCTCCTCTCCTATAGTACTTCGAAGACCTTGGGATCTGCCTTTTCTAATCCACTACTGGCTCGCTGGCTATCTTATCTGTCAGTTGAATGATCTTTGCCAGGTCAACCAATCTTTTCTCCTCTCTGAGGGCCGCTAATCTAGCATCTCCTCTTCGGAGATTTAATTCCTTCAGCGTGGCCTCCCAGGTTGCTCTGTCCTCGGCCTCTTGCTCAGGTGTAAGAGTGGGAGTATGAGAACTCTGAGCTAAGGGCTGGACGTCAGTAGCAGAAGCTTTGGCAAGCTCCTGCTGAGCCTTTTTCTTCTGTTCATCCAGTATCTGTTTGGCTTTTCCTTTGGCAATTTTGCCAACAGGCTTTCTGGGCTTCTTTGCCTTATTGATTTCTGCCTCGAGTTGCTGCTCGTAGTTTATTTCATCTTGCAGCTTCTGAGCAACTCGCTGATCGAACGCCTCTTGCTCCACTTTGGATTTAAACATAGGCGTCGGGGAAGATGGAGTGGCTTCAGTTGTAATCTCCTTCCCGGGCCTTTGCGGTGGCAGTGGCTCGTCCTCCTGCTCGAGGAACCGTGCGATATCCTCAATGTGTTGAGCTGAGGATTCTGTGGCTGGCTCTGACACAGTCGATGTTTGGACTTCTGGGACTTGGACATTTTCAGGAGGGGGTACTCCAGAACTGGTTCCAGCCTGAATAGCTGAACCTTCCCCCTGATTTCCTTCCCCCTTATTGATAACCTGGACTTCTAGGCTCTTCTCCACCTCAGCCTGTTCATCTATCTCGGCTTCTTCCCCCTTTTTGGCATCATCAGCCAGGGAGAGGCGAGTGCGGATGGCTGTCACCTCCTTATCCAAATTAAAGCAAAGATTCTTGATGAAGGTGGCGGTGGATTCGAAGTCTTTGACTGTATCGCAGTATTGATCCCATTCCTTCTCTTGACCAGCTCTAAATAGTTTCAGTTGGGCTGCTGACTCCAGTCTAAGTTTCAGCAGAGACTGATCATAAGATGCGGTCATTTCCTTCTGAATTTCTTTGAGTGCTTCCGCCTGTTGTTGAATGGCGTTCTGAAGGCTCGAGGAGGCCACTCTGTTTCTTTCATCCATAGTGGCTTGGACTGTCGCAAGGCCCTGAGTCAGCTGCTCAGAGAATGACTTCTGCTGAGATTAGGAGCTGCTGACTTTGAGCGACTAAGTCCGCCTTCTGAGCTGCAAGGGCGGCCTCGACAATCTCCTTAATATTGACTGATGGAGTAGGAGCTTCGGAGACCTTCTTAACCCCTTCTGTCAGTCGGTCGACGCTCTCAGTCTGGGCTTTGGTGTACTGAGCCCATTTGAGATGAACGTCTTTTGCAAGGAGACGATTCTTATCTCCCTGTCGCCTGATGGATTTGTTGACCGACTTAGAGGATACGGAATCGATGGGTTTGATCTGATAACTGCTGGTTCCGAGCCTCTACTCAGATGTCGCGATCTGTTGCGCTCGACTCGGCTTTGAGGCAACTGGGGCATCACCTGATGTGGAGGGTGGTGGTGATCTGCCCTGTTTGCGGGGAGTGTTACCCTCAGCAGATCCTCCCAAATCTGCATCCTTGGGTGGCACCTGATCCATATCGTCATCATCATTGTCGTCGTCGTTACCATGATGAGATGGAGGCAAAGGGCTGTGGTCTGGTGCTGAGGATCGCAAGCTTAGGAGATACACGCAGATCCTCGAAGGAGGCTAGATCAGCTGGTTCCCCGAACCCTATTGCTGATTGCAAGCTCTGCTCTTCGGTAAGTAGGGACAGAGCTGACTGAGATCTGATCAAATTTTCAAGGATATCCCAGCTAAGGAATCTCAGCAGCATCTGTGTCCTTGCCCTTACAGCGATGTCGACCAGATCCTGGTGTTCAGCGATTTCGGGGATCTGAGCACTAACCTCTCCAGTGGCTTAGAGACGGGTTGAGTGTATAGTCATCCACTTAGATGAGATTTCCTCAGTCGGTCCGGCAGTGTTCGATTGAGTTTCTGAGGAGCTGATCCGCTGAACTTTATCTTTCGGTGTGGCACCTTCGATGCCTGTGTCCGCGTCAAGTGGTGGATCCTCCTGAGTGGGTGGAGGAGAGGCAAGTTTTGCTGGAACCTCAGAAGGTCCAGGCTTGCTGAGCCTCTTCTTCTTAGGTGGGTCGGCGCGAGGGGGCAAGTCTGAAGTGACTCTTTTCTGCTCAGGCGGCCCTCGCCCGATGGATTTCTCAGCAGCGGCTCTCGTCTTGAATTTGATGAGCTTGCTGTCGAAATATTTGGAGTCAGCAAAGGCTGAACTCCTCGAAACTGATTGTTCTATCAGTATGGACATCTTAGTTCCATACAGCAGCTTTCCCATATTAATTAGTCTTCTCTAACCAGTGGGTGTTGCTGCGAACTTCTGAGCCTGAGCTTTAAGCTCGGCTAAGTAGTAGTCAGTCCAGTTAACTCTGACTCCATCATCGATTATCATCATCAGCTGTATGCGGGGCTTGGATAGCTGATCATATGAACCGGCTGAGCTCGTAAGCATGTGAGATACAATGTAGGCGAGCCCGCGGTATTGCGGCAACAACTGATTCTTCGGCAGAGCTGTCTTGAAGGCTACGTCGTTTCTGCCACAGAATTTCTGAACATAGGAGTTGATCTCTTTCTCCTTGTATCCAATGGGTGAGACTCCACTCGCCGGAAGGTCGAAAGCTAATTCCAGGGCGTCTCTGATGTTGATGACGTGTTCACTGGCATCCCAAGATTGAGGGACAACTTCCTTCATGAACGAGAAGCTGGATTCCTCTACCCCTGTATCTAGGGTTCTCCAGTTGTAATAAACTTCAGCAACTTGTCTGGGCAAATATGCTCTGGGTTGCCTCGAGACAAGAAGCTGTAGACCGGATTCTTCGAGAGCCTCGAAGACGGGCTCCAGATAAGGAATATAAACTTGGCGTAGTGACATCGTCGGCTCGAACTGGATACGGGACAAGATGATTTCATCGATGTTGGTGGGTGTCTGTACCGTCGCCATGAGTATCTGTGAAAAACTCGTTAGCACTTGAAAATAGAGTAAGTCAGTATGAGTTTTAAGCAGGATTCAATACATTACCGAATGATTGAGAGCTTTGAGACAAGCAAATGCAGAGCAGTTAAGTTTTGAAAAACTGAACGCAGAGAAAAAAAAGCTCTAAAGATTCGAAAATGGCGAGAAGTGAGACGAAAGTAGAAGATGAAAGATTTTATATGATCGTGCGTATCAAACCGTTTAGATCGGACGGTTGGGGTTTAATCTCTCATATTTAGTGACGGCTGAGATTAGATGTTATAAGAGGAATGATTACACTAGCCGCCTCTACCATAGACCCACGTAGGATTATGCGCAGTTAAGGTAAGTGAAAAGACATGCATTAAATGCGCTGCAGGCAGCATTAAAGACTAACTCATTTTAAATGAGAAAGGTTTCCTACTGACTTATCCTTAAAATATTAATGGCGGGAAATAAATGCTCATTAACTACTGAATGCAAGCGACTGAGATAATAAATGCTAGCATGCTTCTGATAATCATTATGTAATACTACGCAAACCTCTTCAGCTGAACTTTTACGATCAGCTGGTTACCGTTAGACTTAGGAGGATGATTGATGTGCTGATGATCACGTTCCCCCTTACTGTGTACAGTTTGATTCTCCCGACTGAATCATTGTACTGAGTCTTTGACCTGTTATACTGATTTCTTCACTGACTCTACTCAGTAGGTTCCAGTAGACCTAGCTCAACTGATAATTCTCTGAATCTGTTCTCAGCAAGTGGTTTGTCAGTATATCTGCCATTTGCTTGTCAGTATGGATTTTCTCCATTCTGATATCCTTCTTCTCGACATGGTCTCTGATGAAGTGGTGTCGAATATCCACGTGCTTGCATCTCGTATGGAGAACTGGATTTTGAGTTATTGCAATAGCACGGGTGGAGTCACAGTAGATGGGCACTTCATCCTAAATTATACCATAGTCTCTCAGTTGTTGTCGAAGCCAAAGGATCTGGGCACAGCAACTTCCAGCAGCCATGTACTCAGCTTCAATAGTGGACGTTGCCACTGAATGCTGTTTCTTTGAAAACCAAGATATTAGCTTGCTGCCTAGGAACTGACACGTTCCAGAAGTGGACTTTCGGTCTATCCTGCATCCTGCATAATCAGCATCAGAATAACCCGTCAGTATTAGATTATCATCAGCAGGATACCATAACCCTGCGTCAAGTGTTCCTTTTAGATATCGCAGAATCTTCTTTGCTGAGTCTAGATGACTTCGCTTGGGATCCGCTTGAAATCTTGCACATACACCTACAGCATAAGTTATATCAGGTCGGCTAGCTGTTAAGTATAATAAAGAACCAATAATAGCTCTATAATCAGTAGAGTTAACAGAAGCTCCCACTTTATCTAGATCGATTTTGAAATTAGTATTCATGGGGATTTTGACTGGCTTGCTTAAGTTGCAGCCGAATCTTTTGAGAAGATCTCGAGTGTATTTGGCTTGATTGATGAAAATTCCTTCAGGTGATTGCTTTACTTGAAATCCAAGTAAATAGTTCATCTCTCCCATCATGGACATCTCGAATTTCTCCTTCATCATTTTCTCGAATTGTTGACATATAGTCACGTTTCTGCAACTGAAAATGATGTCGTCCATGTAGATTTGCACCAGTAGGATGTCATCTCCTGACTTTATGTTGAACAGGTTGCGATCTACTGTCCCCTTTTGAAAACCTTTCTGAAGTAGAAAGTCTGATAAGGTATCGTACCAAGCCCTGGGTGCTTGTTTTAACCCATACAGAGCTTTCCTGAGTCTATACACCTGATGTCCCTGCTGAAAGCCGGGCGGTTGTTCCACGTAGACTTCTTCCTTCAGCACGCCGTTCAAAAAAGTGGACTTTACATCCATTTGATATACTTTGAATCCTTGATGCGTTGCATAAGCTAGGAAGAGACGAATGGCTTCCAATCTGGCGACTGGAGCGAATGTTTCATCAAAGTCGATTCCCTCTGCTTGACAATATCTATTGGCAACTAGTCGAGCTTTATTTCTGACAATGACGTTTTCATCACGCTTGTTTTTGAAGACCCACTTAGTACTAATCACGTGCTGATGTCTAGGTCTGTCAACAAGCTCCCAAACTTCATTTCTAACGAACTGGTTCAGCTCTTCTTGCATGGCGATGATCCAGTCAGCATCGTTGAGTGCGTCCTCTATTGACTGAGGTTCTTCTGTAGACAAGAAGCAAGAATAGAGTGAGCTTTCTCCTTGACTTAATCTAGATCTTGTCCTTATAGTTGCTGACGGATCTCCTATAATAAGATCTGAAGAATGAGCATCAAGCCATGAACGTCTGAGTCTGGCTTCTTCTTCTGACACTACTTCTGCACAGTCAGTAGGTGTGTTAGGCATTTCAGTTGTACTGTTATGTGATTGCAGTAGTTCAGTAAGAAGGTTAGGATCTACTGAGTTTCCAGGTTCATGGGCATTTAGCTCAGGAACAGTATTTGTTCCCCCTGAGTTTATATTCTCAGTAGAGGTCTCAGTTACCACTGGGGCTTCCTCATCGACTGTTGTTACCTGTTGTTGATTCTGTTCAGTAGAATCAACCAGGTCAGCTACATCGCCTGTTGGCTGAGTCTGAATTTCTTCATCGTCTGACTCATCATCCCAACAATTCTGGATCTTTTCAGCTTTGTCGTATAGTGCGAGATCCTGTAGCTTGCTGCTGACATCTTCAGTATTTGTCTTTGTAGTTTTCATGTCCTCAGTAACAAACTCATCAAAAACAACATGAGGGCTTTCCTCCACGCAAAGAGTCCGATAGTTAAAGACTCTGAAGGCTTTACTGACTCAAGAGTATCCTAAGAATACTCCTTGATCAGATTTGCTATCAAAGACCTTCAACTGATTTTTTCCATTATTGTGGATAAAGCAAGGACAGCCAAAGATATGAAAATGAGAAATAGAAGGAATTCTCCCTTTCCATAATTCGTAGGGTGTCTTCATGTGTTGTTGTGTAAGTAGTGAGCGATTCTGAGTGTAGCAGGTTGTGTCAGTAGCATCTGCCCATAAGTTTGAGGGTAGTCCAGAGTCTGCTAGGAGCGTTCTTGCTGCTTCTTTAAGTGTTCTGTTTTTACGTTCAGCAAGTCCGTTCTGCTGAGGGGTGCGAGCTGCTGATGTCTCGTGCTGAATTCCCTCTTTATCGCAGTACTCTTTAACTACTGAGTTGAGAAATTCTGTTCCTCTGTCTGAGCGAATTCTTTGTATCTTGATGTCCTTTTCCACACTGAGTTTCTTCAGCAGATTGGACAGCTCAGTTTGGACATCAGATTTGTTGGCTATGAAGATGACCCATGTATATCTCGAGTAGTCGTCAATTACGACGAGGGCATACTTCTTGCCTCTTATAGTCACTGGAGAGACTGGCCCGAATAAGTCCATGTGTAGCAGCTGAAGGATTCCATCAGTGGAAGGTGAAGGAATAGGTGGATTGCTTTTCTTTGTCTGTTTTCCCTTCAAACATGCTTCACAATTTCTATCTTTGATAAACGATTCGTTGGGCAGTCCTCTGACTTTGGAGTTCTTGGCTAGCTTGTTCATAGTCTTGAAGTTCAGGTGGCTGAGTCTCTTGTGCCACAGCCATCCTGCCTTGTCAGTAGATTTAGTCTTTGCGAGTAAGCAAGCCTCAGGTTCTGCGGTTTTCCAGTTTGCAACGTATATATTCTTCCTTCGCGAACCTGAAAACACTGTTTTCCCTGTAGATTTATCAACAATATCACAGAAACCAGCGTCAAAGATAACTCTATTCAGATTGTCACAGAATTGACTGACAGAAAGGAGATTATGTTGAAGTCCTTCAACATATGTTACTCTTGGAACTGAAGCAGTCCCAATATT
This sequence comes from Lavandula angustifolia, assembly GCA_028984105.1. NCBI lineage: Eukaryota > Viridiplantae > Streptophyta > Magnoliopsida > Lamiales > Lamiaceae > Lavandula > Lavandula angustifolia. The sequence goes on from CM054814.1 coordinate 16,126,533, forward strand.
CAGCGTTCCATATCCCCTTGTGTAGCCTTTTGAGTTGTCACCAAACTCAATTCTGGGACCTTCTTCTTGTATGTAGTTGGTCAGCAGGCTCTTCTGATAAGTCATGTGTCTTGAGCAGCCGTTGTCCACTATCCAAGGGTCCTTATGCACCTGCAAAACAGAAGCATTTTTAGGTACCCTTTGGTTCAGTTGGGTCCTTACATGTTAGTGGGTGATTTCGGAACCCAGATCTGCCTAGGGACCTTAGAAGTCTGAGACTTCTTCTTCTGAACCTTGTCAGCTTTCTTCTCCATAGGACTTGGAGATACTGACTTTCTTACGATCTTGGGTTCAGGAGCTTTCTTCTTCTGAGGCTTTGTATTCCTCCTGACCCTGGGCTCATAGTAGTACGAACCATATTGAGCTGGATGTTCATACAGTGGTTCCCTCGTACTTGCTCTGCCCACTCGACCTTCTTGGTTCCCCCCCCGAGTTTGATCGTGGTGTCCTGGGGCTGGAATCTTTGGTCAGTTGTTACTTGTTGCTCGGCTGAGGTGCAAAAATTTTCTGTTTATTCTTCGCCTGAGGTGTTGAGTCAGTAGCCTGAACCTTTCCTCTGACGAACCTATCAGCCAGCAGTTCTGAGCTTTTTGAAGTGGAAGCTTCATAGGTATAACCAAGTCCTTCTTTCATGGCTATTGGCCTTTGTGCTCTAAGCATACTTTCCAACTTCTCACCTTAGCTCCCAGGTACTGTTCAGTCATCAATCCCCGCCAGACCTCATCACTCTTCCTAAGTGAGTCATAATCTTTTTCGATGTCTCGAGCTTTTGGTAGTCGGGCTATTTAGTCTCTTTCTCGAATTATCCTTAGTCGGGCCGAAATCCGAGTCTCTTGAAGCTCGGGACTTAGTCATAAGAGATTCAATATCTTCCATGAGTCTCGCAACTGCATTCTCTCGAATCGGTAGAGACCTGCAATCGAAGAAAGTCTCGATTCTCGGCCTTTACTGTTCCAGCTTCTCGAATAGTTACGTTGAACTCTCTGCTCAGCTGAATCTGCTCCTCTAGTAGATCGTCGTAGGCTTGTACCACATCTAGAGGCTCATCTGTGACTGAGCACGTGTCGTGTGTGCTGTGTGAAGAAGAGTTTATATTAAGTTTAGAATTTACCTCAGCCTCTTCTCCGGCCATTAGACAGTATTCAGCCGTTTCTTCAGGTACCGTCTCTCCGATCTCAACTGCGATAAATGCAGCTTCGTCCTCAGAAGAATACATGATTGTATCCTCCTCGATTGAATTTCTCGCGTCTGGCCTGCCGTTCTGGTCTTTGAGCAGTTGAGAGTTCGGGACAGTCGTACTGATAGTGTCCCTCCTTCTTGCAGTTATAACAGATAGATAATCTGCTGGTTTTTCCGGCTGAGTCTTTCCATGGACTCGCAGCAGGTTCTGAGTTCCTGCAGTCAGTAGAAGGTTTAGATTCTTCCCTTTTCTGATAATCTTTCTTACCTGAGGGAGAATCTCTGTTGTATTTCCTCAGCTTTCTGACTCTCTCCTTTTCTCTCTGATATTTGAGAGTCATGAGCGCAAGTTGGTCGAGAGTGCATGTCTCGTGAGGACTTTGTTTCCGCCGCAGCCTCGCCTTCTTTGGAAGAAATGGTTTTGACTCCGGTTTCTTGATCGTTGCTTTGAAAGCATGGTCAATCCCGAGTGTCACCGGAGCACTCGGAACATCGTTGGGGTAGGCTGTGCTCAAATTCCTCCGTTTTTAATTCTGTGAAAATAACATCAGGAGTTAGAGCATTAAGATCAGAGCGTCGTAAATAAGTAGCAAAAGGAAGCCACTTCTGTCGAGGTAGAGCTCTTAAGATCTTGGTGTTCATCTCTTTGTTGGTGAACATCCTCCTCAGCCCGTTGATCACATTGACTTGTGTTGTGAATCTGACGCTTAGCTCGTCAATGGTCTCACTGGGCTCCATGGCAAAGGCATCGAACTTTTGTAGCTCTAATTCGAGCTTGTTCTCTTTGATCTGCGGGGTTCCTTGGCTCGCATACGCCGGGGGCATCCCAAAGTTCTTTCGCCGTCTTGCAGTCGTGCACCCTCCCGAGGTGAGAATCACTGAGCGTAGTCAGGATTACATTACGCGCAACTCGGTCAAGGTTGTGCAGCTTTTTCTCTTCTGGTGTGAAGGCTGATTTTTCTTTAGCGACCTTAGCGCCAGTCTGCGCTCCTACACCTCCCACAGCGGCAAATTGTACACTGTCGATCATGGGAATGATAGGTCCTGTCTCAAGGACGTCTGTCATGCTGTCATGCAGCGATGTAAGGTGTGCCTCCATTCTCACACGCCATACCGTGTAGTTCTCTATTGAGAACATCGGTACCATCCGAATATCTGACATATCAGACATAATGGGTACGAGTATAAGGATGAATGAAGAGATGCTTGTGCAGAAAAAAAACGTTTTCAGGATCTGTTCGAGAAGACCAGTAGTTCAGAACCGGTGATCAGAAGAACATCGTGTGCTCTGATACCAATTGTTGGTCCGTAGAGGGGGGGGTGAATACACCTGAGCATAGTTTCTTTTCTCATAACGTGAAGGACAGATGAGCTGTAAGTTGCAACTGATGAACAGTGCCAAATAGTAACCTTCGATCGCGGGTCAGAAGTGTGCCAACTACTGAGCTCTCCTACTGACTTTTGTCAGTACTTGAATCTCAGTCGGAGACGTTGTGCGGATAAGAGTGTAGGGCCCGGAGATTCGTCTCAGTTTGAAAACGTGATTTCGCAAGTTTAAGTATTTTGGCTAGTGCGCTTTGAAAATACGTTTTATGCAAAGATATGATTTTTAATCAGTTTGTATGCTATGCAATAAAACAGTAAATAACACAAGCAATTTTTAACGTGGTTCGGATACGCAAGATCCTACGTCCACGGTCCTGATGAACAGAAGTACTTGTTGATTTATCTGAGCAAGTCTCAGCAAGGAATCTGTGCACTGGACAGACCCTTCTAAGTTATAGTCTTTAGCGACTTTACAACTCAAACCGAAGTTTGAAAGGGAGGAGATAATCTCCAACTAGGAAGGAGTGCTTACAATAAGAACAATTCACTGAAAGTGAACTCCTTCGAGTTTCTAAGCTATAAATTTGGCAGTGAGGTTAGCTAGAGAAGAAGGGATCTAAAGAACTCTAGAGAGAAGAACTAGTGATTTTCTATGTAGGCAAGTTCTTCGCTGGAATGATCTTTAAGTTTGCTAGAGTCGTTTGAATGCTTGAGCGTTTTCCCTTGTATATCCCGTGCGTGGATGATGAGTCGATTTCGTACCTAATTATTTCTGTCCGAAAAGTCTCCTAACTGTGCAGGCGAGACGCTTTTATTGGCAGTTATGCAGAAAATATGCTGATTTGGCACGACACTTGTAGATGAGGTGGCGATGCGAATTACAGCTGGAATGGCGATATTTTGAGCGGGTTTTGGCCGAGAAAGAAAGAAGGAAAGAAGAAGGAAAAGAAAGGAAAGAGAGAGGAAGGAAATAAGAAGGATAAGGAAGGATTAGATATTTCCATATCTATCAAGATCATTTCCTTATCTAACAAGAAACCCTAGATATGATCTAGAGGTTATAAAAGGAGGAAGCACGAAACTGAGGGAGCTCTAGACGCCGTGCATACCTTTCCACACCCTTGGAGACTCATCCTTTCTGATCCGACAAGCTACCGCCGCCGAAGCCAAAACCGAATCACAGCCGAAGCCAAACCACCGACCGCCGACGAGAAGAATACAACCTTCAACCATTCCGATCCACCTTATGCAGACAGTAGTTTAAGATTGATGAAACAAACACTTCGTACTTCGTATTTCAGTTTTTTTTATGTTCGAACATTAGTTTAGTTTCTTTTCTCGTTTTATTTCCGTTTCGAAAGACCGAAGGCTATGATACTTTTAATCTAGTTGCAATTTGTGTTTTAATTCAGTTTATGCTTAGTTTAATTTCAGTTCGTATTCGTTCTTAGTTTTTAGTTCGTTGTCTTTACGTTAATTAGTTTTCGTGCATGCTAGGGTTAGGGTTACAAATGATGCATGTTCTGTTTCGCAGGGTGTCTTATCTGTGCAGTCAGGACAGTTTCATGAGTAGCTAAACTTTTAGTGGTCCGACAGGATGTAAACGCACACGTGAATAGTACATGAGGCTTAGGTGCTAATAATTAATCAAAGGGTTTCGGGTTAATTCTGATTTATTTAATCTGGCTAGTAATTTAGGCTTGATCACCCTAGGTTGCCAGTCTGTAGCTAACTTAGTACTTCCATCGTTTCTCGTGGAACAAGGCTAGGTAAGTAGCAAAATTATTCGAAAGAGTAGTTGGATTAAACCGGTAGGAGACTATTAGATGCCCAACATACGAGTAGGCTCATATACTAGGCTCCCTTAGTTCGATAATGCTGTTTAGCTATTAAATCTATTGATTGCCCAACAACGTAGGTTGTAGCTAAATTAGGGAAGTAGTCGTTTCGATGCCCAACATGGCGGTTACCGATTAAGTAAGTGGGAGTGAGGATTACGCAGTTTAAGTTATGGTAATCTATAACTAGTTGATTCATAAGATTAATTCATTTTATGTGCCGATGATTGGAAATACGTGTGTGTGAATATTCTGCTGGACCCATCTCTTATCTGCCTAGTTAAAACCGATTTATTTCAGTTTTCAGTTTTTATATTTCTTGCAGTTTTTACAATTTCTTAGTTTAGATAGGATTCCGAAACTTGCGTGGTTGCTAACCAAAACCCAAGATAAGTACAAAAAAATAATAATATGTCTAGTCCTCCGTTCCCTGTGTTCGATACCCTGTAAACTATACTGATATAATTCTCTATTTTTGCAGGATTATTTGGTGCAATACAGCGATCACCAGTGGAGTTCGGTTTTCTTCTCTATTTATAGTTGTGAGCAGGCATATGTCCGTTGGAGAATACGATGCCACGTGTCACAAGCTTCCAAAGAAAACGGCCATATTTTCGAATTGTTGCAGCAGGGCAGTTGACACTGTACATGAGAGCAACTTTAGTTGGTCAGAGCAGGTAAAGCGTTGTCGGCTTCTCATTGGTCGAGGTTTGTGGTAGGTGAGATTATGTCAGGCGTCAGAGTTGACTTTCCCTTGTCCTCGTATGTCTTCTCGCCGACTTTCGAACCGATTTTAGCGGCCGAGTCGTTTTACGTCGGATCTGACACGTAGACTTAAGACAGTCTCTGTCTTCTTCGTCCGAGTCGGCCGACAAAGGATATGGCTCCCGAGTAGGGTCACCGATGACCGCGAAGGTGCCCGAAGCTTTGCATGAAGTTCTTCTGCTGATGTCTATCAGCTGATGAGGTGTCTACTACTGAAAGTGAGGTTCAGCTGCTGACAGAAGAATGCAAGCAATTACACTGATGACGTGGGGTTCTGGAAAGTAACTTCGTCGAAGATCGACCCAACATTTTACCCCGTACAGGACTTCGACAAAAAGATAAACAATTCAAAGAGTCTAACCTATATATCAGCTAATTCTATCAAGACACTACACTTCTGATATCAACTGGGTTTTTGGATCTTCAATTTCATAGTACTACTATGATTTCCCCCAATATTCTTTTACCCAATAATATGCTGAGTATCATCTACTGACTCATAACCCAACACCAAATATTAAACTTATTCTATAAAGTAAATATTAACATTTATAGACACTATATATTTTCCAAGATTTTTGGTCCTAAACTGTTACCAAGAATGGTGAATTTACTCTTTTTCTAGTGTTTTATAAGATTGGAATCAGGAATGGTGTTACACTAATAGGGAAGTTCATAAGCTAATTGGTGATAAATGATTTAATTCAATTAAAGAAAATAACTTAGCAATATAACATTATTCGATTAAATAAATCACAAGCGATGTTGTAACCTGATAATTAATTTCATTATATATATTTGACGAATTTATGAATCTTAATGCAACTAAATAAATACTCCCTCCGTCCCATATAAAATGTCTTGTTTTCCTTTTTCGGGATGTCTCATAAAAAATTTCATATTTCTAAAAAAAGTAGGTCCACACATTTACCAACTCAAATCAATTCAAATTAAATTATTAATTAATTATATGGGTCACACCTCTTTACCTTACAAATTAATTCTAAATAATTAATTAATTGTATGGGTCCCACATCTTTGCCCACTAAAATCAACTCTCCTAAAATTCCGTGCCCCATACAAACAAGAAATTTTCTATGGGACAGAGTGAGTATTAAATTTAGGATATTGTTGGTGCCTAAGCCGAAATTACTCCCTTCGTCCCTATTTTATATGTCCATTTGTTTTTCACATAGATTAAGAAAAAATTTAATGATATGAAAATTAGATAAATGTTGGTATTGGAATTTGATTAAATTAAAGTAAATGACTAAAAAGTTAATGTCATAGTTGTATTTGCTATTATAAAAGTTGGATAAAATAGTCTTTTTCTATATTATCATATTAATTAGATTTATTAAAGTTGGTGAAAGATTTAATTAGATACTAAAAAATTGTTAATAGGCATATAGATTTGGAACAAACGAGAAAAAAAAGTAAGCATATATATTTGGGACGGAGGGAGTATTATTTTAGTAAAACTAGTTTTAAAGGACGGGTGTTGTGAATTAGGACTTCATAGTTATTAGAAATATCGAGAAATAAGAATTTAAGTTTTAACTAAGCATAGGATTTCCCTTGTGGGACCCTATTGAAGGAGGGGAATAGTATCATACTATCAAAGAAGCTATTCCAGTTACAAGTACAACAACAAGGTGAGTTTTACTATCTAAAACTATTTGGAGTTATTAAACTCTGTGAAATGTTTTTTTATCTATGAAATATGTTTTTGTGTGTTCTACATGTTTAATGCTCTGAATTTAATCGATCGAAATTCTTGACTGACCTAACACGTTAGTTGAGAATTGTGTACATTTTTTTTAGTAGTGCAATGGGTTAATCTCCATTGTGTGCTAACCAGTTGGAGGGGACTCATGGGCTTCGGCTTTAGGTCTAACGGTTGGGATCTCTGGGTCAAGATCCGAGATCAGATGTTTATGGGACTCACTGCGTTTTAGCCCAAAGTCCGAGAGCAAGGGGAATAGAATAAGAGTAATTGTAGAACGTGACATCGCGCACACAAGTAAATGAATATTTGTATGTTTGGAAGTGGCTTCTGTCTTCCAAGTCATACGGGTTACGCATGGATAAATGTTTTGTGAAATATTTATAAATTGTTTTACCCACTAAGTACAATAGTGTTCATTCCCAAATATTTCAAAATATTTTTAGGTTGAGTGACTAGTGAAGACGGAGAAGCTGAAGAAAGAGTTTTTGTTGTATATAACCATAGCTTTCGTTTTAGCTCGTTATCTTTTGATGAAAACATTGAACTTGGACTTATGTATAGTTGATGAGATTTTTTATGTCCTCTGACTCTTTTGTTAATAGTTTGCTATGACTTCATCTACTTTGAGTTATATTTTGAACTCGTGAATATTATGTTGTGAGTTATCTTTGTTCTATTATATTTCATCTTCTTTGTGAAGTGTTCTTTTAGTTACCTGCCTTTTTCATAATAGATTTCAATTTATTAATTTTCCCTTTCTTTCCGCTTCTTTTCTCCAACCCCTATTCGTACCCTAGCTTTAATGCGTTCCATAGGGATTTAAGGTGTGACAGATATCAAGACAGACCCATGTCTTAAGATTTGTGAGTCGAAATTATTAGAATGGTGAAATGGTAATTTCTTAAAAAAAGGTAAATAAGTAGCAGTTTTTCGAAATAAGTCACTTATCTCAGAAGGGAGAATTATTCAAACTTATATTTATCACTATCATTACGATATTCAACATTTAGTAGTATCAATCAATATTTTATATATATATGAATTATTGATCAAGATGTTGTACCTTAGGTGTGCAAAAGTCCAATATTAGAATGGCAAAATAAGATCCCTCCGTCCCATTATTTATGACTCGCTTTTCCGATTGGGGATGTCCCATTATTTCTGACTCGATCCCAATTTTACAAGAAATTTAATTAACTCTCTCGTACTTTATCTATTCCATTATTATCTGACTCATTTTTTTCTCATATTTTATCATTTACTTTGTTAATTCTCGTGCCGAAAAGAAATTAATCAGAAATAATAAGACGGGTGGACTAATTTCTGAGAATATGTATAAACGTAGTAGGTTTTTCAAAATTCGGATCTTCAGTGGTCCCACATAAGTCACTTATCTCGAAAGAGGTAGAGTCTTAGAGAGTTATTCAAACTTATATTAATTACTATCATTATCAAATCACGTGTATAGTCGTATCAATTAGATGAAGATGTTGTACCTTATGCCTGGAATCCCTGTACTCCAAGACTCTTGCAGAGCTCTGAGCTTCAAGAAAATCTCTCTTCCTTTGGAATAACTGCTACCGAAGCAAGCTTTGGATATTACTTCTCCGGAGAAACTCCTCATGTACTGATCAATTTTGATGTCTGTCGATCCACCCCCAGCCCCAATTAAGCTCTGCCACGATTCGAGCAACGCCATTGTCGAATCTTGAATCAGATTTATCATCCCCTATCAAGCAATTAATGTTAATAAATTAGTAGTGTAAGGATTGTCTGATTAATTATGCCTAGGGTTTGGCGATTAATTTGTACCTTGACTTTGTCCATGTAGAGTGGAGGTGCGATGATCTTCCCCTGTTTAACCCAATGAGGTCCGTTGGAAGTAAGAACGCCCTGCCCTAGTAATGGCCCTCTCTCCTTGGCTTGATACGCTGATTTCCCCAAATCGGGCGACGTGGACGTGGTGATCCCTCACCATCTCCGGTTCGGTCACGTGCACGATCTGAGTGTTGCCCAGGGAGTGTACGAACACATCCCCTGCCAAATCGAACTAAGTTATGCGGTGGAGGAAACGAGGAATTGATGCAAGGAGAGAGTGAATTTGAATTTGAGCGCGTAAACGAGGAATTGATGCAAAGAGAGAGTGAATTTGAATTTGAGCGCGAAAAAGAGGAATTGAAGCAAGGAGAGTGAATTTGAGTACCGTATTGTTTCCTCCACTCATCAAAGAAGGGGAGCACGGCGGCGCCGCAGTTGTGCGAGAACGGAGGTCCGGCGACGGCGGCGGCGGACTTAGCAGCTGCTTCTCTAGCCTTTTTCATATGCATTATGTTTCCGAGGAGGAAATACGGCGGACCGGTTAACCCTTGGTTACGCAGGGCGGAGCAGAGCGGAGTGATAAGTCTAATTCATACTAAAAAAATTATGTCGGTTTTGGCGCCCACCTGGGCAGTTGGATTGCATTTATTGTGTTGTTTTGCAGATAAAAGAGCTGATTTTGGGAAGAAAACAATTAAGGAAAAAGATGGAAAAAATTATGACTTCTTTTTCTTTATGACATCTTTCTCATCACAAAAGCAAAAAGGGAACATCATAAAGAAAAGGAGCAAAAGGGAGGTAACGGAGTGGGGGAATCATGATCTTCTTCTCTAATTCTTCTCATGGGGGGACGGCCAGCAAGAAAGGGAGAAAAGAGAAGGGAGTCCAGCGAGAGGAAAGAGGACAACTTGAGTACCACACCAAATCATACAACTTATCCCATTAACTTGATAAAGGCAGCCACACCAAGCTAATAAAAGGGAGACACGAAGAGCAAGAGAGGGAGAGCCAAAACATAGCAAGTAGAGAGAGAGAGACCTGTAGAGATCTTCCTCACGAGGGAGATAGAGAGAGTTGCAGAGAGAGAGAGAGGGAGTTGTAGAGAGAAGCAGCGAGAGTAGAGAGCGAGGGAGAGAGAGTTCACTAGAGAGAGGGAGTTAGAGAGATTGAGAGGGAGAGCTGGAGAGAATGAGAATCAGCGAGAGAGAAGTTGCAGAGAGAGAGGGATCAGCTTGCATTTTCCATGGCCGTTCAGTTCTGGAGCAGAAACAAAATACTTCCTTTGTAACTTGGATTTGGATGTTTTCGATTTCGTTATCGCTTGAATATTTAGAATTCTCCTATTTGGTATTTTCTAATTTTTCAGTTTGAAATTCGTTTATAATCGTGTTCTAAATCAGATTGTAATTTGCTGCTATTTTCGTGTAATTTATTTCTCATTTATCAGCATGTTTCTTCCTTTGCCCAGGTTTACCGTCCGCTTGCCCGGGCCGGGTCATTATGCGTAGCTAATTCTTTTAGGACCGGCAAGATGTGAAGCACACACTTTTTATGAATTCGTGAGACTTAGTCTTTAATAATTAATCCAGATTAATGTAGGTTAATTAAATGGATTAAATAATTTAGACTTAATCACTCTAGATTTGTTTAATTCATAGCTAATTTAGCACTTTCATCGTTTCTCGTGGGATTAGGCTAAATAAGTAGCACAATTATTTTTCGAACAATATGATTAATTTGGTAGGAGACTATTAGATGTCCATCATACGAGTAGTCTCCTAAATTGGGTTCCCCATGGCGATTACCAATTAAGGGGAAATAGGGGATGTGTCGGGCTTAGTTACGGCATCTTACAACTAATTAACTTAAAGGGATTAATTAATCTTTAGTGTCGATGATCGATTGAGTGTGTGTGATACAACGGTGATACAACTAACTGATTTAAAGGGATTAAATAATCTTTAGTGTCGAAGGGATTAATTAATCTTTAGTGTCGATGATCGATTGAGTGTGTGTGAATCATCTTGATGGACCTGTTTTCTTTGCTTGATTTATTTGAGTATTTATTCTTGCTATTTATTTTTCTGCATTAGATTTAAAAAAAAAACAAAAAAAATTGTTCGATCGCTTACCGAACCCTTAGATTAATAGGAAAATTAAAGTTTTAAATCTCATGTTCGATACTAGTTTGCTATACTAATTCAAGTTCTAGCATTTTGCAGGATTTATTTGGTGAAAACAACGACCACCATCAAGCCGCTGTGGGTGCTGCTTGCAGATGATTGTGTGATTTTGAAGGGTTTTATATAGAGCAGTCGGCCATCTCCAAGGTTTCCTCATAATAGGGAGCCCTATCCATATATTTTTGTGGAGAAATAGTGTTTCGTTTTCAACGGTTTTCACTTATCTCTCTCCTAAAAAAAATATTCCATAATATTTTTATTTTTTTATTTTACAAATTAATTTTAAATGCAATTATATTTTTATCCTAACTGGAATTATTGACTAATTTAATTCACTAATTAATCTCTTATTCTTATTATTAATTAATTTATATAGTAGGGATATATATTTTCTGAAAAACAGATTTGGACCAGAAACACTTCCTTTCTCCAGCGCTGCCATCTTCACCGCCGGAGACCATCAACCATCTTTCTTCTCCAATCATCTCCGCCGATCTAGAGATGCAGCGGTAGAGTTCTGGTGGAGGGGTGGAGCGTCGTCGATCTCTCGTCTCTACTGATCTCGATTCGTCTCCAGCAATTTCTGCCGAATTTGTGCAATCTCTGATTTGTTGCAATTGTGATTTCTCCTCTTATTTCTCTTTATTTCTGCCACAAGTGGGAAAAAAAATGAAAGGGGTAAAGATAGGGGAGTCGATTTTCTCCCCTATGTGTAGGAGAGTATTTTTGGCTCCCTCATTTTTGTGCAGGTTCTAGGGGATAGTTGGCGGCAACATTTTAGGAGAATCCCCTAATTTAGGGTAGCGTTGGAGAAGGTCGCGAAAAACTTCTCCCTTCTAATTTTACATCAGCTCCGCTGGGGAGAGTGGAGACTCGCTCACGAGATTAGGACTATCATACGAGCTAAAATTAATAAAATATGAATAAATTAAGCGTAATTATTGAAATAATCTAATAATTTCTGATTTAGTCTATGATTTTGTATTAATTATTATAGATTGATTACAGCCTTCAAACAACAATAGAGAATCAAAGGGGTGGGTGGAGCGTAGGGGGAAATGAATCTAACCAAATCCATTAGCACAATACTTAATTGAATATTTGTATATTTGTATACGAATGATACTCCCTATGTTACGAATTGATATGTCTATTTCCTTTTTCACATATATTAAGAAAAAACTTAATAGATAAAAAGTTTTATTTTTCCAATAAGCTTTGGTAATGGAATTTGATCAAATTGAAGTAAATTACTAAAAGGTTATGTAATATAATTATATTTTCTATTAGAAAAGTGGAATAAAATAGTCATATTCCCTATTAAGCCTATTAAAGTTAGTGCAAAATATTTATTAGGTAAAAAAAATCTAATAGACATATCAATTTGGGACGAGGAGCACCGATATTCGAATTATTTGATTCATCTTTTAATAACTTTAAATATATAATACTATTTGTGGGTACGAGGTCCCATGTAACTAGGGTTGTAAAATGAATCAAATAATTTTGCTCGATTCGGTATTCGTATTCGATATTCGGTTTTTTTATTCGAAATTTTGATATTCGAATTTGAATATGTATATTCGATTTAATTTGATTAGTATTCAAATACGAATATGAAATTATGATATCCGATTCGATATTCGCAAATATTCGATTAATTTTTTTAGCATATTTAATAAATAAAATATAATAAATGAATAAAATAATGAAATCCATTAATAATTTAGTCCATAAATACTATATAATGATCATAATCAATTAACTAAGGAAATATTAAAATGTACATTATATAATAATAAATATTTTAAAAGTGACGCTATTATTAAGGAAATATTAAAATATACATTATATAATATTAAGTCTTCTAAAACTGACGCTATTACTTTGAATATATTTCAAGTTTTCAACCTAGAAACAAACTTCCCTCAGGCTTCATCTACGTGAACGGCGCTCTGCCTGACGACTTTTTTTTATATATTGTTGAAGTTTCAACCAAATCACAATCAGGTAATTCTATAATTCTAAAGTTATGTATATAATAAACGTTTTAGAAATTAGTTTGATTTTCTTAGGATTTATTTTTGAAAACCTTGTCGAGTGTTTTGATCGATTGAGAAGAAAATATGCGCAATAAAATTGGAGTTTCATGACCGAATGAATATTTAACAAGTTTTGATAATCCATGGAATTATGGAATAAATTATTGATGTGCATCCCCTCCTTTTTTGACGTAGACTTAAATCACATTAATTAGTATTTGACTACCTTCATCCATGGAATTTTAGAGGTCTTTTATGAAGCTACACATGTGATTTCGGGAGTCAATTATCCTACTTCTAATGTCTACATTGCTGTTATTTGGAGAGTCAAGCATATATTGAATGAAAAAGAAAATCATGATGATGAGTTCATTAGAGTGATGATCAAGAAGATGAAGCAAAAATTTGACAAATATTGGGGAAGTCGCAATCTTTTGATGGCTATAGGAGCAATACTTGATCCTAGGTTCAAAATGAGGTTGGTTGATTTTGCTTTCAATAAAATATACAATGAGATTGATGCACGAACAAATGTGATGAAGGTTCGAGATGCATTATACAATTTGTTCTTTGAGTATGTTGAAGGTGATCATGCAAGGTCTCGAAAGAATACCACTTCAGGAAGAAGCTCTTCTACATGTTCAAACTCCACATTGAAAGGAAAATTAGTGTCTTCTGGTTTGTCTATGTTTGATGAGTATTTAAATACTGTCGAGGATCGTGACGTTCTTTTGAAATCATAGTTGGACATTTACTTGGAGGAGGGTGTGTATAGATGTCAAGATGGGGATGCAGATTTTGGTGCTTTAGCTTGGTGGAAATCTCAAGAATTGAAGTTCAAAATCTTATCAAAGTTAGCTCGTGATTTCTTAGCGATTCCAATTAGTAAAGTGGCATCAGAGGCCACATTCAGTGCAAGAACTCGAGTGTTATATCCTTATCGTTCAAGGTTATCTGCTGATATGGTTCAAATTTTGATTTGTGGAGCAGATTGGGTTCGCCAACTTCATGGAATTAAGAAGGCCATTATGACACGTGTAATGCCCCGAAATTTTCAATATAAAATGCATTGCATATCTATTCATGCATGTTATCAATTGTTTTAGTTCTGTAAGACGCGCCTTAGAATTTAAATGAAAATTTAAAGCATTTATCTTATTTGTCAATTAAATCATTTCTGTTATGTAAATTTATTTTGAACTTTGAATGTGTTTGTTTATATCATATTATGATTATATTGTTTATTTATTTATTTATAAATCATGTTAGAATTATTAGGCAAGAATAATAATTTTGGATTTTGGATTTCCTAAACCTAGTAGGATTCATGAAAGGATATAATATTTTATATTTGTTTGAAATTATTAGGAGATAATTTTATATTAAATTTTATGATTAAAATAGATATCTTATGTGTGATATAAATGTTTTAGGATAAAATCTAGTTGTGGTTATCCATATCCTAATTTATCTAGGATTGAATGTCTTATATGGTAAGTGATAGAATAAATTGTATATATAAAAAAAATAGCGTTTCTTGATTATATCATATCTAAGTATTTTTTTAATTATTTGATATAGGTGCGTATATCCCTTGGATTGGAATAATAGATATTGTTTGTTTTATCCAAAGACCAAGTCTTTTGTATTGTTAGATATAATTCCGTAAAAATTCATCTTTATCTTAAATCTACTTAAATTAGAGATTTATATATATGCATACCACGTTTCACGAAATTCCTTTTCCTAGTCCCAAACCGTTCAGAGAGAATTTCGTTACTAGCCTACACCAACCTTTTTAGATTTCAGTTCTTGATTCCTTTCGTTTTTCTTTCAAGGTACAATATAGTTAAATCTTGTTATTTTGTCCTTTACATTTTTCTTCTGATTTGACATAGTCCTTAACATTAAAGATTATAATTAATATGTATAGATATTGTGTCTGCATAAGGTTTGGTATGTGAATAGACTGTTTTAAATTTTTCATAGGATTAGAGAAGCTTGGTCATATGTACGCTGCATAACAAAGTTGCCATTAATTGTGATTTAAGTTTTAGGATGTTATCATGGAGTTAATTTAGAGTAAATGACATTAAATTATTAGAAATCATTAGTATGTTGATTAATGACCGTGGACCTTAGTGATAAAAAGGAATTTATGTTTTAGAACTTGCTACGAAAACTGTAGATATGTACGTATAGTTTATTGGAAATTAAATGCAATGTGGATAGTAGGAACGGCATAAAATCATAATTAGGATCTTGTTTTTCTTAACTGTAAAGTAGTATAATTGTTCTTAGATATTTAAGAAGCAGATACATTAATTCACGGTGCCCTTTTTATTTGTTAGATATTAAAAACTGAAACTTTTGGGACATAGTGAATTTTGGCTTGTTTTATTTATAGTATTAATAATATTGAGATATGGAATTTGCATGATTGACTACTATAAAATAATATAGAATATGTTAAACATTTGTATTGTACATATGCGATTTTATTTAATGCAGAAAATAATAGGCATGCGTAATAGAAAACGTAGAATATATATATATATATATATATATATATATATATATATATATATATATATATATATATATATATATATTAAGCGTGTGCTAGATTTATTTGAAGTCATAGCAAGTTGTGATAGATAAGAAAACATTATGAATTTATTACTATAAGAAATTCTCTTCCATGCATTAATTACCGTGAGTTAAGGCTTAGTTATTATATCTTTATTCGTTTCGGTGATGCAATTCTTCCTAAGGTAATTCAGTCATATTGGTCAGCTTTTGATGATATTATGTGCACTTATAAATACTTGTCAAATACATACAAGACTTTCATGAATCATTAAGAATTATCAATTTCCATATTTAGGATCGGCGCGCAAGAATTAAACATTTGATATCCATTATTTTTCATCAAGTCAAGGTTAAGGTGGGGAAGTTACCGTTATCCTTATTATATATCGTGTACAGTATTCATGTATTTATGACAGGCATGAGAATGAAATAGGTCAAGGTCAAGAGGAGGCCTGTGACCGGATCAAGAGGAGGCCCTTATGAAAGTTACGGTCAAGAGGAGACCGTGTAAAATAAAATAGGTCAAGGTCAAGAAGAGGCCTGTGACCGGGTCAAGAGGAGGCCCTTATGAAAAGTTACGGTCAAG
Source organism: Lavandula angustifolia (assembly GCA_028984105.1). Taxonomy (NCBI): domain Eukaryota; kingdom Viridiplantae; phylum Streptophyta; class Magnoliopsida; order Lamiales; family Lamiaceae; genus Lavandula; species Lavandula angustifolia. The sequence continues at coordinate 16,142,630 of CM054814.1, forward strand.
AGGAGACCGTGTGAAATGAAATGAATTCTTAGGATCAAGAGGAGGCCCTAGGATCAAAGTTATTTATTATGCATGTTTCATATCCGTGTTTATTGATATTTTATATAGTTTGGATGTACGTGTGTACCCCACTGAGTAGTCGTACCCATCTCTACTATTTTAACATTTTTCAGGAAATGTCTCGGTCGATGCGTAGAGGTGTTGGTGGTGATGGTCACACGAGGAAGGATTTATATACTTATTATTGCATTAAACTATTTTTATCATTAACTTTGCATTTTATTTTCGAAAACTAGTAGTCGCATGTGCATTTATTTTTAAGACTTCCGCTGAGTAAGAAAATAAATTGAGTTTTGCAATGATTCATTTAAATGAAAATGTTTTGAAAGAATTGAAATATGCATGTTAAGTATGAAGTAGCGTCCCTAGTTAAGTATATGAAAATTGGGGAGTTACACATGTGAGTCCTATTTCTAATTCATTACACGTTTCATAAATAAAATATATCTTTAATTCATTCTATTTGTTTAGGAGCAAGAGGAACCGATTGATGTCATGCTGCAAACAAGTTGATTTGCAAACTTGGTGGAAGATTCAAGATTGGTGCTTATTCAATTTAATAATCTATTTTTTTCTCTTACGTATTTGATATTGATAATTATTGTTTTTATGTTTTTAAAAAATATTATTTTATAAGTTTTGAATATGATTTATGTTGACTATTGCTAATTAATATTATTTAGAATTTATTTTATTACGAAAGTCATAAATTGAATTGAATATTTAACGTTAACTATCGAAAATGAATCAAATATTTGTATGAGATAGTCAAATACTATAAAATACTAATAAAAAAATGAATATCCGTTTCGATTCTAATATTTGAATAACATAAACGAATCGAATACGAATCGAATTTAATATTCGAATAATAAACGAATACGAATATGAATACTCAAATAACGAAGCAAATACAAATCAAATACAGTGATATTCGACTCGATTCGATTCGTTTACAACCCTACATGTAACAGAAACTATGTTCTAATCTTGTCCTATAAAGGTTAGCATATAGAAAGTTACAATATATTTTTACGATTTATATAGTAGTCATCTAAATGCCTACACTATAGAACAACGTTTAGGAGATCTATTCCCCTATTCGAGTATTATGTTTGAAGTTGATTCATATTTAATATTATTTTATATGACTCAAAATTATATATTTAAATGTTAAATATATTAATAAATTTAATAATTATATAGTACATATATAAATATAATATTTACTCTTTGTTTAAATATTTTATAATATCGAATTCCCTTATAATATTATATTTTATTTAAATACTCACTTCATCTCGTTTAAAATGACACGTTTTTCTTTTCGGGATGTCCCACTTAAAATGACACATTTTGTTAAAAGGAAATAACTTTCAAAAATATTACTACTACTAAATTGTCTCTTACTTTTTAATTTATCACTTATACTTTATCATTTTATCTCTTCTTATAATGACACATTTTAATAATATCGAATTAACCTTATAATATTATGTTTTATTTAAATACTCCTTCCGTCTCGTTTAAAATGACACGTTTTTCTTTTCGGGACGTCCAACTTAAAATGACATGTTTCCTTAAAAGGAAATAACTTTCGAAAATATTACTACTAAATTATATCTTACTTTTTTATTTATCTCTCCTATATTTTCATTTATCACTACTACTTTATCATTTTTTATCTCCTACTTTTTCATTTATCTCTCCTACTTTATCATTTACTCTCTCACAAACTCATTCATCTTCTCTTTCTTACTTTATCATTTACGTCTCTCTTATACCTTATCATCCACTTTCTTAATTCTCGTGTCGAAAATAAATGTTTCATGTTAAATGGGACGGAGTGAGTATTAATATCTAATATTTAAATTCAAATTAAGATACAAAAATTTAAAATACGAATATTGAATTAAACCAAAAATATGTGATACGATTACAAACTTAGTGAAGCATGGAGGCCTGCACCCCAGATCATAAGAACCTCCCATGTGTTTCATATATCGTTTTAAGAATTATTATTTCATCATTTCACAATTACAGATTTAATCATTAATGCTTAATTTATATTAATTTATGTTAGTTTTTCAAGATCATAGTGAGAAACTAAAATAAAATAAAATAGCGTGCATGCATGACAACATGACTGCTATTTTAAAAAGATATTGTGATTTTCATTTCTATTGCAAAATCACGACAATATAGTTTATTTCTAGAATTGTCCAAAGAAAATGATTGCTATATTTTTTAAATAGACGTTATAATTAATTGCAGATGGAATAAAATTATAATACCATGTCGTGTATCATCATGTACATTAAATAAAATGAGCAATTGAGAATTACATGATAAATGCTGCATTTAACAAATATGTATTCCTTGTAATAATCGCAATCGACGTTTAAACGTGTTATAAAAACCAGTTTTTTCTCTCTTGATATTACTTTTATACTCTCTAATGTGCTCTTTTATATATTACAAAATCGGATCACACACTCTCCAAAATATGGAGTTTTGGTCAAATTACTTTTCGATCCTTTATAAACTAAAGAAGAATACGAGAATAATAGAGAGAAGAAGAAATAAATGTGTACATATAAAGTTACAAGATAGACTCATGAGCTTTTAGAATTACAAGATAGACTTATGGGGGTGGAGACCTCTATTTATAGAGTTACAAGATAGACTCATGGGTTTTTAGAATTTACATAGTCATCACAATATATGATAAGTATATATATATATATATAATATATATTTACAACACGATCTTTTATCTTTTAATCATTATGTGTCAAATTATTTAACTTTGATTAAATTGGTTTTTATGTTAATTTTTTCGACCGTTAACGATTAGTCAACCCCATTTTTAAAAAAATAGTTTAACGGCATTTTTCGAATAAACTTTTTTAGGGACTAAAGTTTAAGGACTAATTTGATTAATTTATATCGTCAAACTTTATATAAATGTCATTTTATCACTGAAAAAATTAACTTATATTATTATTATTATTATTTAGATATTATTAATTAATCGTTGATCGATCACAAAATTAACGAAATGAATAATTTATTTTCAAAGACATACCCCCAATAAACCTTATATGTTATGATTTATTTTCAACGAATCCAGCCCCCTGAATTTTATTGCATACTCTGGCGCATTCATAATTCAACGAGTCCAGCCCAGTTGAAAGAGTCCACTATTTCATTTTGGGTTATTCCAAAACTCTTGTTCACTTTTATTTTTTAATAAATTATTACATACAATTTTTTTGTGGGATCTATAACTTTATATCACTTTACACACAACTAATAATTTTTTTTTAAAAATTTTGTAAAAAGTAAAGTGGACAAGAATTTTGGGACGGAGGAGTATTATTTTAAAGAAAACTTATTTCCATTTTCAATGTTTATAAAGTTTCAATATCTACTGTAAAATTCTCTCAGCCTAGTTTTCCGTGGCTGCAACAAAGAATAGATCACTTTTTATACTATGGTTGAAAACTTGAAATATTATATTGCATGAAAATAATTTCGCTTTAATCTCGGTCTCGACATTAATCTGTCCTTGCGATCGTATAACATTGCTCCAAATGTGGGCCCTAAGGCCCCTACCATTGGAACCGGCATTAATTTATAAAACTATCATTCTTTTTACATAATTGCCGACTCAAAATTGACTCTGCCTTTACGGTCAATATTGTTTCAAACTCCACAATTCTAAATATTTTCGAGTACATTATAGATTTATAGTATGATAATTTAGCTTGTAGCAGAAGGAATTATATTATCCAATCACCGTACGGAAATTACAAGAGCTCGATCCTTTTATGCCAAGGAATCGAATAACCATGCAGACATGAGACATATATACGTACATAGCTGCCAAGGTTCACACACAATAGCGAAATTAAACTTAACAAGTAAATAAGACACGAGTTTATTATAACAAGCACCACACGATCTAAAACTAGGATAATCCTACGGCTAAGAAGTTCACTCTCTTTGCTTCATTCTTCTTCATTCGATCTTAGCTCTAGCGAAATTGTAAAACCTGCAAATTAAAGCAAAAAAATCACAAAGCTGTACTTACGTAACATGAATACGGATCTGGTAGAAAGATAAATTTTTATAGAAAATAGAAAGTGACCATAATCCTTATATTCTTTATTCATAAATGATAAAGCTTCTTACTTTTACACGTTTCTCGTTATGAATAACACATATAAGAATTATTCATAACAGACATTGCAGAGCATAAGCATAACAGATATATATTATTCAACCCAGACCATCCAACGATAAGGTGAAACTTGTAGATGCTTCTTGTTTCCTATTTTAAATAGTATTTCTACATGATTCATTCCGCTGCGCAACATATATATGCATAACAAAAATATGTAATTAATTAGACTTTTATTTTAAAAACAAATCCTTACCGCCACATTTGGTTCCACTAGCTAGTGGCAAGCCGCAGGAGGCTGCAACCGAGGCTAGCCTTCTTGTGCTAAGGATACTCTCAATCACAGCCGTTACACGTGCGCAGAAGATAGGTAGGTCGGTCCTTCGGACGGCGGCGCAACATTCATGAGACAGCATCGGGACTTGTTGTTGGAAAATCGATATATATATATATATATATATATATATATATATATATATATATAGAGGGATTTGCAGCAGTAGCCGCACAGTAGTACCGAAAACACATATATAGACCCACACTAAAACAAAACACAAATATAGCCATTTTGTCATTATACGGCGCAGGGCCGATGGACTCCGCCCATCGGCCCTCTATCGGCCCTAAGGAAAAAGAGTCGCACCATCCCCATCGGCCGAGCCCTTACCGATATCGGCCAGAGGATGAAATAAAGTATCGGGTTCGAGGGCCGATTGTAGGCCGACTTGCAGTGTCCATCGGCCCTTACCGACATCGGCCGAGAGGAGAATGGCCGAAGGCCGAACATCCCATAAGCCCGAGCCATTGTTGTGATGGCCGAAGGTGGGCCGAATTTGGTTATCCGTCGGCCCTCCATCGGGCCTCAATCGGCCCTGTATCCCTTTCTTCGAGACGGGATTCGACACAGCATTTGTTAGAGGCGTAATCTTTTGATTTATTTTTAGTACTTATTTAGATTATGACTCTTATTATTAATTAGGATTTTTATTATTATTAGTGGCCTAAGTAATTAATTAAGCCCATGCAAGAGGCTCGGCCATGTGAGGCCTATTTATATCCCAGTTTTATTAGTAAGAAACTATCTAGGGTTTTGATATTCTTGATCTAGGAACGGCGCTCGTCGCTTGGCCGAAGAATTAATTCTTCGTGGGACTCGGTTTGAGTATTATTTACTTTTCGTTATTGAACTTTATTTCTATTATTCTTCAATTTGTTCTTCGTATCCCTTTACTCTAACAAATTGGTCCGACCTGCCGGATGGCAAATACGAGGCAACAACAAATGGAATCGAGGATGGATGAGTTGGAGAAGGGATTGAAGGCTATGGACGCGCGATTGAGTGGGGAGCTGACGACCGTGAAAGACTCGATTGCTTCAATTCGTGACTTGCTCCGAGAATTGGTGGCGGAGCGGCACAAGACGGGAGATGGTTCCGCCGTAGGGTCGCAGACGAACCCTAGCTTGGAGGATAATCAATCGGCCGAAGGACCGATTTCTGGCGGTCCTGAGAGGGCAGCCGGCGCGACGATTTCTTCGCCCGGTGCGCCGCAGGTTACTTTACCGATGTTCGACGGTTCCGGCGCGGAGGGCTGGCTCACACGGGTTGAACAGTATTTTCAATTGCACAATACGTCGGATGCGAGAAAACTGGATGTGGCGCTTGTGGCGATGGAGGGTGACGCCCTGCCATGGTTTCAGTGGGTACGGGCGACGAGCCCGACCATGGGGTGGTCGGGATTTAAACTTGAAATGGTACGTATGTTTGGCTCGAATCCGTTGGCCAATCCGTTTGAGACACTCGTACAAACTCGACAAACTCACTCGGTGGGCGAATACGTCACTTTGTTTATTGCGCGAATGGTTCATGTGCCGGGCTTGGACGAGAAGTATTGTTTAGGGTTATTCCTTAATGGATTGCGGGATGAGATTCGACTTAAGATTAGGTCACGGGATGCAAGGACTCTTTCGGACACTATTCATCTTGCGAAGGAAATTGAGCAGGAAGTCAAGATTTTGGGAGGGCTTGGTCATACGCGGTCCGGGGAAGTGCATCGAGCGGGAATAGCGACTGTATCTAAGACCGCTGGACAATTTGTACAAGCTTACTCTTCTTCGTCTTCGGCGTTGTCCAATACGGGGTTTTCGGCCAGGAATTCTGAGAGTGGGTTCGTCAAAGACAACGCTAGAGCATCAACACCTTCGGTGGGTTCGGCGGAAAGGACTGGTGACGCGGGGAAGGCTCGGTCGGTGCGGCAGATTACGCACCGAGACTATCTAGCCAAGCGAGCTGCGGGAAAGTGTTTCCGCTGTGATGAGAAGTGGTCACCTACCCATCGTTGCGCAGATAAAACCTTTCAGGTCCTTATTATATCAGACCCAGAGGAGGCGGATGAGATTATATTGGAGGGCGAGGGGAATGTTGCTGTGGGAGGACGTGACGGATTTATCGAGTCAATTTCTGAATTTCAACCTTGAGGACAAGGTTGTTTGGAAGGGTGGAGGAGTTGTTAGAGGCGTGATCTTTTGATTTATTTTTAGTACTTATTTAGATTAGGACTCTTATTATTAATTAGGATTTTTATTATTATTAGTGGCCTAAGTAATTAATTTAGCCCATGCAAGAGGCTCGGCCATGTGAGGCCTATTTATATCCCAGTTTTATTAGTAAGAAACTATCTAGGGTTTTGATATTCTTGATCTAGGAACGGCGCTCGTCGCTTGGCCGAAGAATTAATTCTTCGTGGGACTCGGTTTGAGTATTATTTACTTTTCGTTATTGAACTTTATTTCTATTATTCTTCAATTTGTTCTTCGTATCCCTTTACTCTAACAGCATTCGACAGGACACATGCATGTCTTTTCCTGCAATCGTACAGAAGGGCCGATGGGTGGCCGATGGAAGGCCGATGGCGGGCCGATCGATGCACGTGGGAGATGCAGTTTGAATTCAGCTTTATCTGTTGAAATGACTAGTCAGATATGACAGTCACATGCAAGTTACTGAGGGCCGAAGGGGGGCCGATGGAGGGCCGATGGTAAACTGACAACACACTCCAATTATCACGTGAAACTTGACTCGAAAATTTCTTATAAGACGTAGAATGGATGTTTTGGTAGAATCAACGAAAAATTTCCTCATTTCACTTCCACTCCTCTATTCTTCACATCAACTTCATAGAAATGGCCGATTATCGATCAATTATTGTTAAATTGAACGGTCAATTCGATGCAGAGTCGAATTATATCGGTGGTAATGAGTTCATTGTTTACCTTCCTTCAAACAATATTTCGCTCGATTATCTTCGACAAAGTATTGATCGGTGGCTCAGTGCTTATTTTCTTCCGTTCAACTACTTCATTTACTATCTTCGCTGCTTCCCGACGAACCGGCGAGGATGATGAAAGCCATTCGGGTCATGATACTGATCTTATGCGACTGTGCTCTATCGACGTAGAGCCGGTTGTGTTTGTTGTGTATCCCGAAATACAAAATCCTGAATTTGGTGTCCCCAACCAGAATAAATTTCCCGAAGAGAATTATAATTTCGGGGTCATAGTTGGTTTACGGGCCAAAGTAGTAGAAGTAATGATGGCGGATGTGCTCCCGAAAGGAATGTTCTTGTGGAGTCGGATTCAGATGATGAGGCGGATTTGGACTCATCATCTGATGATGAAGAGGATGAAGATATACCTTCGCCTTGATTAATTGTTCGTTACAAGATTTTGCTTTGCATGGATTCGGAGGGAGGGTGGCGTAAGTCAACTTATGTCTTTGCTAGTTCCGATCAATCGTTCTCGAACAAATGAGGACACCGTATACGACAACATAGAAGCAGCAAGCAACTGGCTACTTCCTATTGTTCCACTTGATGTTGCCGATTCATTAGCGGCGAGGAACTTGAATACTCTTGTAGACGGAAGTTTGCGGGCAGGATTGATGTTCAGCTCGAAAGACGAACTTTATGCTGCTGTCGCTCTATTCCATTTGGAAAAAGGTGCGGATTTCAGGGTGCACCGTTCGAGTAGTTCCCGCTTGGAATATATGTGCAGAAGAAGTGTTGATTGTCCATTCGAGCTACGGGCATACTGTAGAGGTCAGACGTGTTGGGAGGTTACTAAATGGGTTGCGGAGCACAATTGTACAACTGATTTATCCGGGCTAGGCGAACGAAATGTGAGGTCGAAGGCTGTAGCTGCATATATAGCCCGTAAAATGCACCGTCAAAGCAAATTAATGAAACCGGCTGATATTCAGGCTGATCTGTTGGATAAATTTGGAATACAAGCAACGTACGGGGTGGCTCTCCGAGCGCGCAACGCAGCTATTTTGATGATTTACGGTGGTCATGCTGATTCGTTCAGCAAACTGCCTAAATATCTGCATTTGTTGGAACTAACTAATCCGGGAACATATACGGATCTTGATGTTGGTGTGGATGGTCGTTTCCGACATTTATTTATGGCGCTTGGTGTATTACGAGCCCCTTGGTTAACATGCCTCCGGAAGGTTATTGTGGTGGACGGTACCCATTTGAAAGGGAGAAACAAGGGAATATTATTCGTCGCAGCTACTTTTGATGCGAACAAGCAAATATTCCCACTCGCTTTTGGTGTAGGTCCCATTGAAAATGATGTTTCATGAACGTGGTTTATGATGCGACTGAGAGTCGCATTTGCAACGGATGATAGTTTAGTCATTGTTTCAGACCAACATAAAAGCATAGCGAATACGGTAAGTGTGGTTTTCCCAGAGGCACAACACGGACTTTGTTATTACCATCTTTCGAATAAGCTTGCGAGACACGGTGAGTGGGTAATCCGGTCGTTTCATCGAGCCGCTTATGCTTATCGGTCGACAGAGTTCCATGACGCAATGAATACCATCCGTCGGGGGAAACCTGGAATTTATGAAAAGTTGATGGAAATCGGATCGGATAAGTGGTCGAGACTTTTCTGTAAAGGCCGTCGTTATAGTCTACTTACATCGAATGCCGCAGAATCAATAAATTCTCGATTGTTGGAAGCTAGACGACTTCCAATTATTGCTATGCTCGAGGCAATCCGTCATATGATAGAGTCATGGTTCGATCAAGGACGAGTAAAAGCAATTTCCAAAAACAATCCGTTGTCTGAGGCTTGTGAGTTCTGGATGCGGAGTGAAGTTGAGTTGGCACGAAGGTTTACGGTTACCCAGGTGACTGCTAATAAATACAAGGTCGACGAAGGTGACCGACAGTGGAGGGTAAATCTTGAAGATGAAATGTGTGAATGTGGCGTCTGGCAAATCGACTTATTGCCATGTAGTCATGTTGTTGCCGTTTTGTATCATCGTCGGGAGAATTTGTATAATCATATTAATGATTATTATACGACGGCGACGTGGAAGTCAACATATGCTGGTGTAGTTAATCCGTTATCTCCTCGAAATGAGTGGGGTGTCCCACCGGAGATAGACGACATTGTTGTTCTTCCACCAATGATTATGCGTCAAGCAGGACGTCCGAGAAACACCCGTCGACCATCCGGCCCTGAAGGCAGTACTTCAAGAACTCGAAGTCGAAAAAAATGCGGTAATTGTGGAGATGAAGGTCACACAAGGAGAAGATGCCCCAATGTTGGAACGAGAAATAACGAGTGAAGCGGCCTTGTAATCTATTTTCCTATGTTTGTAAAATGTTCGTAAAATGTTCGTAAAATGTTTAAATGCGGTAATATGTTTATCGGCCCTCGCCCATAGGCCCTCGGCCCTCGGCCCTCGGCCGTCTGCCCTCGCCCATCGGCCTTCGGCCCTCGCCCCTCGCCCCTCGGCCGTCTGCCCTCGCCCATCGGCCTTCGGCCCTCGATTTCTCATTGAATCGGCCCTCAATAGCCATTCTGTCATGCCGTCGGCCCTCAATTGCCTCGACCGTCGGCCCTCAATTGCACTTCTGTCTGCCGTGGATTGTCTCGGCAATATTGTTCGAAATTGCAAGATTATAAAATTGTTCGAAAATTACAAAATTACAAGATTATAAAATTGTTCGAAAATACAAAATTATAAGATTATAAAATACATTTAATCATCGGAATGAGTCGTTTCGTAGTAGCATTGTTCGAAGCATTTCCACGCCATCCACTCCCGATATATTCGGATGTTGGTCTTTTGATTACCCCACTTTGGTGTAGGATATCCACTGATGATTCTTTCGATTGCCATACAAGTAAATGGGCCACAACTGTTTGAATCTTGTTGCCTGAACTGTTCTGTCTGCGGCATCAAGATTAACTTCGGACTCACTCCGGCCGGATGCGTCAACGAGAACTTATTAGTCATCCAATAACTAGAAGCCTATTAAAAGAAAGTAAATATTTCAGATAACTTATATATAGTCTATCTAAAATTAAATATTTTAGACAACTTACATCTAGCAATCGTCCAATGAGCTTTCGGAGCGGCTTTAGATTATGTTTCCTCACTTCAAAAATATTTGCATCGGCCTTTTTGTTGAGTGAGTCATAAAGCTCCAAAGTCCAGGACTCGATGTTCAGGCGGACAGTTACCCAATGCGAGGCGGCCAACACCGAAAAAATTACCTATTGGATTAAATAAATTAATACACGGGGCAAAATAATAAAATATAAGTACTTACAAATTTTGCATTGAACCACGGCATCCGTGAACCGCCAATTCCTTGATCCACTCCAAATACGGCCTCGAGCAAACCCGGATTAGGTATCCAGTCTTCATAGCTCATTTCGAACCGCTCATGGAAATCGCTATTCGGCTCATAGATTTTTGTACTCCATGCGTCCACGAGCGCCGTCTCATTTACAAAAACAAACAAATTATCAACACATTATAAAAAGGAAAAAAGGGAAAATAATAAGAAATTTAAAATAAACTTACAAAAACTGACGACCCTGCTATGACCGTATAACGTGAATCCGGAGTAGTCAACACGTCCCGATCCTTGTACACCTCAAGCCGTTGACGAAGGTAGGCAATGTACAAATCAACCTCCGACTGCCCCATGTCCGACTTAACGTTGAGGATGGTCTTGAAAAAATCATGCGAAAGGTCATGTTGCGACACCGTAATCTTTGCAGAAATACCAGTGGACATGAACCCCTCAAAATTTCTCCTCAACACGTCACCGGCATCGACCATGAATGAAGCTCCAGAAGGATTCTCTAAACCGAGCTTTTTCCTTTCCTCCAGCTCAAAAGGTGCCCAAACTGTCCCTCTCTAAACCGTCAGACCAAGTTATTACCCCCCCGCTTTGAAAGTGCATTCTTAATCAGTTCCGGTAATGAATCTCTCCAGTATGTAGTTACTTTTAATGTCTTCTCTCTAATCGGGAGTCGAATGTAATCGGGTGCCGGTCAAAAAAAAACGAGTTAACGGCGAAGCAGGTTAAGGGCCGAAGAAGGGCCGAAGAAGGGCCGATGGAGCTTAACCTCCATCGGCCCCTCTTCGGCCCTTCATCGGCCTTGGCTTCAAAAACGACATTATCGACAAATTTCTACCCAAAAATTCGACGAAAAACAAGCGCATAAATGGACATATCAAACACAAATTTCACAGCAATGGCATACATTAACAAACAAATCGACACCCCAATCGACAAATTTCGATAACAATTCATGAAAATCAGATTTAAGATGGGACGAGATCTGGTACCTGATCGGCGTCCATGGCTGTTCGTCGGGACTTGCTCGGAAATGAATGGGTCGGCCCTCGGCGACGGTGGATCGGCGGCTGCGCTCTTTCGGCGGTGGCTCTGATCGGATTTGAATGACTCGGCCCTCTATTTCATTTCTGTTTGGGGCCGAAGGGAAAAAAATGCACTTAATACGTGCCTTCAGTTTTTTCGGGGCCGAAGGGGGGCCGATTAGGGGCCGATAAGGAGCAATTCTTTTCGGCCCTCAATAAATCGGCCGTTATAATCGGGCTCTTTCGGCCCTCCATCGGCCCCAGTAATGCCCATCGGCCCTCGCTCGGTCTATGTGCCTAATAAGACAAAATGACTAGATTTGTGTTTTTGTTAATAGGATGGCTAAAATTATTTTTTTTTTCCATTTTGGCTAACAGGAGGGATTTCCACACATATATATATATATATATATATATATATAATCCTGTTTGCTAGAGAAAGAAAGGTTCGACAAATTCTCCTTAATTTGCTGATACTCCATACTCGTATAGAAAATAGAAAGGTTAACTGGAAGGTGATCTATAGTGCAAAATAAAAAAAGGGTAAGATTATTCTATTGCCTTTAAAGAAGTTAATTTTTCCTTTTTTGAATTATTTTAAAATGTCTATTGTGGAAAAAATGGTGGTTATAGATTAAAGAAATGAATGGAGGAGATTGGTTCTCATATTTCTTTTGAATCCAATATCTCTTTTGATCAATTTCATATATATATATATATATATGAAATTGTATATATATATATATATATATATATATATATATATATATAATTTAGGGGTTATTTAGTTAGCAGCGAGAGGTTTAGAAAAGTTTTAAGAATATAAATATTCTTCTATTTCAAGAATTTATCCAATGATGATTTTGGAGAGTTTTAATTGGTCATAAATCATGCATCTATGTGCAATAAAATAAGAATACCCAAAAAGTTAATTAGGACCTTAACTTTCAAAATTTAATTAATTTTTTTCAAGAGGTTTGGTTTTATCATGTTTGTTTGTATTAGTAGGTTCTTTGAATTCTGTAAGCTAGTTGTTATCAAACTAAGATTTATGATGATGATTATTTTTTTTAATTTACGATTTACGTGGTTTGTTTGAGTGAAATGCATATTCTTACACGAATCATTAAGCATAAATGATTTAACGTTTAGGACAAGCGCGTGAGGCTTAACCACCGGATATACATTCTCTTTTTGTAAAAAGATTAAGAGTGTGATTTGGAGTTTTGAGAGAGTGTGTGTTTGTTTTGACGTGGAGTAGGTAGGAGTTTTAATTAATTAGGTATTGAGATTAATTAGGCAATTTAATTTACTTTAGTTATGTTATTAGGAGTCTTGATTTATTTTTTAGAAGTTTAATAACTTTCCGAAAAAAAGCAACGTTGCAAGATTAATGGGACGGAGGGAGTATGCAACATTATTTAGTATTTCCTCTGTCATGCATGTTATTCGTGTCTTGTAAGTGTTTGACATGAAGATTAAGAAAGTGGACTATGGTGTGTAAAAGTGATGAAGTTTCGTTCAAATTGAGTTTGGACCATTTTTTTCTATCTATTTTATTTAAAAATAAGACAACAATAATAAAACAACTCAATTCGAAAATGAGGATGGTAGAGGAACAAACGGAATAGTTCTAATTCCTAATTTCCTACTGTTTTCCTGAATAATTCTCATCCACATAAAATTAAACAAAGTCTCCCCACTTGCCAAATTAGAATCCACTCTATTATTGTTGGGAAAAATCTATCCTAAACCTTGTGGCGAAGCGGTAACTCTGCATGGAGTTACTGTTTAATAAAAACAATTTTAATAATTTTCATTGACATTAAAAATATATTATAATTACTATTGCTGAGTTATATTTTTAAGACCACAAGATCTACGTAGATCATGTCTAGGATAGAAAAATCCTTATTGTTGTCCTCATCAAGTCCCAATTTCCTACACCTTTCCTCGATACTTCTTCTCTTGCGCGTCAACCTAAAAAGTAAAGTCTCCTCACTTGCTAAAGTAGCATTCACTCTTACCATTGTTACCCAAAACCCTTCCTCTCTCTTTGTATTATCTTCCCAAACCTCCAGATCTGCTGAGTTCTCGATCAGGTGCTTTTTTTCCTTTCATGATACAATACATTTTCATTTTATATGGTATATTCTTTTTATGAGGGAAATCCCGTAATCATTTATTTTACTCGTCGTTATTTTGATTTATGATTGATCTAATTACAAAAATCGAAGGTTATTACAATGCATTTCTCTTTGTTAGATATTTCATCCTGCTTCTCTCTATAACCTTTACTAATAATTAAGTTTTAACATAAATTAACATTAAACATTTGCAAGGAAATACCCCCACCATTATTTGAGTGTGAAGTGCGAATGACTTCATTTTCATCACAATATCATTTAGTACTAATGACATAAAGTAAATATTACTTATGCTCGTTTGCTTTGAGAGGGACTTAACAATTTTTTGTGTAGCAATTTTTAATTAATTTACGATTATATCCTTATAATTTCATGAGCTGTATAGAGGTGTTTAAAGTAGCTGAAACTTATTGATAAGTGTTGAAAGCTGCTTAAAGCAGCTGAAAACAGCTTATTTGAAAATCAATTAGTGTTTGGAAATAATTGCTGAAAGTGGGAAAAATAGTGTTTGGAATAATGTTTATAGAAGTAGCTTATTGTTACTTTTTAGAAGAAATGTTTATTTTGCCTGTCATTAAATAATTATAATTGTAATAAATAAATAAAATTTAGATATTGTTCTTATTCTATATTTATTGTTTACTTTATAATTTTAATTTAATATTATAAAATATTAAATTAATATAAATATTATATAATACTATAATTGATAGAGAAAGGAAGAGACACGGTACATTGAAGAAAAAGAATTCTAATAAATATTAGGGTTAGAGACATTTTTGGAATTTAATAAAGTTTTTAAAGATAATTTGGTCCGAAAAAATCAAAATTAATAAGTTGAAACTAAAACTTGAGGTGGAGCAGCTTCAGCTGCTTCTCTATTTTTGACTAATTTTAGAGAATCTCAACTTTAAGTTGGGTGTGCCAAACACCTCCGCACCAACTTAAAACTGAAAGCAGCTTTCAATAAGCTGTTCCAAACACCCACGTAATACCCTTATATATATATATATATATATATATATATATATATATATATATATATATATTAGAGTCCACTTTGGTAACTCATCTAGTTGTAGAAATAAATCTAGAAAAAATGACGCACCGAAGGTAGCGGCTACGGGTTCCTCAAATAAATAAAAAAATCTAGAAAAAATGAGTTATAATTTCAACTAAAGGCATAAGAAAAAAGTCAAATATAAGCAAGTTGATATAAGAGGCACCATATATTTGTACTTACATTCATCACAAATATTATTTTGGTGCTTCCATTTTTAACTTTTCCAAAAGGTATAAGTTTTGAATTTCAACAAGTATAATAAATTAAACGTGTTATAGAATTCTTATATTAAGTCTTCCTTTCTTTTTCTTATTTTCTTCTTTTTCTTGATTAACTTATGCATCCAAATATTAATGTTTATATCATGGAATAATTTTGAACATGGATTGAAGAATGTTTATAAGCATTAATTAGACATAATCTCTGATTTGTTTATAGCTACTTGGCCATTATCAGTATCCTCTTGCTCCTGTGGGTGTTAATACTTCTCACTTTTTTCCATTTGGAACCAAAACAATGACAGGAGTTGTAGGGAATGGCAGAATTCGTTGCAGATCTTCTGGGACCAGCTATAGGAGTGGTGGCAGAACTCGTTGCTGAACCAGTCAAAGACCAATTCACCAATCTCTGTTGCTTCAACAGCATTACTCAGAACCTAAGAGACGAAGCTGGAAAGCTTGACGATGCAAAGAAGGGACTGCTGATGCGAGTTGACAGAGAAAAAGATAATCTACAGATCATTCTTCCTGACGAGCGACAAGGATATAATTCTAAATGAAGTTTCAAACGTTGAAAGTGGTTTAATGACGGCGGGAGCTCGTATCAATCTTAGCAAGAGAGCTAAGAGAACGGCTGGTCAAATGAAAGAGCTACGAGATCAGTGCAAGTTTAGAATTATATCCCTGCCGCCACCTCCAGCAGCAACAGAAGCAGTTCCACAGGGACCGGTTTGCGAGTTCGAATCCAGGAAACATATCGAGGAAGATATCATGGAAGCGTTGAGAAGTGTGGATGTGAATATGATAGGGATATGTGGGATGGGAGGTGTGGGAAAGACAACTATGGCCAACAAAATCTTGAACCGAACATTGGAAGAACATTTGTTCGATGAAGTTGTGATAGTGGTCTTCGGCCAGCAAGTTGATAACTTGAGGATCCAGCTTGACATTGGTGGGCAATTGGGTTTGAACCTGAAAAATGATACTACTCGGGCTATAGTGCAGAAACTGCGGGTCAGATTAAGTGATCCAAAGAGAAAGCTCCTAATCTTAGATGATGTATGGAGGCGCCTCTCGCTGGATGATTTTGGAATTACTTGTGGAAGTGGTTGTAAGATTCTTGTAACGTCGCGGAATAGAGATGTTTTGAGTGCTATGAGCATACAAAAGATTTGTGGAGTTCCAATCTTATCACCGACTGAAGCATGGTTTCTTTTTAGAGAGAAAGCTGGCATGTGTGTGGATGCCACTGAATTGAAAACAATAGCAAATAAAGTTGTTCAAGAGTGCAAAGGCTTGCCGATCGCCCTTGCAACTGTTGGACTGGCTCTGAAAGATGAGAACAGGTTATCTATTTGGAAAGATTCTCTTGGACAGTTGACAAAAGCTAATCCAATAGATATGGATAATGTTATTGCAGATGTCTACAAGCCCTTGAAATGGAGTTATGATTTATTGGAAAGCAATAACCAAAAGTCCATCTTCTTGCTTTGCTCCTTGTTTCGTGAAGATGATAATATCCCCATAGAGCATTTGACTTATATCTCTATGGGGTTGCACATGTTGGAAGGAATCTCGGAATTGGAAGACGCAAGAAATAGGATGTGTCTATTGATTAAGAAGCTTAAAAACCGATTCTTGTTGTTAGATGGCCGGGATGAATATCATGTGAGAATGCATGATGTTATACGAGATGTATCTACATTCATCGCGCGGGAAAAGGGGTTAATTAACTGCAATGATTGCAGTTGGATTTCTTCTTATGTGGAAGGACGGCCAAGATTTTCTGTGGAGACGTTTCTTACAAATCTTCATCTGGTAATGTTGGACAATGGAGTAGAGCCGAAGTTTGAAATCAATGACATTTTTACTGAACGAACGAGAGAGCTCAATGTTTTGTTCATCAGAGGGCATATGTTGAAATCAATACCATCAGTACCGCAGTTACTTAAGAATCTTGTGACACTTGTTATATACAACTGTGTTCCATTAGAGATCATCTCAAGTGTTGGCCACTTGGTGAGCCTTGAAATTCTCATTGTTCATGACTGTAGTAGTCTGCAAGAGGTACCAGTCGAATGGAGGTTACTTAAACGCTTGAGGTTGTTAGAAATTTCCCGATGTAAACATCTGAAGAGAGTAGCGCCCGGGGTGATATCAAGTCTGGTTGCATTGGAGGAGTTAAAGATGTTGCATAGCTTTAGAGGATGGGAAGCAGACGTTGATGGCAAAGAGAGAAAAAATGCAGGGCTGGAAGAACTCGAGTCACTAAGCAATCTGAGGTGCTTGGAGATTGTAGTAAAGGATTCTACGTTAGCTGCTGTACACCTACGCCTTTCTCCCAGTTTAGTCAAATTCAATGTTACTTTTGGTGGTCTTTTCGGTCCTACTCCTACAAAGCACAAGATACTGGATTGCTGGTTTGGGGAGAATTTCTTAGGAGATTTGTCAGCGAACACGTTTCTGAGGAGCACGGAATGTCTAAGTGTAAATGGCGGATCGAATGTCAACATGGACTTAGCAAATGCTCAAAACATAAGGAAGATGAGTTTGTTTGGGATTGAGAATATGAAGAATATAACCGCAGCATCAGTTAATTGGAGATCTGGAGCTGTTGTTTTCCCTCTCTTGGAGTCTCTCTCTCTTGCATATATAGACAGCTTAGAAGAGGTGTGGGACGGTCCAATTCCCTCCAACTCTTTCAAGAATCTCAAAGAACTAGATCTTCAAGAAATGGCGGGACTAACGCAACTGTGGAGGAGTCCAAATCATAGCAATGTCGTCCCCATTTTCACCAACCTTTCTTCCATCTTCATTATGGACTGTCATGTACTTGGCCATGTATTCTCATCAGCTAATGCAGAGGATTGTACTTTACAGCTCGAAAGGATTGAGATCTATGACTGCGAGGTGATGGAACAAGTACTATTGGTGCAAAACGTGGAAGACGAAGAAATTACTGATATCCAGCGAGGAAGTCAGATAACTAGATTCCCAAAACTGAAGATCCTGTCTCTTGACGGACTGCCAAAGCTGATGAGTATATGCAAAGGAATTGAAAGCATTGAATTCCCTGAACTCACTGAACTCGAAATCCAACGCTGCCCAGATATGAGTTGCCTTGTTTCCCCTGCTTCGTCAGACGATTTGGTGGCAGGCATCAACCACGACCATTATCACGACCTTGATTCTACACATCTCTTTTGTGAACCAAAGGTACGCCCCTTTTGAACGATATATGATTATTTATATATGAGTAGGTAGGTGTGAAATCAATTTCAGCAGCTACTGCGCCCTAAGTATTATTATTTATAAAACTTTGCAACTTCTAATATACATATTTCATCGAATTTCAGGTTTCATTCTGTAAATTGAGAAAACTAATTATGAGAGAGATCTCGAACAAGAATGCATGGTGTGATAAAGTTCCTATGGGCTTCTTCCGTGGACTAGAAAAATTAGAAATTGCTAATTATAGCAACATCAGAAGCTTGTTCTCATCTTCAATAGCCGAAAATCTTGTCAACCTCCAGAGAATGATCATTGGTGACTGCTCGAAGATGGTAAAAGTGATTGAAGATGACGAGGAGACATTTGATGGTAGAACGAAATGCCTGTTTCCTAGGTTGCAAGAATTGAGGCTGCGCGATCTACCAAAATTGGAGAGTTTTTGCGAGTGGAGATGTTCTGTTGAGTTACCTTCTCTAAAGACGCTGGACATTGATGATTGCCCCGAGCTCAAAAGTCTTAACGCAGGATCCGGAATCGCACCAGCTCTCCAAACTATTAAATCGCATGGTCAAGTGTTGGCATCTTCAAAAGATTTGAATGCTGCAATGCAGCAGCATTTTACAAAATCACAGGTATGGACTACTAAACCTACTCTTTTCTTTTTTTTCTTTTTTTTCTTTTTTAACCAGACTATCTCCCTATTCTCCCTATCAAGAATGTTTTAAAACTACTTTGTGTTTCTCTTTAATTAATCTGGTTTCAAGATCAGCCCAAAAAAGATATATATAAATATATATAGAGAGAGAGGAGATCAAATAAGATATATATATTATTACAAATACTCTCACATCATTGATATATTTTGATTTGTTCTCTTTCTTTACTTTTGATATTTTCACTGAAAACTAATTTTAGTATATATTAACATGCATGCTAATGGGAATCAAATTCAGGAAAGAGAGAGAAAGAAAAAAGAATACCCGTAAGAGAGAGAAACTGGAACGGGAACGGAGAAAGAGAAAGAGAAACGATATGTGAAGGATGGTGTTTTGGGGGAACATCATTCACAAAGAAGAAGAAAAAAAAGAAGGATTTCTGACAAGAGTGAAAGATTGTGCTGATGAATAATTGTTTGTCCATTTTATACTACTTAATTTCACCACGTTTTAAAGCTTTGCAAGAAACACCAAACTCATTTTATATCGGAATGAATTGCCTTGTTTCTACTGGCATCAACCATGACCATTATCACAACATTGATTCTACACATCTGTTTCGCGAACCAAAGGTATTAAACTGCTGATTTATGATTATTTATGAGTAGATATATAAAATGAATTAAGTCCACGCAGGTTTTCTCATTTACTTATTTAATTGAATTGCAGGTTTCATTCAGTAACTTGAAATATCTAACTATGGGAAGAATGCATGGTGTGATAAAGTTCCTATGGGCTTCTTCGGTGGACTAGAGAAGTTAGAAATGGTAAGTTGTAGCAACATCAGGAGCTTGTTCTCATCTTCAATGGCCCAAAATCTTGTCAATCTCAAAAAAATGATTGTTAGCTACTGCAAGAACATGGTAAATGTGACTGAAGAAAAGGAGGATGAGAAAGACACGTTTGATGATACAAGGAAATGTCTGCTTCCTAGGTTGCAAGAATTGTACCTGAGCCGACTTATCCAAATTGGAGAGAATCTGCGAATGGAGATGCACTGTTGAGTTGCCTTCACTGAAGACGCTGAAGATTTATTGTTGCCCTGAGCTAAGAAGTTTCAACGCAGCATCCGTAATCACACCAGCTCTGCAAACTATTAAAGAAGATTACGAACAATAGTTATCTGTAGAAGGTATGAATGTTGTACTGAAGCAGCATTTTGATACACAACTGGTGGTATGAATAACAAAACCTACTTCTGGTTTCATGTTTGAATGTTGTGAAAAACTACTACTGATTATATGATTTTGTTCGTGTAGATGCAGAAGAAATCGTTAGACGGTAAGGTACAGCAAAAAGAATGTTGTTCAGAGTAATCTTGCAGCAGAATGAGGGAAGAAGAATGATATGTAAAAAGCTATTATGCTTTAGCTCTTGAACAATCGTTAGACGGAAACGTACCTGAATGTTGTTCATAAAAACGTTTTCTAACTCAACTGGCGGTTTTCTGTTTCTTCCTTCCGAGTATACTGTTCCATTGCATTTGGACTGTCTGTTCCATTGAAGAGCGATTGTGTGAGGTATAATAATACCCCCCCCCCCCCCCAAGTGGAGAGTACAAGTTTTGAACTCTCAACTTGGATAGGAGATAAAGGAAGGAAGTTCTTCCTAAAGGTTTTGTGAGAATATCGGCTAACTGGTTTGCAGAGGGAACATAAAGTAGATGAAGAAGACCAATTTGAATGTGTTTCCGAATCAAGTGGCAGTCAATTTCGATGTGTTTGGTCCTCTCATGATGGACTGGATTAGATGCAAGAGAAATAGCTGATTTGCTATCTGAGAAAAGAGTGGCAGTAGTGAGGGAATGTCCTAATTCAGAAAAAACCTTGAGGAGCCATAACACTTCATCAGATGCAGAGGCCAGAGCTCTGTATTCAGCTTCTGCTGAACTTCTCGATACAGTAGCTTGTTTCTTGGAGCGCCATGATACAAGAGATTCTCCAAGGAACATACAGTAACCCGTAATAGACCTTCGAGTATCGACACAGCTGGCCCAATCTGAGTCACTAAATCCCTTCAAACGCATATCAGAGACCCTGTCCTATGCTGCCTTTTAGGTATCTTAGGACCCTGTGTGCAGCATTTAAGTGAGAGGGACCAGGCTTACTCATAAATTGAGCCAGAGTGTTTACAACATAAGTGATGTCTGGTCTTGTGATAGTAAGATACATTAGCTTTCCAATGAGACGACGGTATGGGGAAGGATCACTCAAGTAATTATCATCATGGGAGCTCAGTTTCAGTTTGTTGTCCATAGGGAAGGCAGCAGGCTTACAGTTTGAATAACCCTCTTGGTCAAGCAACTCAATGACATATTTTCATTGACAGAGAGAAATCCCTTGAGAACTTCGAGCTACTTCCAAACCAAGGAAGTATTTCATGCGGCCAAGATCCTTTATTTTGAAGGACTGGTCTAGAATGGACTTAACCTGCTGGATTTCTGTCGGATTGTTGCCTGCCAGTAGGATATCATCAACATATACAAGCAGAATGGTAGAGTACGAGTCAGTATGAATTGTAAACAAAGAATAATCAGAGGTAGATTGTGAAAAACCATAAGTTTTCAGAGTAGAGGATAGCTTTGAAAACCATTGCCGGCTGGCTTGTTTTAAGCCATAAAGACTTTTGAGTAACCGGCAGACTTTTCCTAATCCAGCAGTGTCAAATCCATCAGGGATTTTCATGTAGACTTCCTCATGTAGGTCTCCATGGAGGAAGGCATTATTGACATCCAATTGTTTAAGAAGCCATCCTTTAGAGGCAGCTAAGGCTAATAGGCTTCTCATTGTTGTAAGTTTGGCCACTGGGGAGAAGGTGTCACTGTAATCAAGACCTTCTTGCTGAGTATACCCTTTGGCCACCAAACTAGCCTTATACCTTTCTAATGTACCATCAGCATGGTATTTAACCTTGTAGACCCATTTACAACCTATTGGAACTTTTCCTGCAGGAAGGTCAGTGAGAATCCAAGTTTTGTTTGATTCAAGGGCTTGGATTTCTGTATTCATGGCTGCTTTCCATTTGGGATTGGATGCAGCTTCAGAATAGGATTTGGGTTCAGGGATAGAGGAGATAGCAACAGAATAGGCTTTGTGAGAAGTAGAGAGGTTAGAGTAAGAGATATATTTTGACAATGAATGATATGACTTACTTGAAGATGTCTGTGAGAGGCAGTGGAGTGGCATAGCTGAGATGCTGTTGCAGGCATAGTCTTTGAGGTGAGAAGGAGGCTGTTTAATCCTTGTGGATCCACGTGGGGGATGTGTAGGAGATAAAGATGTACATGGAACACTTGAAGATGACTGTTCCATTGAAGAGTGTTGGTTTAGAGCTTGGTTATGTGTGATAGGGGCAGAAGTGGACTGTTCCATTGAAGAAGAAAAATCAGAAGCAGAGGAAGTATGTTCAGTACAAGGATTTTGTGAATGAGAGAGATTATGTTGTGGAGAAGAAGGTGAAGATGGATCATAAGGCAAGGAGTTTTCACAGATAGGAATGAGAATAGGAGTATTGGATGAAACAGTGGGAAGAACACTGTTATTGGAAAAAGGAAAATATGATTCATGGAACTTAACATCTCTAGATATGAAATAGGAACTTGACTCAATATCATAGAGTCTATACCCCTTAGTGGTAGTTGAATATCCTAAGAAGACACATTTTCGAGCTCTGCGGTCAAATTTATGCTTGTGATGAACAAGATTAGCAGCAAAACATAGACACCCAAACACACGCATAATCTGATAATTGGGAGGCTGACCATGAAGAATTTCAAAAGGACTTTTGTTTTGAGGTTTTGGAGTAGGTACACGATTTAAAATGTATACTGCAGTGAGTATGCAGTCCCCCCAAAAAGTAAGAGGCAGGTTTGATTGAAATCTAAGTGCCCTAGCAACATTTAAAAGGTTTTGGTGTCTTCTTTCCACTACCCCATTTTGCTGTGGAGTATACACACACCTAGTTTGATGTATTATTCCATGGATATTGTAAAAATCTGGGATGAGGAATTCTGAGCCATTATTAGTACGGATTATTTTAATTAGGGCAGAGTATTGAGTAGAAATCAGTTTGTGGAAATGTTTAAGATGGGAAGCTGTTTCAGACTTGTGTTTCATAAGGCAGCACCAAGTCATCCGGGTAAAGTCATCAACAATAGTAAGAAAATACTGAAATCCTTCTTGAGTTGGGACAGAAAATGGTCCCCAAATATCACAATGGACTAGTTCAAAAGGACAATTTGATTTTATTGAGCTAGTGGGAAAAAGGGATCTGTGATGTTTGGCTAAAGGACAAATGTGACAAGGCTCAGCATCATTCTTGACATTAGGTAAAGAAAAGATAAGAGACATTCTAGAAGGGGAGATGTGTCCTAGTCTAGAATGCCATGTCTGTGCAGAAACAGAGACAGTAGAACAAGCAGCAGAAACAACAGTTGGTTGAGGTGGAATTGTGTTCTGAGGATGAAGGAGGAACATGCCATGGTCTATCTTAGCTATGCCAATCCTCTGCCTCAGTTTGTGGTCCTGAATACAACAAGATCCAAAAGCAAAATTTAGTCCCAAAGAAGTAGTAGTTATTAATCTACTAACTGAAATGAGATTAACATTGAAACTAGGGACACAAAGAACATAATGCATGACTTTATTAAAAATCATGGTTGAACCAATATGAGTGGCAGGGAAAGTATCACCAGTTGGAAGTATCACAAGACTGTTTTGAAGGGGTTTGAGATTGATGAGAAGAGTTGATCTTCCTACCATATGATCTGTTGCTCCAGTGTCAATGATCCAGGAGCCATTTGGGATTGCATTTGCAACAGAATTACAGTTTGCAGAATAAGAACAATTGGCAATTTTACCTGAAGTATGAGCTGGATATTTGGATGAGGAATCTACATTTGAAAGAGGAGGCAAAGCAGAAGGCTGGGAAAGGTTTTGAATCAGAGAGAGGAGGTGATCATACTGATCAGAGGAGATGGAGGACCTTGGATTCTCATAGACCTCTTGACGAGCAGTAACCATATGAGCTGTGGAATGAATCTGCTTGGTTTCATTAGAAAAACTTGAGTTCTGCCGAGATTTAAACTGGTAGCCTGGTGGAAATCCGTGCAATTTGTAGCATTTATCCTTTATGGTCCACTCTTTCCACAGTAGGAACACATAGGGGTGTCACGCCTTTGATTTGTGTTGTAAGAAGGCTGATTTCGAGAGTGAGGAGCTTTATATACACCAGTAAGGGGTTTGGAGCCATTCTTGGCAAAACTGGACTCAGCACAATAGGAAGACTGAACTGCCATACCAATTGAGTCATTTGTAACTGGTGTACCATGGCTGATACTTCTTTGCTTTTCATCTTACATAACCAGGCTGTAGATATCATTTAATGAGGGAAAAGGCTTCATCATCAAAGTCTGGCCACTGACAGATGCAAATACATCATTGAGGCTCATCAGGAACTTGATAGACATGCCTTGTTCTTCTTGTATATTCAAGGTGCTTAAGCAATTGCAGATACAGGATTTCATTGCACCACACGAGCAACTAGGAATAGGGCTATATTGATGTAATTCCTTCCAAAGGGAGTCAAGCTTGTTATAGTAGGCAGTGACCGAAAGATTACCTTAAGCAGTTGAGTAAATTTCCTTTTGTAGCTCAAAAATTCTTGGAAAGTTCCCTTGGCAATACCTTTCTCGAAGTATATTCCACGTGTCAGCTGTAGTGTCTGCATAAAGAATGCAGGGAGCAATTTCCTTTGAACAAGAATTGAGTATCCATGATTGTATCATCAGGTTGCAGGTTCTCCAAGCTTCATAATCCTCATCATCTTCTTCTTCAGGAAAGGTCTCTGGATTCAAAATCATTCGGAGTTTATTCTTTGCCCCTAAGGCAATTCGCATGGATCTACACCATGAATGATAGTTGCTTCCATCAAGGGGTGGATTCACCAGAACCACTGCAGGGTTGTCACTTTGACTGAGAAAATAAGGGCCATTGCCATCTGATCTCGGCATTCTCACGGCAAGGTAGAAACAGATTGATGAAAAGATGATTGACTAGAGATGAAACAGAGGAAAAGATAGAGTTTGATTATGATCAAAGCTCTGATACCATGTTGAAGGATCAATCAAGATAAACGATGAAGAATTGAACAAGATCAAACATGAAGAACTGATCAATATCAGAGATGAACTTTGAATTGTAAAGAAAGTTTTGTATTGAATGTTTGCGGAAAATCAAAATCACACTTGTACAGCTACATTGACTTACATATACATTGAAGATCTTTAAGCTATACTTGTTGATCAAGCTAAGCAACTAACTCTAACTTCATAACTGCTCTAACTTCCATAACTGCGAATCTTTCTTTGTTATAACTGCATAGTTGTTGGTAATTGTTCGGCGGTTATAACTGATTGGCGGTTTTCTGTTTCTTCCTTCCGAGTATACTGTTCCATTGCATTTGGACTGGAAGATGTCTGTTCCATTGAAGAGCGATTGTGTGAGCGAATGTGTGAGGTATCATAATAAATCTTGTGACACTTGTTATATACAACTGTGTTCCATTAGAGATCATCTCAAGTGTTGGCCACTTGGTGAGCCTTGAAATTCTCATTTTTCATGACTGTGGTAGTCTGGCAGAGGTACCAGTCGAATGGAGGTTACTTAAAAGCTTGAGGTTGTTAGAAATTTCCCGATGTTACCATCTGAAGAGAGTAGCGCCCGGGGTGATCTCAAGTCTGGTTGCAATGGAGGAGTTGAAGATGTTGCATAGCTTTACAGAATGGGACGCAGACGTTGAGGGCAAAGAGAGAACAAATGCAGGGCTGGAAGAACTTCAGTTCCTAAGCAATCTGAGGTGCTTGGAGATTGCAGTAAAGGATTCTACGTTAGCTGCTGTACACCTACGCCTTTCTCCCAGTTTAGTCAAATTCAATGTTACTTTTGGTGGTCATTTCGATCCTACTCCTACATATCACAAGATATTGGATTGCTGGTTTGGGGAGAATTTCTTAGGAGATTTATCAGCTCACACGTTTCTGAGGAGCACGGAATGTCTAAGTGTAGATGGCCGTGGCTCGAATGTCAACATGGACTTAGCAAATGCTCAAAACGTAAGGGAGATGAATTTGTCTGGGATTGAGAATATGAAGAATATAACCGCAGCATCAGTTAATTGGAGATATGGAGCTGCTGTTTTCCCTCTCTTGGAGTCTCTCTTGGATATATGCATAGCTTAGAAGAGGTGTGGGACGGTCCAATTCCCTCCAACTGTGGAGGAGTCCAAATCATAGCAATGTCGTCCCCATTTTCACCAACCTTTCTTCCATCACCATTACGTACTGTCATGTACTTGGCCATGTATTCTCATCAGCAAATGCAGAGGATTGTACTTTACAACTCGAAAGGATTGTGATCTATGAATGCAAGGTGATGGAACAAGTACTGTTGGTGCAAAACGTGGAAGACGAAGAAATTACTGATATCGAGCGAGGAAGTCGGATAACTAGATTCCCAAAACTGAAGATCCTGTCTCTTGATGGACTTCCAAAGCTGATGAGTATATGCAAAGGAATTGAAAGCATTGAATTCCCCGAACTCACTCAACTCGAATTCCAACGCTGCCCAGATATAAATTGCCTTGTTTCCCCTGCTTCGTCAGACGATTTGGAGGCAGGCATCAACCACGACCATTATCACGACCTTGATTCTACACATCTCTTTTGTGAACCAAAGGTACGTCCCTTCTGAACGATATATGATTATTTATATATGAGTAAGTAGGTGTGAAATTAATTTCAGCAGCTACTGCGCCCTTAGTATTATTATTTATAAAACTTTGCAACTTCTAATATACATATTTCATCGAATTTCAGGTTTCATTCTGTAAATTGAGAACACTAATTATGGGAGAGATCTCTAACAAGAATGCATGGTGTGATCAAGTTCCTATGGGCTTCTTCCGTGGACTAGAAGAATAAAAAATTGCTATTTATAGCAACATCAGAAGCTTGTTCTCATCTTCAATAGCCGAAAATCTTGTCAACCTCCAGAGAATGACCATCGTTCAATGCTCGAAGATGGTAAAAGTGATTGAAGATGAGGAGGAGACGTTTGATGGTAGAACGAAATGCCTGTTTCCTAGGTTGCAAGAATTGAGCCTGTACGATCTACCAAAATTGGAGAGTTTTTGCGAGTGGAGATGTGCTGTTGAGTTACCTTCTCTAAAACCGATGTACGTTAATGATTGCCCCGAGCTCAAAAGTCTTAACGCAGGATCCGGAATCGCACCAGCTCTCCAAACTATTGAATCGCATGGTCAAGTGTTGGCATCTTCAAAAGATGTGAATGCTGCAATGCAGCAGCATTTTACAGAATCACAGGTATGGACTACTAAAACTACTTTGTGTTTCTCTTTAATTAATCTGGTTTCAAGATCAGCCCAAAAAAGATACATATAAATATATATATAGAGAGAGGAGATCAAATAACATATATAGTAGTATATTATTACAAATACTCTCACATCATTCATATATTTTTATTTGTTCTCTTTCTGTACTTTTGATATTTTCACTGAAAACTAATTTTAGCATATATTAACATGCATGCTAATGGGAATCAAATTCAGGAAAGAGAGAGAGAAAGATTGTGCTGATGAATAATTGTTTGTCCATTTTATACTACTTAATTTCACCACGTTTTAAAGCTTTGCAAGAAACACCAAACTCATTTTATATCGGAATGAATTGCCTTGTTTCTACTGGCATAAACCATGACCATTATCACGACCTTGATTCTACACATCTGTTTCACGAACCAAAGGTATTAAACTGCTGATTTATGATTATTTATGAGTAGGTATATAAAATGAATTAAGTCCACGCAGGTTTTCTCATGTACATACTTAATTGAATTGCAGGTTTCATTCGGTAACTTGAAATATCTAAAAATGCATGGTGTGATAAAGTTCCTATGGGCTTCTTCGGTGGACTAGAGAAGTTAGAAATGATAAGTTGTAGCAACATCAGGAGCTTGTTCTCATCTTCAATGGCCCAAAATCCTTTCAATCTCAAGAAAATGATCGTTAGCTACTGCAAGAACATGGTAAATGTGATTGAAGAAAAGGAGGATGAGAAAGACCCATTTGATGATAGAAGGAAATGTCTGCTTCCTGGGTTGCAAGAATTGTACCTGAGCCGACTATCCAAATTGGAGAGAATCTGCGAATGGAGATGCACTGTTGAGTTGCCTTCACTGAAGACGCTGAAGATTTATTGTTGCCCTGAGCTAAGAAGTTTCAATGGAGCATCCGTAATCACACCGGCTCTGCAAACTATTAAAGCAGATTACGAACAATAGTTATCTGTAGAAGGTATGAATGTTGTACTGCATCAGCATTTTGAAACACAACTGGTGGTATGAATAACTAAACCTACTTCTGGTTTCATGTTTGAATGTTTTGAAAAACTACTACTGATTATATGATTTTGTTCGTGTAGATGCAGAAGAAATCGTTAGACGGTAAGATACAGCAAAAGGAATGTGGTTCAGAGTAATCTTGCAACATAATGAGGGAAGAAGAATGATATGTAAAAAGCTATTATGCTTTAGCCCTTGAACAAGGGTTATGTTTTTGGTGTTGCTCTGGTTTCAATGTTATGTATGTGTGTGTAAACCCTATGTTCTTTTAATTTTAATTTTACTATTCTCCTTCTCCATTATACAATACTATATCTACGGATTTTGGTTGTGTGTAATTTGTTTTCTGATTGTGTATACCATTCAGAGTTGAGATTAACTAGAAAGTGTAAGTAAATAAGCTAATCATAAACATGCACTAATTTAAATTCATAAACAAGAACTCATTTATATTCATAACGATTTCAACGTAAATAGTACTTATATACTTAGGGAAAAAAACCCATACAAGAGAAATCTTAAAAGAAGAGCTACGCCTGCACTGCTCATCAGCTATCGCCTTCGTCGTCGTCCCATCTTCATCGCTGGAAATAGCAAACTACACTTTGTTTGGTTGGAAAAAAAAAAGATCGGAAAAGTTTTTTATGGAAAAAAATGAAATTTTATTCTCTTTTTTCTTTCATTCAAACGGAATGTTAGAGAAATAGGAAGAAAGTAAGATTTTTTCTCATTTGTTTAGAAGAGAAGATGGGGAGAAGAGAGAAAAAAGATTGACCATCCCAAAATCTTTTCTCTCCAAATATGAAGAGAAAATGAAGATTAAGAAAGATTTAAAGTAAATAACTTTTTTAACTTTAATAATATGTCTCTTTTTTATTTATTCGAAGGGTAGTTTTGTCTTTATATACTCCCTTTGTCTTAATTATCTTGTCCACTTTGTTTTTTGTACTGTTTTTAAGGAGAGATGTTAGTTATCTGTAGATCTGTGTAAAGTTATGAGTCCTACAAAAAAGTTATGTTTAAATTTGTCACATATGAAAAGTGGAAAATATAATTGGGACATCCCAAAATTATGAAATGTATACAAGATAATTGGGAGAGAAGGAGTATATAACATCATTTCTATTATCTCTTATTTCTTTTCTCTTTCTCTCCTACCAATATTGCTTGCAAAGTAATAGGTCAGACCAACCTAGCCACGTACCCACCTGGTTGAAGTTTTTTTTTTTTTTTTTTGTCGGGTTGGGCCGGCCCAACAATCCATCGGACTGTTAATTTTGAAGCCCAGTCCAGCTACCTATGGGCTGTCGGACGGGCAGGCTTGATCAGCCCGGTTTTTATTATTATTTTTAATTATAAAATTAAAATTTTCATAGAATTTGTTAATAAAATATATTTAAGATATTAATTTTAAGATATTTATATTAATAAAACTAATGAAAAATAAATAAATAAAATGACAAACGTACGCGTACGCAGACTCGACTACCTTTAATTCTTTTAAACTTATGACTTATAAGATACAGTACGTCGTTTGGATTTAAATAGTTATTAAGATATTAATTTATTATTAGGGTTATAAAATAGTACTCCATCCGTTTCACAATTTTTGCTCTAAAAAATTTCGGTACGGTTTTTAAAGAGAGTTGTTTGTTGTGTATAAAGATGTGAGGTTGTCTGTAAAGATGTGGGCCCTTAAATAAAGTGTTTGTAATAATTTATTATTTTTGGAAATGAAGCAACAATTATGAGATAACCCGAAAAAGAAAGTGGAGCAACAATTATGGAATGGAGGGAGTATTAAAAAAAAGTAAAAGTAATAATTTATTTATTTTTATGGTGGGTTTTTAGTCCGGAAATCCATTTTCAAGCCCAACCAAACCTCAATTACGAAGACGGGCCGGGCTTATTTTCTCGGTTCTACCTATCAAACAATATACTACAAAATACCCTCTCTTTTTCTTCTACTCCCTCCATCCCATTATTTATGGGGTGAAGTGCAAATATACTCATTTTAAAAATAAGAAATGCAAATAGGCCCAAAAATCAGTAAAAATGCACTCATACCCATTCTCTCAATTTACCCTCCTAAAGTAACTCTATACACTAGTTGTCTTGCTGCAGCCTAGCTTCTTTCTATCTTCTCTCTCAATTTCATGCTTGCTTTAGTTTGCAGGTTGTGCATTCCACTTTTTGACCAATTTTGGCAGAAATGTTTTGGCTGAATAAATGATATGTCCACCTCTGATTTTCTACAGTGTATGGTGTGTTGTCCAACGCTGGACAACAACAGACAATGTATTTATTTATTTTATTTTGCATTTTTGCAGAAAATATAAATGTATATACTATATGTAAAGAGACACCTGCTCATATATTCTGAAGCAGGAAAACATAACGTGAGATACAGAGTAATAGAAAAAACATTGCAGCTACGATCTAGAAGTTTTGCACATTTTCTTAAAGAACTTGTTCGTTTACATTTGTGATTTTTCATTATATTGTGGAGTAAAGATATTTTCGTGATAAGCTATTGGCGACATCATAATACTTCAACTTCATTCTTCGTATCCATAATCTACAACAATTTGTTCATAAGAGGCATAAGTTATTTTAATAGAGAATTTAGTGTTTTACTGAGCGTAACTAAGTTCCGTATAGTTATAACTATTTCAGTCGGTGAAAATTATGCTTATAACGAGTACGTTGTTATTATTAACTTTAGGGTTGAAGTTGTTACTTTGTATTTAATTTTGTTCTCGCATTTCATGTTTCAGTTAATGTTAGGTATATATATAAGCATGAAATAAGTAGTCCACTATTTTCAACTTCTATGCATATGCTTTAAAGATATCTGAATTATCCATGTTATATTCATTTTGTTTATGAGTACGTTGGAGATATATGAGTGGTTTATAAAGAATATGGATATAATACATTGTTATAAATTCTTATAAATATATAACATCAAAGTTTTTATTTCTATGACATCTTAATTCTTCGTCAACTATGTATTGTTTTAATTACGTTTTAAGATATAAGATTATGTTCTAGAGACATAAGAATGATAGTGATTTCTCTTATCTTCAGATGGCCGATGAGTGGACACGAATAACTTAAGGTATAGAGGAATGTTCGATAGTTCCTTAAGATGTGTTTATCTGTGACATATGATTGTCACAAAGACTATATGAACTATTATGATACTTTCTGTTATTTGAAATATTTATTAAGCCACCGAAAAAGTATGCCACTGAAATATTATTTGGAATATTTTCTAATATTTGAAATATTTGTGGTACAAATACATATGTTCAGTTGGCGGAGATTTTTGTTACAATATTGGAGATATTTGATATTCCGATACAAATAATATTATGTAAGACAATATTTGCACCATTAATAATTTCCCCAATAATATGTGACCATATTAAAGACCGCAAAAAATATAATATGGTGAAATAAGATGTAATAAGAGCGAAATAAGTCATATTAATACAGTGAAATAAGTCATATATGTGACATAGGATTGTGGTAACGATTATATAATCTCTTATTATGTTTTCTATTATTTGAAATATTTATCAAGCCACGAAAAATATCGGAGACCATTTGTGGTAGAAAGACATAGGTTTGGATGGCGGAGATTGTTGTTACAATATTGGAGACATTTGATATTCTGATAGAAATCATATTATGAATGACAATTTTTTCACGAAAAATAATAATAATAATAATAATAATAATAATAATAATAATAATA
Organism: Lavandula angustifolia; assembly: GCA_028984105.1. NCBI lineage: Eukaryota > Viridiplantae > Streptophyta > Magnoliopsida > Lamiales > Lamiaceae > Lavandula > Lavandula angustifolia. Next base: position 16,175,126 of record CM054814.1, read on the forward strand.
ATAATTCACCATCACTTTTGTTGTAAGCAATATAATATGGTAAAATAAGATTTAATCATAGAAAAATAAGATTTAATCATAGAAAAATAAGTCATATTAAAACATAATACAATTAATATGTCTGAAAGGTAGTCTTAGAACATAAATTATAATAGATAATCGATAAATACGATGCATCATTAGGCTGAATTCAACTATGTGCATACCCCCTACACATGTGTCAAATGTGCATGGCCACAATGTGTCGCAACGACCACATATCCATCTCAGTATGGATCAAATTTGTCACATAGGAGCTCCAATCAACTTATTGGTCTTATGGCATATCTCAGTATCGAGGATGAGACCAACATCAGTCGGTTCGGATCTCCACTTAGTTTCACCCAAGCTTCATCCTGGTCATGGATAGATCACCTAGGTTCGGGTCCGAAATTGTATGTATCGAAATACATATTTCCTTTTTTTGTCCATCTATCAAACAGTGTGCCGACATGAGGGCGTTTAAACCACAACTGCATGAATCCGCATGTACGAATTGTGCAGGTATTTACACCTCAATCTGCATCTCCCGCCAATCAAGCTGTCACGGCTGTCCATAGAGGCGCTGGAAATAATCATAGTAGTCAAAGAGCTTGTACATGAGATGTGACAGAGGGCGCAGGGTTTCCATCCGACTTTGCCGATATTGCTCATCTTGCGTCGCCCACATAGAGTCACACAACTCTATAACCCAACTCATAAGTCGGATGCGCACTGTGACCCAAAAGAAGGGAGAAAAAACAAAATACAATCATGACATCTATTTTCATAGTCAGAAGGCTATATAATAGCCTACTAAGTCTATTTTTTTCGTATTACGATCAGAACAAATTTATCGTGATACAGCTGTCTATTTCAGCTGCCTTCTACTCCTTTTCTTCAAATACCATTAAATCTTTGGTTGATGAAGAGGATGATGCTCCTTTGTTGTTTTTGAATTTCTCCGCAATTATTTTGGCCATTGAATCAAAAATATTAGCAATTGATGGTTCCTCATTTGGATCTTGTACATCTTGTAATTTCATTGAGGCATCAGATTTTTGAGACATTGTCTCTTCTTTGAAGGATAATAAATCCTTTTTCATTTCCTCAAAATAAGCTGCTAATATTTTTTGTTGAGACATAGTCTCAGATTTCATCTTCAATCTTCTTGAGATTTGCTCAAAAGGAGAATGAATCTCCTTCCTTTGTTGGAGCTTTTTTTGCTCACTATAAATTTTTATTTTTACATCAATATCATTTATCGTACTAGATCCAAACAAAGATTTTGTTTCAGGATCTATTTTCATCATTTTATCCCAAAATTTTGAATAAAAAATTCTTTTAAGACAAGGGATTTTTTCTTGGGTATAACCCACTTGTGGACTTCATCTAATAATCCACGGAATTGAAAATTCAATTAAAAAAAAGTGGAAGGCAAATATTCCTTCGATCATAATTTCTGACTTTTGAATTTCATGAATCTTGGGAGAAATTTCTACCCATTGATCAAATATTTGTTTAAATGGTTCACGCAAAATTGATACATTTGTACCATAAGTTTGCCACCATTTACAAAACCAAATTGGTATTTCTGAGTTATAAACTTCAGAACATACCTTAATAAACCAAGAATGTTTCCTACTAGGATTTTGATATAAAATTACTTTACAAAAGGCATCTTGATAATCTAAAAAATTATATTTCAAGGGAATCTTATTTGATGGTGAATATAAATCCTTTTGCTTTGATGGAGAAATTCTCCATTCTTCAATAGATATAATCTTTTTAATAATAATTTTTGAGAAGTTATGAACCTCTGAAACCTCCTTTGGAGGAAAATGCTGAATTTCACAGCCATTTTCTGCTAAAATTGCTTCATAAAACTCTCAGAACTTATAAGTTGGTGTAGCATATGATGTTTTATCAAAATATCTTTCCATAAGATACCAGGGATCATTTTCCCATTTTAAATATTTTTCTTCCAATAACAGAATATTTTATGTTTTCTCATTAGTGATATAATCACTATTTTCTTCCTTACTCACTCACCAAATAATCCTGCAAAATTGCTAGAACTAGAATTAGTATAGCAACAGGTATCGAACACGGGGAACAGAGTACTTTAGACCTAAAAATCCTATCAATCAAGGTTTGGTTAGCAACCACGCAAGTTTTGGGAATTTTCTAACCTAAAACAAAAGAAAATAAATAGCAGGAATTAAACACGAAATGAACTTATGCAAATAAAACGGGTCCAGCAAGATGATTCACACACACTCACAATCGATCACTGACACTATTAATTAATTAATCCACTTAAGTCAATTAGTTGTAGGACATCGTAATTAAACTGACATACTTCCTATTCCCCCTTAATTATTCGGTAATCGACATGGTGGGCATTGAAATGACTATTTCTCTAAATTAGATGCAACATACGTTGGTGGGCAATCAATAGATTTAACACCTAATCAGCTTTAAAAACTAAGGGAACCCAATTTATGAGCTTACTAGTATGGTGGACATCTAATAGTCTCCTACCAAATTAATCCAATTGTCCTAAGAACAATTTGCTACTTATTTAGCCTAATCCCACGAGAAACGATGGAAGTACTAAATTAGCTGTGAATTAAACTAACCTAGGGTGATCAAGCCTAAATTAATTAATTCAATTGATTAATCCTAGATTAATTCAGAACCTAAGTGATAAGTTTAAGCCCTAGTCTCACGAAAATATGGTGGTGTGTGTTTCACATCACGCCGGTCCTAAAAAGACTTAGCTATGCATATCGGCCGGACTGGCCAAACAGACCGGTTTATTGGACAGAACACAAAACATGCTGAAAATCATGAAATAAGTATGCACGAAAATTCAAACTATCACGAAATCAATTAAACACGAATTGGAACAAAATTAAACCTAAGGAATTAGAAAATCACAAATTAAAGTCTTTAAATCATCCAACAGGAAAATAAAACAGAAGCAACCAAATTCGGGAATGTAAACGGAAGCAGGAACATGTTTTCTCCAAATCAAACTACAATCAACGAAATTAAAATATGAAATTCGAACTCTAAAATCTTTAATCTAAACCCTCGGTCTTGGATCTCCCTCGGTCGATCTCTATCTCTCTCGATCGATCTCTCTCTCGCTCGGCTTGTGGCTCTCGGCTTCGGTTGATGGATGGTGTAGAATGATGAAGATGATGAGTGTTACGGTGTGTAGCGTGCGTGTGTATGGGCGTAAAGATCTGATTTTCGTTCGTCTCCTCTCCTATATATAAGGCGGCTCCTTTTCCTTGTAGAAGTATGGTTTTTATATCCAATATGGAAAGATATTAATTAGATAAATCATATCCAATTCTTTCCATATCATCTCTTTCCTTATCCTCCACCTTCCTTCTCTACAATTTCGTCCAAAATTCCATCTTTTAGACCCCAAATCTAGCCTGCCACCTCAGCAACTTTTCACTGCCACATCAGCACGAAAAATCTGCAAGACAGCATAGAAATACGGTCCAACTGGCCAGGTGAGCCCCAAAACAGACAGAATTTATATAGTACGAATTAGACTCATCACTCACAATTGTCAAGTAAGAAGGTGGGCCCCAAAACAGACAGAATAATATTTCCTTTTTCAATATTATGGCCTAAAAATCTAACATTTGTTTGAAATAAAATCATTTTGGGTTTAGATATAACTAACCCATTTTTGATAATAATATCCTTAAACATGTTTAAATGCTTAAAATGCATTTCAAGATTATTCATTGAATATATTCTCTGGTTAAAAAATCCTTAATATAAGGAGATATATAATTTAGATTGCCTAAAAATATTTGAAGTTGAGTCATCTACCACGTTGGTACATTCCTGCAAGATTATTCATTGAATATATTATTTGGTTAAAAAATCAGGAAGGCTATTAGTTTCTCCTTTCTTATAAACAATTTCAAAATCAAATGGGGCTAAATGAGCCTGTCATCTTACAAACATTTGTTTTGAAACATCATGTTTAAAGTCTTTATTAAACATCAATCTTGCAGATTTACAATCAGTTTTTATAATAAATTTTTGATTATATAAATCATCTTGAAATTTTAAAACACATTTAACAATAGCGAGAATTTCTCTTGCAACCGTAGAATATTCTTTTGTGAATTATTCCATTTTCCTGAATAAAATCTAACAAGAAGAATACCCCCATATCCTATATCTGATGCATCTGTTTCAATATTTTTTTCCCAATTGGGATTACTCAGCATTAAGCAAGGAAGAGATTTAACTCTTTCTTTTATTTTCTTGACAGATTCAGTATGCTTTTCAGTCCATTGCTTAGGATTTTTCTTAAGCCTATCATATAAAATAATTGTATCTTTAGCTAAATCCTTAATATAAGGAGATCTATAATTTAGACTGCCTAAAAATCTTTGAAGTTGAGTTTTATCAAGGATTTCATCAGGAAATTAGTCTGCAAAATCAATACTTCTATTAATAAGAATAATATTTCCTTTTTCAATATTATGGCCTAAAAATCTAACATTTGTTTGAAATAAAATCATGTTGGGTTTAGATATAACTAACCCATTTTTGATAATAATATCCTTAAACATGTTTAATGCTTAAAATGCATTTCAATATTTTTCGAGAAAACTAAGATATCATCTATGTAAACAATAATAAACTCACTATAAGGAGTAAAAATATCATTCATGATTTTTTGAAATTTAGAAGGAGCATTTTTCAATCCAAATGGCATTACATTCCATTCGAACTCTCCTATTGGAATATTAAAGGCAGTTTTATACCTGTCAGACTTATTAATCTGAATTTGCCAATATCCTGACTTTAAATCAAATTTTGAAAATATAACAGAATCATATAATCTATCCAATAAATTTTTTTTATTAGGAATAGGATATCTAATCCATTTTAAAACCTTATTCAGAGGCTTATAGTTTATAACTAATATAGGTGCCCCTCTTTCTTGCACACTATGTTTATTAACATAGAAAGTAGTACAAGACCAAGGTGATTTTGAAGGATTTATTAATCCCTTTTGTAATAATGATTCAATTTCTTTTTTACACAATTCTAAATATTCAGAATTCATTTGATAAGGCCTAGCCTTTGTTGGAATTTTTTATTCATCAAAATTTTCTTCATAAGGGAGTGAAACTATATGTTTTTTCCTATCCCAAAATGCATTAGGATGATCATTACAAATTTCTATTGAAAATTGATTTTTAACCAACTCAATTTTATCCTTTAATTTAGGATTTTGAAGTTTTTCTTCAATAGTAAGAAATTTTAATTCTTGTTTAAGAAAATATATAATTGATTTTCTTTTTGAGAAATATTATCATAAATTTCGTGTAAAACCTTTGTGAAAGGTTCAGTAACAAATTTTAAGAAAATATCATTTCCTTGGAATGTACCTATAATTCCTTCTTTATCAACTCTTTTAAAAGGATAAATTTTTGTAATAAATGGTGTTCCAAGTATAACTTGGTTAGCAATATCCTTAGCAAGCAAAAAACTTGTTTGTATACATTTTTTATTAATACATACATTCGCTATTGGCAATTTATAATTTATATTTAACCTACTGCCCCCTGCATGAGATAATTTTTGGGTAGTTTTTTCAAAATACCTAGTAGGTATAAGACCTTCAGGTATAAAGAAAATTTCCTTTTAAATTGTCTTCAAATTCTTGTGTCTGAGGTATAACTTTATCAGTCACATTTTCTAATTTAGAGACTCTAGAATCTAGATTTTTATTTCTTTTCTTAATAATTTTATTTATTCTTTAAGATTATTAATTTCAATAACTAAATCTTTTGTAGAAGTAGGATTTTCTTCTAATTTTTTTTGTCTCATCCGGTTATAAACTTCAGACATCATATAAGGGCCTTCTGGATTCTTAGGCTTCTCATATATCCTATCTTCCTCAGATATATCATATTGAGAAGTACTAGGTGTATTTTCTACCAGATCTATTATTTTAGATCTTAATTCTGGATATTTAACTAATTTTAATAATTCCATAATATTATCATGATTTAAAACATTTATATTTAAATTTTGGAATTGTGAAAGAATATTATAAAATTCCTTACCTTATCACTCTTTTGTTCATTGTCTTTTCTGATACAGGATTGTCCTAATTGACAAGGCAAACATTCTGACTCTGAATCCGACATTATGGACTCATTTTCTAGTGCATCTAATTATGTATTAGATTTTGTATCTGTACTAGTATCACTAGTATCTTCATATTCTGATTCTGAATTTAATAATATTTTTTAAAGAATATCTTTCATATTATCGTCTAAATTAAGATTAGTAATCTTTCTTTTAGTCCAGCAATTTCTAGCATAATGGCCATATTTACCGCATTTCTTACAGATTATTTTTTGCATCATTTCCCATTTATTTTGGGCTCTATTATACTTTTTTTGCCTATTTTCTTCATATTTCTTTTTAGAAAATTTTCTCTTCTTATATCGAGGTTTATTGTCTTTCCAAACTTTCTTATTTTTATTATTATTAGAAGGAATCTTTTCAATTGCAAATTGATCACAAAAATGACATAATTGTCTTTTTTCAACAAGATTTTGACGTTTCATTTGCTGATTAAGTTTAATTTCATTACAAAGATTTAATCCTTACTGTACACATGTTCCTATTAATTTTCCATATGAGTAATTCTCATAAGGGATATTATTATAATTTTGTCTTAATACTTTTCTAACTCTTTCGGCAAATAAACCTGGAAGACCATCTATAAACTTAGATTTCCAATGAGTACTATTACATTCAGGAAGTTCCATGACTCTTCTAAGAAATGTGTCTTTATACCATCTAAAATCTGTCAGTGTTTTACACCTAAGATTTTGTAATAGTGTCCTAATATTTTCACTATTTTCTGTATATCTTCCCGTAAAATGTTCTACAATATTAATGACCAGTGTATAAACTGCATCTTCCCTAGTAATATTATTTTCAACTTTTATTGTGTTAACAGGATCGGTGCATACCCTTACAGTACACACAGCCAATTGAGAGGATGTGACAATGTTAACACATATTACATGGTATGAGATCCGTCAACAATACCAAAGCTTTAGACCAAACAACTGTTCAACACAACAGTGCAAAACCCCACACCAGACAGCCTATTTCATCGCTTACTACAAACTCCAAAAGCTTACTATAGTACTACAAATTTGGCCTACAACAACACTTGAAAGACAACGATTTTTGTGTAAAACCGTTGTCGTAGCTCAAAAAACCGTTGTTGTAGCTAAAACCATTGTCTTTTATATCAACAGTGCGCTCATAGACAACGGTTTTTTACTACTATTGTTATTGATCCGTTGTCGTATGTCAAAAAACCGTTGTCGTACGTATTTACGACAACAGAGAAAAGAACTAAAAGACAATGGTTAAAATACGTTGTCGAAAAGATTAAAGACAACGGTTAAAAACCGTTGTCTATGAGCGAGACCCTACGACAACGGGACCTACAACAATGGTACATTTTGTCATAGACAACGGGTAAAAACCGTTGCCTATTAGCTTTTTTGTAGTAGTGCTACAAATGAGAAACAAACTCCCTTACTACAATGTCATGTTTGTACTTTGTTTTTTCTCTCTTCTTTTGTCTATAAAAGGGAGGTTGTTTCTCATTTGTAGTAAGCTTTTGGAGAAGACCCTCTCTCTCTCTTTCTCTCGATAATTCTCCTATCGCTCTTGTAAAAATATTCCATAGTAATAAAAATCTTGCTTAATATTGGTGGTCTACATTTATTGTAAGTCTTCTTTCCTTTCTTTGTTTTAATAGTTAAATTACTTTCCTTTCTTTGTTTTAGTAGTTAAATTATTAGATAGTTATGATTAGCCTAATAGGCTAAATCTTTAAGTATGATAAATCATATCTAAGTTCATACAAATTATTCCTTCAAGGCTATGTGCAAACAAGATAGGCTAAGTGTTTATTTTTACAGTCTTAAACACCAAAGAGGTTTTGGTTATGAGTTTCTGGCCGATCTAAGGCTTATAAGACCATTTTACATTTTATAAGGGAGTTTGTTTCTCATTTGTAGTAAGCTTTTGGAGAAGACCCTCTCTCTCTCTCTTTCTCTCGATAATTCTCCTCTCTCTCTTGTAAAAATATTCCATAGTAATAAAAGTCTTGCTTAATATTGGTGGTCTACATTTATTGTAAGTCTTTTTTCCTTTCTTTATATTAATAATTAAATTACTTTCCTTTCTTTGTTTTAGTAGTTAAATTATTAGATAATTATGAATAGCCTAATACGCTAAATCTTTAAGTATGATTAATCATATCTAAGTTTATACAAATTATTTCTTCAAGGCTATGTGCAAATAAGATAGGCTAAGTGTTTATTTTTACAGTCTTAAACACCAAAGAGGTTTTGGTTATTTGTTTCTGGCCGATCTAAGGCTTATAAGACCATTTTACATTGTTCGTTTCGCCCCTATGTCCGCAAGCCATGAAATAGGTTGTCTGGTGTGTATGATATATATAATATATTATATATTATTTATTATGTAATGTATGTATATAATATATTATACATTATATATTATGTATGATATATATAATATATTATGTATAAATTATATAATATAATATAATATAATATATATGTCATTTCTATTAAATTAGATGTTGTTCTAGTTCTATTTAAATTATCAAATATTTGTCATTTCTATTAAAAATGTGGGTGTATAAATTATAATTAGATGCAATTATGATATATATATATATATATAAATGAAATAACATCACAATTTTCGGAGTCAAATTGGTACTGCGTAAGAAGTATCATCGACATTCTCGATATGAGTCTCAACTGCTATGTCGTTCCCAATTTTTCGAAAGTATAACAACATTATGTCAGCAGTATTATCAAACCAGCTTGGCCGATCGGACGAATATTTGTAATATTGTAATTGCAAATTAGAATAAATATTTGATATTTAATTACAGTAATTAACCCTTAATTGCTCCATAGAATCATAATTTACAGAAATCGTATTTAAAACTGGGGTGTATGCACATTTACGCATATGCCCAAAATTTCCTTATAAAATCTCCCTCCAGAATTTCCATTCCAGAATTTTTATTTTCTGGTTTATTTTCTCCTCTGCATGATCAAGATGCAGAGTAGGGTAGTTCCAACAATTTTGTTGGTAATTTTCTGTATATTATCATTATCAGCAATCACAGATGCTTCATCCTTGCCGGAGAGGCTGCTCCGATCGACGGCGGAGCTCCGCAACCACACGGCTATATCCGATTTCCACCTCCTGAACAGAAGGCGTTTGATTCAGTGCCCCGACCCGAACCCGTATCTCCAGGTCAACGTCACCAACCACCGCCTCTCCGACGACGAATTCGTAACCGTTAACATCAGCGGCGTCTTCGTGCCGTCCCGCACCGATTGGGTCGCCATGATCTCACCTTCTCACTCCGAGTAAACACTAATTCTCCGATCAATTTCACTAATCTTCGGATCAATTTCACAATTGATTTTAGATTGTGCATGAATTGTAGAGAGAATTATCGTTTAATCTGTTCTTAATTACAGTGTGAAGACGTGTCTGCAGAACGCATTTATGTACGAACAGACTGGGGATTTCAGCATTCTTCCTCTCCTCTGCCATTATCCGGTGAAGGTGAGATCAATTTGAGTAATTAATTGCATAATTTTTTTGAAATTGCTTGAAAATCATCTTCCAATTTTGAATTTAGGCGCAATATGTGAGCAACGATCCGGCGTACCTGAACTGCAGCAAGAAGGAATGCAAGCGGAGCGTCGCCGGAGAGTGCGTGACGAAGACGTGCTCGGCGACGTTAAAGTTCCACGTCGTCAACATACGGACGGACATCGAGTTCGTGTTGTTTTCCGGCGGGTTTCAAACGCCGTGCATATTGAGAAGATCCGGCCCGGTTGGGTTTGCCAACCCGAACAGCCCACTGCATGCGCATTTATCCAGTGTCGACTCAACTGCAAACTCTGTACGTCTATACTCACTAACCCCAATTAAGTAAACATAAAAAATATCTTTGGAAAAATAATATTCCATCGCGTCTCATCTCACTTGTTTGGCCGTAATTTAGGTTTGTTGCTTTGGATTAGTAAAAGCATAATACTTATATAATTAATTAATTATTTGTGAAGTAAAGATGCATATCCATATTATTATTTAATTATTTAAAGTTGATTTAAATTGATGAATATATATTTAAAAACAAGACTAATGTAATAGGAAAATCCGAAAAGAAATATGTAATGTGATAGTGAGAGTATTTTCTTTTCTAAAACCAAATTTTAAAATATATAAAAATTGTAAATTTTCAATAAATACAAAGAAAATTTGAGGATAAGAATTAAATTTTCACAATTTAGATAATGACACCTACACATTTTCTAGATCGGCCAATATATACAATTTTCGGATTAAGATGTATCTTACTAGTCTTGTAGCATTTATATATACAAATGCTTGGGTAGTCTAGAAACATAAGAAGGTTCCATAATAATGACTATTTTATTGACTTTCTAACAATCAATATGTACTCTAATTAATTAATTAATAATTAAAAAGGTAATAAGCTCGTTACTGAAAATAGCTGCGTAATTTTAATTCTGGATTGAAATAATTAAATTAATATATATTTGTCTAAAATTAATTGGAGGAAAAATGGTTGGCAGATGAGAGTGACGTGGGTGAGTGGGGATAAAAGACCGCAAGAAGTTAAATTCGATGGCAGAACAGTAACTTCCACGGTTTCAACCTTCACGCAAGCGGACATGTGCTCCAGTATTACCATATTATCCTTCCCTAAATTTTTTTTATGACATCATCATCTTTGTATTTTTTCAGTAAATATTGAGATCTTTTGAAATTGTAAAAACAGGTGAGCCGTTTAAGAGTCCAGCGGTTGATTTTGGATGGCATGATCCTGGTTACGTCCATTCAGCTGTAATGGCAAGACTTCGTCCTTCCACCTATTACTCCTACAAATACGGAAGGTAAAATTTGTTTCTTATCATTACTCATTTAGATGATGGTTTAATTTATGATTCATGCATGAAATCTAGGATGTTTGGTTCTAAGCTAGATTGCATTGACACGGGCACGTGACACGATATTTTTTGAAAAACTTAGAACATGACATCAACGCTAATATATACTCCCGCCGTCCCATGGATCTTGCAACATTTCTTTTTCGGATCGTCTCACTTATCTTGCAACGTTATATGAAGTAACAATAAATGAGTGGACAACAATCATCTAAAAAAGTAGATTTCACTATTTTATACTTTTACACTACTACTTTATACATTATACCCACTAATTTTGTATATTTTTATTAGAATCAAATTCTTTTACTGAAATTTATAAAACACTAAAATTTGAGGTTCACATCGTGTTGGAATGTCCTACACACGTCTGACACGATATGTTGAGGTTTTTCGAAGTGTCTTCTTAGGTTCAAAATTACGGGGGCGGATATGGACCGTCCTTTAAATCATGCATAATTCAATTTTTTTTAGTTTATTTTTTGGAAAAAGTATTTCGACGTTCGAGATTGTTGATTTTGCTCTTTATCTAAAATTGTAGGTTTCGAGCCCCTAATTCAAATTTCTAGATCCTGCCACCTATCAAAGCTTGCATGTATGAGTCAGGACGTATGATATTAATTGGTTCTAACTTCTAAGTAATCAATCAAGAAATAATAAGATTTTGTAGACTTGCTAAAAGGAAGGATTAATTGATGGTTTATATATATGTATTTGATTCGTTGCAGCAATTCAGTTTGATGGAGCGATGAAATCAGTTTTAAAACACCACCAGCAGGTGGATCAAATGAGCTCAAATTTCTTGCTTTTGGTGATATGGGAAAGGCTTCTCTTGATTCCGCTGTCGAACACTACATACAGCCGGGATCAATATCTGTGACCAAAGCGATGGCGGAAGAAGTTTCCTCCGGCGGCGTCGACACCATCTTCCACATCGGAGACATCAGCTACGCCACCGGCTTTCTCGTCGAGTGGGACTTCTTCCTCCACCTCATCAGCCCCATAGCCTCCCGGGTTTCTTACATGACCGCCATCGGTAACCACGAGCGGTAATATCTCGACCCGAGTTTCTTACACTAGGTTGTATGAACACAGGATACGACATTTCTAGAAAACTTAGGACCCTACACGGCAATTGAAGTGTGAAATATCGTATTGGATGGTCTGACCCAATGTGTTGATTTTTTTACGTGTCCGTGCTTTCTAGTTCTTTTACCACACGACATGGGCCATTAGACGAGGGAATTGAAGTTTAAAATAAATTGATTTTGTTTTTTTATTACAATTAGGTGTGACGTATACTAAAATGCATTAGACACGGCAATTGAAGTGTCGTGTCGTATTGGAGTATCGGACATAATATGTTTGAGATTTTTGAACTTTCCGTACTTTTTCTTACACCACTCATTCTCCTCACAACCTTGGTTGACTTCGCGTTGGCCGATGCAGGGACTACGCCGACTCCGGCTCGGTCTATCTAACGCCGGACTCCGGCGGAGAATGCGGCGTTGCGTACGAGACCTACTTTCCGATGCCGACGCCGGCAAAGGATAAGCCGTGGTACTCTATAGAGCAAGGGAGCGTCCATTTCACTGTGATTTCTACCGAGCATGACTGGACTGAAAATTCGGAACAGGTAAAGTGAGTTTGATTTTTTTATTTTGATTGAGGTTTGTATGAAATTAATCTTGTTTGCGTTTGGCAGTATGAATGGATGAATAAAGACATGGCTGCTGTGAACAGAACAAGAACTCCTTGGCTGGTCTTCACCGGGTAAGATCGACAAATTAGAATATAATTAGTCTGAATCATGAATTGCTTCGATCAGATTACTGATTTTTTTCCGTAAGATTCCGCATAATACTGAAAAAACGACATTCACTAATCAATTGATTCTACGAATTAATACTAGGCTAATGATATATATCACCAAGTCGGGATGAGATCACCTGTCCAATAAAGCCCTATTCAATTAATGTCCGACTCAAAACTACGTAGTTTTGAATTTAATTCAAAACTACGTAGTTTTGAATCGAACACTAATTGAATCGATATTTATTGGAGAGGTGATCTCATCCCATCAAATCCATTCAAAGAAATTCAAGAATTAGGTTTTTAAAGATATCGGACTGACATTATCTCCACTGCATGCATCAGGCACAGGCCCATGTACACCTCCAAACCCGAAAACCCCATAATTCCTTCGGTCGACGTTAGGTTTGTCGATGCAGTAGAGCCATTGCTACTAGCAAACAAGGTACAAATTTTGCAAGATTTGATTATAAGATAATTATTTAATATAAAATCATTATTTATTTTTAGACTATATATGATTTAGCAATAATTGTGAAATGAATAGGTGGATCTAGTTTTATTCGGACACGTCCACAACTACGAGAGAACCTGCAACGTCTACAAGCAGGAATGCAAAGGTTTGCCCACCAAAGATGGCAACGGCCGTTACACGTACAACAGCTCCATCTACACTGCACCGGTTCATGTTGTTGTCGGAATGGCTGGCTTTAGACTGGACGGTTTCACCCAAAACGTAATAAGAAACCTTAATTATGTAATTTGTCATTTAATTACTTGTTTTTTACTTGTGTTTATTTCGTTATGTAGGGTAATAGCTGGAGCTTGGCTACGCATTCCGAATTTGGATACATAAGAGCTCATGCAACAAGGCAAGAGCTCAGCGTTGAGGTCAGTTTACATTATCCATCAAAACATCATAGTATTTCATCCGTCCCGTAGAAAATGTCTTATTTCTTTTCGACTCCATTATTTAGGAGAGTTGTTAGTCGTGACAAAAGTTGTGTAAGCGTGTGTGTAATAAATTGTCAAAATAGGAAAGAAGATACTTACTTTAGGACAACTCGAAAAGGAAAGGAAGACACTTTCTACTGAGACGGAGGAGAAGTACAATCTTTATATAAGAATAAGATCAGTAATAACTAATAAAATTGATGGTAATAAATTGATGGCAATAATTAATATTAAATATGTTTATGTATCTACATAAAATATCTTTAATCATTTAATTATTTAACATGAAACTTAAAATCAACATCCACAAGTGGATGTTTTAAAGGCATACTTTTTACACATTTAATTGTTTTTGTTCGTTTGCAGTTCGTTAATGCAGATTCAAGAAAAGTGAAAGACAGTTTCCGTCTCATCAAGAATTGAAGAACTCAAAACAACCTTGTACTTATAATCTCAATGCATATATAAATAATATTTCAGACACAAATACTCTCCTTAATTAATGAAAGTTGTGTTTTCTTGTATCACTCTTCTTTATCCAACCCTAGCTCTTGGGAACCGTATAACCTGCAAATCAACCAACAAAATCACAACTCAATCACTATAACATAACAAAAAAAATAAAAAAATAATAATAATATTTCGACTTAATTTAATTCTTACTGCCACATTTGGTTCCATGAGCAAGCGGTTTGCCACAAAACCCAGCAACAAAGGCTGCCTTCTTCATGCTTATGATTCGCTCGGCTTCCCCCGTTACGTGGGTGCAGACACATGCTATGTCGACGTTTCTTACGACGTTGCAGCATTCTTTAGACGGGTTTTGATCGGGGCCCGATCTCTGGACGTATCTGGAGCACTGCTGGATGAGTCCTTGGAAGTCGCCTTGGCACTGCGCGGAGGCAGTGTTGGTGGCGGTGAAGAAGATGATGTTGGAGAAGAGGAGGGTGAGGTAGATTGAGAACCCGGTTTTCGAGATCTTCGCCATTGCTATCTATATCTCCTCTTCTTCTTCTTCTTTCAATGGATGGATTGAGCATCCTTGCAGTAGTTAAATATACAAGGTGATTTTGGGGGTGGGGGTGGGGGTGGGGGGGGGGGGGTGGGGTGTAAGGGTTCACAATTTGCATGAGGGTTTAGGGTTAGTGTGTGTTGTTGCATGTGAAGTTGTACACGTGATATTTGTGGTCTTCATGTTTTCTTTGTGGAAGTGTTAAATTACTCTAATAGGAGAATAAATTATAATTATCTTAAATAATTAGACATCCCAATTTTACTTAAATCAGAAGTCCTAATATACTAAAATTGGAAATTAGCTCAAAAATGATTTTGTTATGAAATTGGCTTAAACAATAATCATTTAAGGTTGTTTTCCGTGCATCCCGATTTCTGTCGAGTTTCTAAATTCTAGACTTTTTTGTTAATTTTCGGAAAAATTATAATTATTGTTGAATACACAAGCTGTTAATACAACTTAAAATTGTAAGTTGGAAAAAGAAAATGGAAAGTACGAAAATGCAAACTCGTCGAGTAGAGAAAAAGCCTTTTTCCGTAAAATGAAAAGCCTCTTTCCGTAAAATGAAATACGCCCCGGTAGTGCTCTCAGACCTGGCGTATACGGAATCGGGGCCGAGCACGGGCGCGCATGAGCATGTATAGACCCCCACCACATCTCACTTTGTTATCTCCTACAAAATGGTAGACATTTAAATACCACAACAATCATGATTCATTAATCAATGTGGGACATTAATTATGTATTAACTCTCCAAAACCCGAATAAGATAAGTTCATCCACATTATGTAACAATTTAGTTTTGTCCCACAAATTTCGAACTGATATTTCTCACTTATCGAAAATCGGAATTGAGAAATTAAGCACGCTATAATTATCTACTCAAAACGTAGATCAACACTATATATTTCAATTTGTAATTTTGATACATTTCGAGGCTCGATAATGCGGCCAAAATTGACTAAATTTTAATTCAATTCAACAAGTATTTAATGCTTGATTTCTTTCCATTATATTCCATTTATTCCAAGATTTTCCAACAATTATTCCCTACTGGGATTGCAGATTTCACTCCTACTCCCTCTTCCAAAATTGCAAATTCTGCACCTACCAATATCAACTTCATATGTTCATCAATGCTATAGGTATACAGAGAGGCCAACTCTTGCAGGATTCTACAATACCCAACCACCATCTTGACAAATAAGTCCAATGCTAATCTAATTACAAGAAATATCTAATGAAATACTTTGCATCATGGAATTAATGTTTGATCACATGGTAATTAATTCTGAATATCTGTGGTATGTTCATAGTTATATACTCAGAGGAACATGCATTTTTTCCGTCACTTGTTTGCAACTTGTCCTCCTGCAGCTGGTACTCCAGCAATATCCTTCAAAGGTGTCCACATGAACTTCCTCCTGCACATTACGAACCGTATTTCATCTTCTATTTCAACGCGCTAATGTAAATTAAGCCACGCATAACGAAATCGACTAGTGTGAAATGGGACGTACCAGTTACCGCATTCTGCAATCACCCTGACATTAGGCCTCAGCGATGGAAGCAGGGCAAGAAACTGCAGTTCTGCCTTGGACAGAACCTAAACAAAGTATAGTCGCAAACAAAACACGAACCTTTCACTCACATGCCTCATAATCAGACAGTAAATTAAAGATAATGAGAGAAAAGCGAGAACCTTTGCTTCAATGATCCAGACTACAAGCCCTTTGGCATTTGGAGGCAGCAAAGAGAGCCTATAATCAACCTCCGGAGGGAAATACCACCTAGCTATTGGCTGCTTCCCTATGTGAGGCTACAAACATAAACTACCGTGTTTTACAGTAATTCATGATACCGAAAACAGAACAAAAGAGTTAACACGAGAACTCTCGCGAAGAACTCCTCACTCTATGAAATACCATGAGTTCACACCTTAAGCAAGCCACTAAAAGATAAAGAGCTAAAAGAGAAGCAATTCTTCTTCTTAAACAAGTAAGAGACTCTAAATGATCCAATCTATTACTCAAAATTCGCCGCCCAAGTACAAGACTCGTATATATAGGAGCCCTTTACACCATCTTCAAAGAAAATTGAATGACCTTTTTTACTACCATAATTCCGAGAGTTGTAAATGTAAATATTGACTCCTGATCACTAAAGCTCATGAAAACATCAAGAAACTTTGAAAGTCAACTCAAACATAAGTTGAAGAACACTATCATAAGCTGGAAAACACTTGAACTTGACATATTTTCGGACTGTTGGGAAGTCTCCAATCAAACATCAATAACTCCTTCAATAATGTTCCAAATGACTATTGTTTCGATCATTAACAAGTAGACTAAATGTTCTTCGTAACCATATACACCATGAAGCCCAATTCAGTTAGAGCAAAAGCAATTTAGTGTTCAAATTAACTCAACTGCTACTCAGAAATGACATTTTCTCTTTGTTGGGCTAATCACATTTGCATCAATTCACATGATCTCTGTCCAACTAGATGAGGCGTAATTGCAGAAATTCAGTCATGTAATTCTTCAAAAGCGTAAGGTTATGTCAATCTTAATTGAATCAATTCACATGATCTCTGACCAACTAGATGAGTTCTAATTGCAGAAACTCATCCATGTGATTCTTCAAAAACTCAAGGCTATTATTGTAATTAGATTCTCACCGGGCAAACGGGGTGGAACTTGGTGAGCGTGGTCTCGGGGTCTCCTAAGCCGCGGGCGGAGAGATCGAGGAAGTGGTATCCCTGGTGGACGAGGCGGTTGAGGTAGCGCCCCTCGTAGCCGCCCTCGTGCGGCGAGTAGATGGCCAGCGCCTTGTGCTCCTCCACGTCGGACAGCCACTGACCTAAATCGAACTTCACTAGGTCTCCTCCGATGAAATCGCCGATGCTTCTACCGCATTTGGTTATTGCAGCCTTGCGATTGACTCTTCTCCTAGAATTTTGATCGATTCGGATGAATTTTGCTGCATTTTGGGGGTGGTGGAGTGGGTGGTGTTTGTGGCTGTTGCCGAGTGGTGGTGCAAAGGAGCGCGCTGCCGCCGCCGTCGCCATTTCAGATTGGAGGTCTTTAGAGTTCCATCAACGAGAAGATGAAACTGGAATCGAGAATTGATGAAATTGAAGATTCCGGTGTGATTATTATATGGCTCAGAAGGAAGATAAGGAAGATTTTGTGGCTTTAGGTGCTCTGCAACAAAACAAAACCGTTATGCTTTGGTTTAAATTCCAACGACTATTATCCCCAGAAAATGAAGAAAATTTCGATTTTGACCGGCTTCTCTTCTATTTTTGTCCTTGTGTTCAATTTTAATCTAATAATTTTAAGTATGTCTGATTCTAGTTCTATGATTTTATAAAGTATTCGATTTTAATCTCTAATAGAAATTATGAAAAAAAAAACGTGAACTACCTCATTAGAGGACATTTTGTAAAGTTTAAAACAAAAGGATAACACTTTTAAAAGTAATAGACCCAAAACTATAATAAAATGAATTCGTTTTTGGTCCTGCAATATATTATTATGTTCGTTTTTGGATCTTGTAACTTTTGAAAGTGTTTGTTTTTGTATAACCATCAACATTGTTCGATTTCAGTTCTTTGATAAAAGAGTGTAGTTCACACACCTTTTTTCGTTCAATATTTTTTGTCGGAAGACCAAAATTGAACATTCTTTGAAGTTATAGGACAACAATCGAACACTCAATAAAATTATATGACTAAAATTGGATACGATCACATTAGAAGAAAAAAACCAAAATTTATATTTTTCCTAAACAAGCTAAAATAATGAAGGGATAGTTCAAATTCTATGGTTTTCAATTGTTTTTGATAAATTTTCGGTTATAGTCATATGATATGGTCTTGGTTCTATAATATAGTTGGTTTCAATTTTCAAAATTTTTATATAATTCTTAAAAGTGTATGGTTTTTGTTTTCTGATGAATAGTGTCACATATTCTTCATTTCGCGCCGTCTAAACCAATGCACCTTATATTAATAATTTTAAATAATTAACAAACTTGAATCTAGTCTAAACAAATATATACTTAGAGGTGGCAATTGGAATCGGACCTGCCAGACCCGATTTGTCCCGCCCCGTGATGGAACAGGTAATATCCAGATCCGTAAAAGTACGGGGCGGGTCTAAACCTAATTTGCATGGGTCTGGGGCGGTCGGGTCCAATTTCTCTATCCAGCCCGTCCCACCCAATCTCGTTCCAGACCCGCATGATTAAACTTTTTTGTTAACTTTTGTTATCAAATCTTATTTAATATTATTTGAATTTTTTTATTCTTGAATTCATACTCATAGGTAATAATATATGAGAACCATAATAAGAAAATTCAAATAAAAAACTTTTACTAATGAAAAAATAGTAATTAAAAAATAAGACAATTTAAAATTAGCAATTCAAACAACACCAATGGGTTTGGGTCTGGGTTGACCCGCCCCGTGCGGATCCAGTTCCAAATTTCCAAACACGTATAGGTTTGGGTTCGGCTCTGGGTCCTTAAATCCATTATGCAGGGTGGGTCCAAGTGCTATACTACCCAGCTCCGACCCGCAAAATTGTCATCCCTATATACCTAGGATACTAAAGTACAATCATGTGTTGTGTATAAAATTATACTGAATTTTGGTACACGATGATAAGTGATTCCTAGTGAAATTCCGAAATGCTTAGTGGTTTGGTATAACTACTGTATTTTTCATATCGCAATTTTGAGAACGATATATATACAATATGAATTTTTGAGAAATCGATATTTATCGTGCAATCTATTTCTAGATAAGCGGTTATTTCTCATAAAAACATAGTTGATTAATAGGGAATGGATCACGTGAAAATCCACATTTAACGTGAAAACTAAGAACTATGCATAATCATTATATATTTTATGCATAATCTATATATTTTTTAAGTAAAAACATGTAATTTTACATTAAGGTTATTTGCCTCAAAATACACGAACTTTTATCAAATTCTCACATTGTACACGAATTTTAAAATTTGCATGTAAACCCGTGAACTTTTGATTTGTTTGCAATTGCACATGGCTATAAAATCCGACAAAATCAAAACTGACATGACATTTTTCTGGTGTATGTGTCTGCACACGTAGCAGTCCAATCAGCATCAAATCAAAAGGTTGAATTTTTTTATTCTTGTAAATACACAAACTTTGTAGTAATTCTCGTTTTGTACATGAACTTTAAATTTAATTTAAATTCGCACATAAACATAGAATTTCATTTTAATTTATAAATAAAGTTTGATTTGGTTTAAATTTTGTTATGGAAACAAATGTATTTTTTATGTGAGATGTGTAGACTCGAAGAAATTTATAAAACTAACGAATATATTTACCGAATTTAATTTCTTTTTCTTTTTATATTTTATGTGGGGTGTGTTGAGATTAAATTTTTATGGACATACCCCACCTAAAAAATTATTGAACTCGATAATTATATCCGTTAAATCTACAAATTTCTTGAAGTCGACACGCCCTACATAAAAAATAAATTTATTTCCATAACAACATTTAAATGAAATTCAAATTTAGTTTACAAATTAAAATAAAATTCTAAGTTTATGTGCAAATTTAAATGAAATTCAAAGTCCATGTACAAAATGAAAATGATTATAAAGTTTGTGTATTTTTAAATCTGTCTGTAAATACATGAACTTTCGATTTGTTTGAAATTGCACATGTGTAAAAAATTTGACGAAATCAAAGTTGACATAACATTTTCTGGCGTGACGTGTTCGTATACGTGGCAGTCCAGTCAGCATTGAATCAAAAGGCTGGATCTTTTATTCTTATAAGTTCGTATGCAAAGTGAGAATTTGATAAAAGTTCGTGTATTTTGAGACAAATAATTATTTACATTATGCATACTTTTTATATATATATTATGCAGAAGAAAAAATATAAAATTACAGAATTTAAAGAAATTGTCGATACATGAGATCTAAAATAAAATAAATTATATCGTAATGTCTAAAAAAACATAATTATTAATAAAATTATTTCGTTATTTGTCCCAAAATGCATGTGTTTCCGTTTTTGTCATTAAAAAAATAGTTTTGTTTTTTACCTTTAATAGAGACCGAACAAAAGAGGCGAACGAGACAAAATCAAATCAATTAAGGGGCCGTTTGGTAAGAATTCGGGAATGGCAATGGTAATGGGTATGATAGTAGGGTGATTGGGTATGGGTATGAGTAATTCCTTTAATGGTGTTTGTCATTTGCTAGTGAATGTGTATGATAACCAAATATGATGTTTGGTTGTACTTAGGCTTCAATGGGAATGAATAATTTTATATAAAAAAATTATGATAATTTTGTGGATATTCTAACGTGATAAATAATAATAACATGAGTCATGTTTTTTTTATTTTGTGAAATTTAATACAGGAATATTTTAATAAAAAGTACATTATCTTTTATTTGATTATTTACAAAAAAATAATCTAATATTTTAAAAAATAATTGTAAAGATACTTTCTACATATTTTTATGATTATTGAATATTTATTTTAATAAAAATTAAAAACATTTTTATAAATTATTTATATATTTTATTTAATATTATTATGTTATTATATATTTTTATGAGATTAGTGTATTTACTTTTTATTAAATTAAAAACATTTTGATAAATTATGTTTAAATATTTTTAAATAATAATGTTTATTATTTGATAAATTTTATTATTAAGTTTTATTTAATAATTATAAAGTTATGTTTTTATAAAGTTATTTATTTCAAACATAAGGGTATATATTTTTATAGAAATACTTTTATATTCATGCTAAAATATTTCTAACTAATGATACTTGTTATTTATAAAATTGAAAATATATATTTATATCATTATTATTTTTAAATAATATTATAAAAATAAATTTTAATTTTAAAAAATAATACACAAAATATAATTTTGATACCCATATGGGTATCAAAACTCATACCCACCTATCACTTGGGTTTCAAAAAAATCATTCCCATATGAGTTTGATACTCATAGTAAGATATCAATACCCACGTACCAAACACGATATATGGGTATCAAACCCGAGTGATACCCATAGTAAAGTAGGATACCTATAAATCAAACACCCCCTAAATATCCAAAATGGAATTTTTATCAACTATTTCAAATTCGCAACGCTGTAAAAGCAAGAGTATAGATTCTGTCTCCACCCACAAGGCTTTGTTTGATGCTCGGAGGGAGACCACAAGTCCACCCTCCCCAGCTGCCGACACGTGGCACACCATTTGTATTAAACAATTTTTGCTTTTATTCTCTTTTAATTCATTTTCTTCCTTTTCTTTTAATTTGAAAACTTATGCAGATAAATATCCTTTCAATTCCCAAATCTCTCATTTTCTCTCCCGCTCACCCACTGAATTCTCCAAATTCAAGATTTTTGGGAATTTCAAATTCAAGTTTTTGGGCATTTCAAATTCAAATTTTGGGCACTTTCTCTCTTGAAGAACACTTGCTCTTCGTCTCTATTCTCTTCTGTTCAATTTATGATTCTCCTCTCCTCTTCTCTCTATCTTTTTTTTCTTCTTTTTTCTACAATCTGTATTCTCAATTAATATACTTTGAGTTGTAAATGTGAGGTGAAGGAAAAAATGAAAAATTGTTGTATCTATGGCGACCCTTCGCCGGGTTCTCTTTGTCGCCTTCGCTGTAGCCATCGCTCGCCGACTCTGCTCATTGTCTTGATTGACTTCATAACTTCACCTAATTTTGGCCCTCTTCACATTCTTTTCTATTAAAGCTCTGTCGAGACTCTATTTTCATGTATTTTCAATTTCAGCGGTTTGCTTGCTCATTCTAGGGCTGTAAATTAGTTTTAACATCTATTTGTTTGTCCCTTGGGGAAATCAATCAGTGCTTTATTTAAATTGACGTTTGGTAGCTATCCACTTTTAGTTTTGTATATGAATGTGGAAAACTATGTATAAGTTGTAATTTGTTGCCTACAGAGTTTTGATTTGTTGTTTTCTTTTCCCAGAAGTGATGATCTCTACAACCCTTATCTGTATTTTCATGTCGCCGGTAGTAGTTTTTTTTTTTTCTAAAATACGTCGGAAGCAATGATTTTTGAAGAGTTTTCGACCAAAGGTGGAAAGATCTTGTGGAGAAAAGGAAAAGGCCCTTTTTAAGGAAAATATGTTGAATCAAATGCAACAGTTGTGGAGGAGATGATGAAGATATCAACTGGTTTAAGCATTGGATTCGAGGATTGGTTTAGTGATTGATTGCTTCTGGTTTAAGCATGGGATTTGAGGATTGAATTTGAGGTTTAAGATATTTCTGGAATTTATGAAGCAAAATTATCTTCACAATTTGTATTAAATTCTTACGAATTGTTCTTGCACTTTCGTTTATTTGCACTTCAAATTTTCCTTCACTTTAATTGATCCAATTTATTACTTTTGATTGGTGCCATACACAAGCCTGGAATCGGCTAATTGATCCAATTTCTTTCAAGACTAACTAATGATTTCAATACAAATGTGATAACCCTAGTTTTCCATAATTAATTAAGGATTTTTTATTATTATTTTTCCTTCTAATTTATAGATTTAGAAATTTTACACTCATAAAAATATGAAACTAAGCCTATAGTTAATTTTAATGACTAAGTAAGTCTACTAATATTATTTATATAATTTAGATATTTCTTTTTTGGGTTATAAATAGAGGGGTTAGATTGATGTTCTCTCCCTAAAAATAAAAATAAAAAAGTTAGAATAATTAAAATGAAATCAACAACATGCTTTAATAAAGGATGATGTGAAACCAAAAGTGCAAGTTTATTATGGCGACCTAGTGCATCTTTTTCCTTTTCACTCACGCGCCAACTCTCTTGAAGTTTTTGGTAGGCAAGGACACATTCCATAATATATGCATTTATGTTTCTTATGTTCTTCTTCAGAGTTGAGTTTGTACCTTCACTTCGGGATGTAGCCAAGAGTCCACCACTAAATATGTTATTGCTAAAAGCAGTAGCCCACCTTTCCCGCAACTTGTACATTGTAGAAAACCAACTTTGCTCACCAATTTTATACTTATCCATCATCTCTTTCCAAGTTGACTCAAATTCTTCCCTAGACTCACAGAAAGTCATACATTTACTCCACATATGCCAAAAGCTTGAGTCACTGTTTAAGCTTCCAACATGTGAGGGGACATTTTGGTTAATATGCCACTGGCACAACCGATGAGTAGTCGACGAAAATTCTTTATCAACTGCATTCATCATAGCTTGGCATTGATCTGTGAATATAGTCGTCGGTTCTTTATTACTCATAGACTCTAAGAATGTCTTGAACAACCACCTAAAAGTACTCTCTGTTTAATCCGACAACAAAGCAAATCCAAACAAGACATTCTCGTGGTGGTGATTAATACCAACAAAAAGAGCACAATCATATCATACTTGTTTGTCTTATATGTAGTATCGATGGAAATCACATCGCCAAGGCACCCATAATCAATCATACAACAAGAATCTCTGAAGAAAAAATTCATTAACCTGTTGTCATCATTAACCTCAACATTCCAATAGAAATCTATCTCTTCATTAGCTTTCTTTCTGAAATGTTGCATCAACTCAAAAGAATCTCTATTTTCAATTTTTGTCTTCCTGTTTGCATGATAGATGCAGTCATATGCATCTCTTGCAATAAATCCTACATTTTCTTTGCCATGTGCTGCATCTTCAAAGACATTCATAACTTGAGAGACAGATATTCCAGATTTTACCATTGCCATCAATGTTGAAGATTGATTGTCCGTCAAACCACGAGCCGATCTCAGTAGATATGCTAGGTCTTGAGGAAACATCAGATGTGTATGTTCTTGTACAAAAATAGCGACCTTCCATTCTTTATCCTTCTTTCGGGTAATTTTAAGCCTTGCCATACAACCGCATCTGCCACTCGTTTTTGTATAATCATGTACTTTATCTTTTGAGCGTTTTTCATCCTTTTTGCCTACACAATTGCAATAGAAGAACTTTCCTTGAAGTAGCCACAACCATCATTAAAGTAAATGTTTTTCCCTTTTCTCACACCGAAACCTAGTAGGATTGCATATTTGCAATATAGTGCATATGCAATATGTTCATTCTCCACTACTTGACCAACCGCCAACATATTTTCTAGTTTTTCTTTATCAATATTACTAGACTCCACATGATTCATAGCTTGTATCTCCTCATTAATTGTCATCAATGGTTCTTCAAGTTGCTGCTCATCATCATAAGTTGGTTCTTCAATTATCATCATAAGTGCTGGTTATACTTTGTAAAAATGAGAAACATAACTTCCTTATTCCATAACCAAAATCTATTCAGAAAAAGAATAATGCATGATTTCCCTTATTACATAAATGATTAACTGTACTTGAAGAATACTTCTTGTTTTAGAATTTTGCTTCATAATACACGAGAAAGTGAGATAAATTATGTTATATCATCAATTTTAATTTTGTCTTATCTAGAAAAAGTAAAAAAACCCTAGTACAATTTCTTATTTTTAATAGCAACAAAGTTGAAATTTATATTAAAGTATCATCCTTAAGTTCCATCTCCTAAAATCTCAAAAATCACACCAATATATAAACTACATTTCAACAAAATCAGAAAACAAACAGCTGGCATTATTGGGAGAAAGAAAACCAAAAAAATCATAATAAGAGCAAGAAAAAAAAAGAAAAAAAAGGAGTAAGAGCGAGAAAACAAACCTGAAAACAAAACTCTTGATCCTTGATTTCACACTATAAATGTAGATGCTCAAATCCACATCATTCCCTTTGTTGTCCTACTCGTAATCATCAAAACCAAAACTTGCCAAAAACTCCCATTGACGAGTTGTGTAATTGGGTTGGGGGAGAGAGCTATGGAGAAGGGAGAGAATGATTTTGGGGGAAAAAATAATTTCGCAGGATAAATAGTACATACGGGATGATGAATCTAATTAAGGTAAGTAAAAAAAAATAGAAAAAGGAAAATAAGTTAGGGTTTAGGGTTTAGCTGGGGAAGGTGGACTTGCCCTCCCAGCATCAAACAAACCACCCACGAGTAAGGCGACTGAAATCACAACGCACACGCAACTGGTCAACCGTTTTCTCTCCTCTCTCTGGCATTTCATCGAACACTTGGTGAGAGACTGTTCACAAATGTGCTGAAACAGAGCGGCGAGCATCATGCAGGTAGCGATCGCGTCGAGGTGCTCCAGAATCATCAATCGCGCCGTCTCTACCCGCGTTGATCGCGTAGTTCACTCGGTTTTGAGACCACCTTGCGTTCGATTTACGCCAAACCTGAGTGCTGGTGTTACTGGAGCAAGAACTCTCTCGACTACACCGAGATCATGGATCACCGTCGGAAAGGCGCCATCGGGGCTCAGGATCAACGCGTTCCTCTTCGATTTTCCCTCCCGACCTCCTCAAAACGCCGTGAGCGTCTTTGCTCCGTGTAATTTATGTATTGTTGTTATTTTCGCAGTGTGTTTTTAGGTGATTTGTGGTTTATGCAGGGGATCAACGGCGATCGGAGTTCACCGCCGAATTTGTATACATTGTACTCAACGGAGGCAGCTCCGCGGCCGAAGCAAGAGGAGAGGAGGCCGTTAACGAAAACTGAAGCTTCTGGAGAGAATGTTGCTCAGGCTCAAATCATCGCAACTCTAGCTAAATACTTATGGATGAAGGATAATTCTGAATTTCGGCTTCGTGTCATTGCCGCTTTGGGCCTTCTTATCGGTGCCAAAGTAAATACTAGCGAGGATTTACCTGTTATTTATACTTGATACTTATATTAATATTTTTAAGGGGATTTGATTTCCCATTGATTTGGGGTTTGTAGGTGATTAATGTTCAGGTGCCGTTCTTGGTCAAACTAGCTGTTGATTGGTTAGCAACTGCTTCGGGCAATGCTGGTGCACTTGCTGAGTTCACTGCAGCCAATTCTACTGCTTTAGCTCTTTTTGTTAGCCCCGCGGCGGTTCTAATTGGTTATGGTATAGCGCGGATGGGAGCATCTGCTTTTAATGGTATGGTTTGCCAGTTTACATAGTTTTTGATTGTTCTGTTTGATGGAAGTTTTAAGCTCTTATAATATAAATGTTAAGCTATGTTTATAAATGGTAAATTTGGCTTTCAAGTTTATTTGGTCATCTTGTAGTATGAAGTCTCTAAATACTCTTTACATATTGATGTAAAATTTACTGCAATTGTTTTCCTACAGAAATAAGAACTGCAATATTCTCCAAGGTGGCCTTGAGAACTATTCGACAGGTTTCCAGGAAGGTATGGGACTACATTTCCTTATTGTGTTCTCCCCTTTATTCTTTACTGTTCTTTTTTCAAAATAAAGAAAAAAAGAAAAAAAAAGAAAGAAAAAAAAGACTTACTTAGCTGTATGCTAAAACATTGTTGACACGTCTTCTTGCAGGTCTTTTCACATTTGCACGAACTCGACTTAAGATATCACCTGAGGTATTTCTCGACCAAGTTCTCCTAATAAGGAATTATTCCTAGGTCCCGTGCTGCTTGTTGTACATTAAATTCGGTCTACAAGTTTGATAGTAGCTTGTGGTGGAAGTTTTGAAATAAGCTGAATGATCTAAAATTAACCTTGAAACATATTTGTTTCTATTTTCAGTCGAGAAACTGGTGCCCTTAATCGTATTATTGATCGTGGTAGCCGGGCTATAAACTTTATTCTTTCATCAATGGTCTTCAATGTCGTACCAACTGTGTTAGAGGTGCAATCCATGTCTGCTTCATTGTTAACCTTGTTGTAGTTAGAAACCTCATGCAAGCCTAGTAAGAGTTGTAGGAAATATTTCAATAGTCTTGGTCTATGGCCTTTCAGATATCAATGGTCTCTGGAATCCTTGCCTATAAATTTGGAGCAACATTTGCATGGATTACTTTGTTATCCATGACGGGATACATAGCTTTCACGTTAGCTGTGACACAGGTAGGTGCTCTATTTTAATGCAAGATCTCATCTAAGTTGCTTTGGTATCCTCTTAATGTCTTTGCTGCATTTTATTTTATGAAAAGGCTACCTTACTGTACTATATTTACTTTGTGAGGGGCACAAAACTACTCAGCTTTGGTGCTTGGTAACTGCTGATACTGTTGAGTTGGTTTACTCCACACAATTTAATGAAGATCACTGTTGGATTTTCAATGTAGTGGAGGACTAAGTTTAGGAAGACAATGAATAAAGCAGACAATGATGTCAATACACGAGCAATAGATTCTTTAATAAACTATGAGGTGGGCCCCACACCTTTTTGTGAGAACTAAGCTACATTGTAGCACATTATTTTGATTCTGATAGTTTCTATTTCGTTTCAGACTGTCAAATACTTCAACAATGAGTCTTTTGAAGCTGATAAATATGATGAGTTTCTTGAGAGTAAGTGACCTCTACTGATAAAATGTCTTTTAGTTCACAATCAACCACTTAGCTCCTCCTCTGCTGTGTCTGCCATGTAAATTTTTTCATAGGAGAGAAGCACGATCGTTAAGCTATTGCAGAATTTGTTGAAAAGCTTCACATACCTTGTTTAAAATGAAAACCTACATGTCGTTCCAAGAAGTAAAAGGCTTGTCAAAAGTGCATGAATCTCCTCAATATAAATTCATGAACTGAACTAGGTATAAGAACTCATAATTCTCAATAAGTTTGTGAACTAGGTTCACAATGTAAGTACTTTTTTCAGTGACTACTGTGACACAAATTATGCAAACTAGAATGAGACACGACAGACCTTTGGTCATACTTGTATTGGTTATCATTGCAAAACCACTATCTGTAAGAAAGCACAAATTCTTTAATGCTACATCTACCATTGGTAATTTATTACTAATATTTTACCCATGGTTGGATAGGCTTCTTTTGTGAAATTCTTAACCTCTGTAGCTCCTCTAGCTTTAATATAGGTATCCCTAGTGCTATACATAATGTGAGACAGTGCGTTGTGATACAGTTCCCGAAACAGCTAAAATATATTGAAGCTGTGACAGAGGCTTTATTTTTTCCTACTTATGGCATAAAAGAAATTTGCACTTTCATACCCTTCTCTGCCTTAAAACCAATGTGGTTTTAGTTAAACTAATGAGGATCATCTTTCAGGATATGAGGATGCTGCCCTGAAAACTCAAAGAAGTCTTGCTTTTCTGAACTTTGGGCAGAATTTGATATTCAGCACTGCTCTCTCAACTTCTATGGTCTTGTGTTCAAGTGGGATCGTGAACGGAAATATGACTGTTGGCGACTTGGTAAAAAGCTAATCTCCTTACTGTTGAACAGGTCTTGATCTTATCTATTCATTCATTCTTATTTTATTATAATTAAAAAAGTCTTCATCGTAGGTAATGGTAAATGGGCTTCTTTTTCAACTCTCTCTTCCTCTCAACTTCCTTGGAAGTGTATACAGAGAAACAATTCAAGGTTTAGTGGATATGAAGTCCATGTTCCAATTACTTGAGGTATTAACTACTTTTCTGGATAATCTTTCATTAGGGTTTCCTTTTCAACTTTGTGGTTTTGTATGTTCGTATCTTTAATTTATTTCACTTGAGATTGCCTTCCAGTTGTGCTTAAACTTGATTTTGCTTTTGTAGAAGTAATCCTGTCAAGGATGATGTCTCTTTTCTAATTTCTCTATTCTTTCTTTTCTAGACTTGTCTCTTCTATCTACTATGTATTCTTTCTAGTTCTATGAGGTTTACATATGCGTGCAGTAATTGAGGAAATTTAACTTTTGGTGATAAATAAAAATAGGGGCAGAAACATAGCTGTAGGAAAGTGCAATTACATTAACTGGAAAGATGTTAAATTGAAATGTTATTCTCAACTGAAGCCCTAGGTTACCCTTTCCAACATTCTCCGTCCGCAGTAGTATTGAAGAATCTAGCCGGACAATTATCTGAAGCATATCTTCATAAAAACTTTTACTTGTCTTCAATCCTTTCATCTGTAATGATCTTTCTGTGATAATCATCGAATTGTTTGACATCCAGGAAAAATCGGAAGTTGTGGATAAAGACGACGCAAAGCATTTGCAATTGAATGGTGGCTGTGTAGAATTTGAAAACGTCCACTTCAGGTGCACCTTCCTATTTTATGGTTAGAACTTCACTGTGGCTTGATGGTCTAGTTTAAAACGATATTAATAGTGCAAGGTCTTTCCTATCATCTTTATTGAGCGGTTTCTTGGAACTGGCAATAAGTTATCAGCTTAATCCTGCATTTATGTTCGAGGTGATGAGCATAACTGTGTGTGGATGCTATTAAAGAAACTGTCACACAATGTTTTTTCTTCCTTAGAAGATCTTAAATGCTGCGACTCTATCGACCTTGTCATATTTGGTTTTCTATTTCGCCTAGTTAAACATTTTCAGTAGCTCATAATAGTTTACTCCTCTTGAAAATGATTGAATATATTATTGCTCATCTGTTGTTATGCAGTTACCTCCCAGAAAGAAAGATTCTCAATGGCATATCATTTGTTGTGCCAGCTGGGAAGAGTGTAGCTATTGTTGGAACGAGTGGAAGTGGTAACAAATGCATTCTTTTAAATGAGTAACAATATGATCTGTATTTTGATCCCGTGATCAAGATATTTAGTTCTGTCATCTTTCTTATTTGATTAATTTTGTTTCTGAAACTTAACGAAGGTGCTTATTACATGTACACAACGTATATTTTTCCTATATAAGATGATTGTTCATATACATGTACACATAATTTATATTTTTTCTGTAAAAAATGATTGTTCATGTACATGTGTTACTGAAATACTAGTAATGCTGTTGAATGTTTACTAGATTTTAATCATAGGATTAAATCAAAAGTGCATTTTCTTGCCACTAAGGAACATTTTAAAGGTGTCCTGGTTGGTGGTAACAAAAGTATGTTAAAGAGGCACTGTAATTGTGGGTATCAAATTTACTTGTCATGGGTCATAACTAAGATACTAAGAAAGTGATCATTGGTTTTGACCTTTGATGCAATTCATATCCTGCATAGGTAATGTCTATAGCGATGGTTTTGTATTTCTCAATGTGGTTTAGGTATACCTTCTCCTTCTAGGCATGATTGTTGGCTTGGTATATGGACCTGATACTGCCTCTTTCATGAACTACGATAAGTTTTTTTAATTTATTTTTTAATACAGTGTGTACGTGATGCAGGAAAGTCAACTATTTTAAGATTACTTTTCAGATTCTTTGACACCCATGCTGGATGTGTAAGGCTGTAAACCACTTCCTTGTATACAAGTAATTCATTGGAATGTTCAAATCGACTTTACTGCTAATATTGCATCCATTTTCATTTTTTGGTATTACATGTTCTCTGCATTAATTCTTATTCCTGTTTATGCCCATATACTTAACAGATAAAGATTGACGGGCATGATATCAGGGCAGTAACACTTGAAAGCCTTAGGAAATCCATTGGCATTGTTCCTCAAGACACTGTGAGTTGTCAATTCGTTTGCTTCACAAATGAATTATTGCTACAATAAATTCTGTAGCGGCTAATGTCGCGTGGTTGGAATACTGTTGGCAGGTTCTCTTCAATGATACTATATTCCACAACATTCACTATGGTCGTCTTTCAGCTACAGAAGAGGAGGTGTTCATGTTAAAATGAACGTTAGTCTTTCGCTTGTAATTATCCCTTTATATGGGTTTCTGACAAATTTCCCTTCTAATATTTAGGTATATGATGCCGCTCGTCAAGCAGCGATCCATGACACGATCATGAATTTCCCAGAGAAATATTCTACTCTTGTAGGAGAAAGAGGACTTAAGGTACATCTTGTATTTTCTTCCTCTCTAACCCAGTTATCGTATTTGGTAATTGTAAAGCTAATCCCTTTCTCTCCTGATAATGAATCAATGCTCGCAGCATATTGGATTATTCACGCATAGTTCTTTTGTGGCATGAGAGTCTAGTGTATCATAGTTCCTACTTATTATTTATCTACATCTTTGTGATCTTAGTTCTTTAGAAATATTAACAAGATAGACAACTTTTAAGGTAACTGTGTTGGATGCGCTTTTATCCTGTTTCAACATTAAAGATTGTTATCAAGTATTTTTTGCCTGGAAATCTACCCTTTGTGCTGGGTTTTGCTTTTTTGTACCGCTCTGCCTGTTAAGTATCAAAAGATGTATATGTTGCTGCTTAACTTTATGTTGGTGTTAATAACTGATATTCCCGTGTTAGTAAATGCTCATCTGCGATCTTGTCATGCTTCTACACATTGAAGCTTCATTTCAATGTGATGTTCTTCCATTTTTGCAGTTAAGTGGCGGTGAAAAGCAAAGAATGGCACTTGCTCGTACATTCTTGAAAGCACCTCCAATATTGTAAGTATCTGCTGCTTCTGATTATCCAACATTGTGCCTTCCTCCTTTACTCCAATGACCAATCTGCTTTGTCTTTTCATTTATTTTTTCTGGGGAGGAGAATCTCAGAGTTAACCGATTAATTATATAAAATGTATTCCCAGTTGATATGGTGGAGAATGAACCATTATTGAATTGGAAATGAGATTGAGCCTTCTGTTTACGTAATCGTTTCATTGTCCATCCGAGCATTTTGTTCTCCCACTGTTCTAGGAAGGGGGTATAGTTGTTGTGCCTCCTCTCATGAACAAGAAGAAAACGAACAATCTGAAAATCCTGTTTCTCGTTGATTATCAATGCCTTACAATTTTTTACTCAAGTATATTTGGTTACAAACATTCGGATGCATCTGTTCCTATTATTTCTCCTAAATGAATCTTAAGATGTTCCTTAAAACTGCACGATCTAGTTACTGGTATAAATTTTTGTATGTTCTGTCGATCTGGATCATTATATTGTCCGGAGACTTAGACATAGATCCTCATAAATATCTTTCAATACATGCTCTACTCCACTCACCTTTTTGGAGTTCCACACCAACTTCGCTATAATGCTACAATAGATCTCTTTGGGATTGCTATAGTTTTTTCAATTCTTTCTCTTTTTTTTCTTTTAGGTTCTGTGATGAAGCTACAAGTGCACTTGATAGCACAACAGAGGCAGAGATTCTAAACGCATTGAAATCCCTGGCAAAGAATCGGACTTCAATTTTTATCGCGCATAGGCTCACAACAGCAATGCAGTGTGACGAGGTATTTCTTCTGTTTTGCAGTATACATGTATATGAATCTGAACAAGCATACATGCATTATACCTCGCAATTTATACGAAATCTTCAAAAGAAAAGGGTTAGAACTGCATGCCGTGTAATTTCTTCACGTGTCTGAACGAATTAGTTAGACGTGCTGGGTTGGACGTTGCAGTATCAAAATGGGCCACATTCTACCAAGAGGATATAACATATTGGCTCCATATTACATGAGAAGAAGAAACTCATTTTCCTTTGCTATGCATAAGAAATTTGCAAAGCTTTGAACGAATTAGTTAGAAGAAACTCATTTTCCTTTCCAAAGCTTTTCGGTACGGTATTTGGTTTTGCAAAATAGATGACCAAACTTTTAGTTAACTAAATATTGGATTTGAATTGAGTCCCCTAATTTCTAGTACTTTTGTTTAATTGCTTTAATTAATGTTGGGATGGCAGATCATAGTTTTGGAGAATGGAAGAGTGGTCGAGCAAGGACCTCATGATGTTCTTCTATTGTCAAAATCAGGCAGATACTCACAGCTTTGGTCACAGCAAAACTCCACCGTCGATGCAATTGACGCAGCCATCAAATTCAAGTAATTATAGGAAACTCTTCCAGGTACTATAATTTATGCAGTTTATATAATTTTATCATCATCCAAAAGTGCCCTTTGTATTCAATTCTTGTAGTCTTCTTCAATCTGAGAAATCTAGTTTGATTCTCTTTCATCACTTCATTATATTGTATTGTAACATTACTAATAATGTGGTTTTCCATGCAATTCAGTTCAATTATTAATTGCATATATTTAAGTTTGGAATATTTTGAATGGGGCTCAGCCAATGAGCACTCAGCAGTGCAGGTGATGTTATCTTTGAATTTTATTTCATCTGGGAGTTGACTATTGAATTTCAAAAGCATAATTATGGCTTATAAGAATACTTTTTTTCTTTTGCATCTCTGCCATGCATTAGTATGACTATGAGCTCATCAACCCAGTAGTCTTGCTTCCCATTTTTTTTAAATATTTCTCTATAGTTTTTAGTGCTTTATGGCAGACATGTGTATTTAGTTTAAATTTTTCACATCATTGATGTATGAAAAGTAGGGGGTGTCGTTTTCGACCCTAAATTAATAATACTACTAGTATATATTTCGTGTTAAATAATACTCGCTCCGTCCCATTTGAAATGATCTGTTTTCCTTTTTGGGACGTTCCATTTGAAACGACCCGTTTCTTAAAAAGGAAATAATTTCCTTATATTTTACTTCATCCGTCCCTAATATATATGCCTACTTTCCTTTTTCGTTTGTCCCAAATTTATGTCTATAACAATTTTGTATGTCTAACTAAATCTTTCACTAACTTTAATACATCTAATTAATGTGAGAATTTAGAAAAAGATTACTTTATCCAACTTTTCTAATAACAAACACAATTATATCTTTAACTTTTTAGTAATTTACTTTAATTTACTCAAATTCCAATATCAATATTTATTTAATTTTTATATCATTAAATATTTTCTTAATATTTGTGTAAAGTCAAATAGGCATATAAAATAGGGACGGAGGGAGTATCATTTCTCTCACCTACTTTATCTACTCTCGTTATATTAATCATTTTCTCTTTCTTACTTTATTATTTACTTTCTCACTATCACATTCATCTTCTCTCTCTTACTTTATTATCTACTTTCTCACTATCACATTCATCTTCTCTCTCTTACTTTATCATCTACCAATTTCTCATATTTTATCTTCAACTTTCTTAATTCTCGTGCCCATTTGAAACGAGTTGTTTCAGACGGGACGGAGGGAGTATTAAAATAAAAGCGTTGCAAAACTAAAGGCAGAAGTTTTCTTAAATGTACTTCCACTATTTTGATGCTAACGTTATCAATCATGTTATTATGTTGCACCTACTAATTATCAATATACTATTTCTTAAATATATTGAAAAGATACTCGACCATCCTCAATTTCAGGCTTTAATT
Organism: Lavandula angustifolia; assembly: GCA_028984105.1. NCBI lineage: Eukaryota > Viridiplantae > Streptophyta > Magnoliopsida > Lamiales > Lamiaceae > Lavandula > Lavandula angustifolia. The sequence goes on from CM054814.1 coordinate 16,210,282, forward strand.
ATTGTTTTGTTGTCGAAGTATATTAGACGCGCAATAATGTAAATACTCTTATAAGTTATTTTTTAATTATAATTTTTTTTGTTTCTGTTTTGCGAAAGTATCCTTGATCAGTTGGTGAAAAAGTTCTTAAGCAGTAAACTTTCCAAACACTGCCAATGCATCCACTCACATGAGCTCTACTTTTTAAAAATAATTAACGTTCTTAAAATTCAATCTTATGATTAGGATGGAATTACTCGCGTAACAAAATATTGCCTAACACGTAATCCATTAAAGTAACTGTGATTTTTTTTCTACTGAAATACTCCCTCCGTCCCGCTAATTCTGTCTCAGTTGACTTCGGCACGTAGATTAAGAAATTTTAGTTTAGTGTGCATTTTATGAGTTTTAATTGTATAAAGAAATTGACACAGTTTTCGAGGAATAGTTGGTGGAAAGAAATGAGAATTATCCAAATTTTTGCAAGGCTAGTAAAAGGCAATCGATTTTTATTTTTTATATTTTTTTTATATTGTATTTGAAGAAATAATCTAAAGTTTTCAAAAAGATAAAAATCATAATTTTTTGAGTTCGGAGCGGAACATAATGAGTGGGAGATAGATTTTTGAAGAGAGAGAGTATAAGAATGTGAGGGTTGAGTAGTGAGTAAGGGGGACCCACTTCATTTTATGTTTAAAAGTAATTTTTTACTATTTTAGAAAAGATGACAGTAATAGCGGGCAAGCCCGATTAGGCAAGTAGGACAGTAATAGCGGGACGGAGGAAGTACTAAATTAATAATGTATAGTGAATTAAAAGAATAGATAATTAAATAATGGAATTTGTTGTCTAATTTTTTCATGGGCCACTTATATTTAATTTATGTCCTCAATAAATAATAATACCGTATCTCATTTAAATTTAATTATTTAATAATTAAATTTTCTAAAATTAACAAATTCATAATAGTTTTCACATATTAAAATATGCGTTCTCATTTTATTAGTGAATACAAATTGAATTTTTCTTCATAGTTAGTACAGTAATTAAAACTATAAAGTCAACACGTGTTTCTTACATACATTAGAATGACAACGTAATGCAGAAACTAAATGAAGTAATGGTAATATGTTACCCCACCAACATCATGTCATCATCCTTTTTTCCTTCCTCTCACTCTCCTCCATATGTAGTGCCTCTCTCTCTCTCTCTCCTGTTGCCTCTTTCTCTCTCATCTATTCCCGACACTGGGTCCCTCCTGCTGTAGATTAATTGGAGGGATTGAGTCGGTGAAACTCTTTTATGCAAAAGATGGTGTATTATAAATACTCATTCCAAACTTCACCAGCCACCATTCTCATTCCCTGCGCTAACAAATTCACAAAAATGATAAGCCTCTCCCTCTCTCTCTCTCTCTCTGTATTTTAGGCATCGCTTTCGATCTCTAATGATACGATCTGAAGGACAGCGACTCATCACATCATCAGCCCCTAATTCTCCTTAATTTCTGCATACTGTTCTCGCCAGAGTAATTCTCTCACTAACCCTCTTCTCTTTCTTGAATTTATTCATACTCTCTCTCTCTCTCTCATGCCTCGCTTGAATCCCTTAGCTTCATCTCAAGGAATTTAATGTGAGATTAGTGTAGTCTTTGCTTGAATGATCATCATCTCTGTATATCTACATATTTATGCTCCTAAATTTCAAGAAAAAAAAAAAGTCTTGCTGCAGATTTAATTTTATTACAGGAAGATTATATGTGAATGGGAACTATAACCAAGATTTGAAGCTTCAAATGTTTGATCCTTAGCATGAAAATAAGTTGTATTTGCATGTAGATTATAACACACGTTTGATTTTATTGTAAGAACACAAATCTCTCATGGATCTGAGTATGTTAAATTGTTTAAGATCTGCTGCTGAGAAAGCGTTCTGTCTTTAGTTCTAGGGTTAGGGTTCATGCAAGACTTTCTTCTCCCTTTGGAAAATTAATTTTTTTTAATCAACAATTATTGGAAAATGTTTCAGGTAAATTAGGTTTTGCTTTTCTCCTTCTAGGGAATTGATCTAGGTTTTAGTTCTAGCTTGAGTAGGGTATAGATTTTGCTATTTGGACTTGATGGGCCTTAAAGAAAAGATTTGATTGTTACATTTTCAAGATTAATTCTTGATTTGTGTATAAATATATATGCATTTTTGGTCAATTAATGTTGTTGATGATGGTGTAAGAGAGCTCTCTTCAGTCCACTCATGGATGAGAGTAAGGGTTTGAATTTGCTGCCGACTCATTCATCCAAACGCAGTAGGAAAATCATTTTCCTACTGCGAATGCGTGAATGATGCGGGAGTCGGATTTCGCCCTAATCTTCTCAGTGCTTGGACTGAAGGGAGCTCCCTTTGCTGATCTCCTCATTATAATACACTTTTTATCTGATTTTAAATAGGGATTCAAAAATATGTCCTAATTTCGAAACACATTTATTTTTCCTATTTTCTCCTATAAAATGATAAGCTATCATGATTTTCAAGAATCAATATTTCCAATAATATTAAAGCAATCAAAAGGGGTGTGTATATGGAAAACTAGCTTGAAATATCTCAATACATTTGAGGGGGAAATAGTGGAGGAGGTTCTTTTGCTGTGGTAGTCAATTTCCTCTTTTCTGCAATCTTTTTAAAGCTGTCATATTCTCAGATAACTCCTTTAATGTCAGATAATTGTTCTTCACTCCACTCTCCATTATTGCACTTCCTTCCTTTTTTCTAACCTTTCATCTCTCATACCTCTCATACCTAGAGAGAAGGTTCTTATTGTCCCAATGGGATGACTTAGTGGTGAAGGTGGGTGGCTCGGTATCGATAGGTCATGGGTTCAAATCTCACTGGAAACGCTATGTGTGTGTCTGTCACTCTGTCACATTAAGAGTGGTTTAACTCTCCTGTGTGGTTTGTAGGCTATTGCACAGGGTTCCTCGTCATTAAAAAAAAAATAAAAAAAAGAGAAGGTTGTTATTTTGAGCCTTATTTTTTTTAGTCCTATATACACATTTAGAAGTCATTCTTGAAATAAACTTAGCACTATAAGTTTATATCCAACTTTCACATTGTGGGTGCCCCTAAATTCTCCGAAATCCAGATTTTCATGTGTAGTTTTTAAGAGAAAAACTTAGTCCGCGCTCTTTTCTCATTTTCTTAGATCTGCTCCTACATAAATACAGTTAATGAGATATAATAATGAAACGGAAAGAGTATATATTTTGTGACAGAAAGTTGTTTTGAGCCTTATTTAATTTTGAGTCCTACACATTTAGAAGTCATTTTTTTTAAAATAAACTTTAATACAATAAGTCTATTTCCAACTTCCACATTATTTCAATAGACTACCCTAAGAAGAATTAACACATAAACATAGGGGATGAAGGGAGTGTGGGATAAATCCTCCGAAAATCCATTTTTCATGTTTATTTATTTTTAAAGAGAACTTATTTCACCCTCCAAAATTATATATATATTATGGTTTAGATTTGCCCTAATCTAGACCTAGTTCAAGAAATTGGGCTCAAGAGAGAGAGGTAGGAAGCCTACACAATCTTGGAACTTGAATCTAATCCCATTATAAAATGGTGTTTGTTGACACTATTGATTTATGCATTGAATATGGGATTTCAATTTGAAGTGGTAACATTATTTACTTATAATTTATTACACACGCCCCACATTCCACATGCTTACATACAGTTTTGTCTATTTAAAATCATGGGAATATTACACTTTGTTTTTTCGAGCCAAAGCCCATTAGTTTAATCCTTGGAGATGGGTGTGTTAGTGTGTGTGTCTCTCTCTCCCACCTGGGGATTAAAGTAATTTCAAAACTGCACTTCTTTGTGTGCTTCGAGATTGCAAGTACAAATGCTTTCTTGTGTTTTGATTTTCAAGTCATTTGTTTTGCCTTGGGTTGAGTGGTGTGGTATAGTTTATGTTCGAATCGAGCTTGTTTTGTTCGTTACGAGTTTCTAAATGTTACGTTTGATGCAGTATATTTAGTATATTCACGGATATACGGTTTCGAAAACCCTAATTTTGCCCTCAGTTGCGGATTTGAGGGCGTGTAGAGGCGATCCCCTCCAAATGTGCATCTTTCTTCTTATTGTCTAACAAGGTTCGTTAGCTATTCGTGGATTTGCCCACGGGTCAAATCATTACTTGAGTATGTATATTTCTCATAAAAGTTTCTATGTTCCACAATTTGTACCATTATTTATCCCTCAACTTGTGTATCGTAATGGTTTTGCAACTGTCAAGCATCATTTTATCTAAGATGTGTGACACATAAGAGTGTACAATTACAATTATGGACACAATCGGGAATTATTTGCAGATGAAGAGATGTCAAATGGGATTCTTACTTCCCAAATGGATCCTCCTACATCTATCCATTTGTCGGACTTTATGTAATCGGATACTTCTTTCATAATGTTCCTCGCCAACGATCCGAGATTAAAAAACTTTCAATTGGATTTATTCTTTCAATTGGTATTTTTGAAATTCTTTCTAATTGATTTCAAATTGTAAAAACCATTATATATATGTGGTGTGGATCTACGTACGAAGATCCATCATTCAAAAGAGATATAAGAATCAATCCCTACCTTATATTCCTTCAAAATCAATAGCCTAAATTGCACTAATATTTTAGTTTTAAAAAAAGAAAAAAAAGGAGGGGTAAAATTGGAAAAAAAAACTACACACAAATTTGAAACATATTCCAAAATTGTAGGAGGCGGGTTTCTCATATTCCTCCCACCTCCATTCTCTCTCACGGGCTCTCTCTCTCTCTCTCTCTAAAAATCAAAAACCTCCCTAAAATCGCAAATCGGCTCGATTTCTCTTTCAAAAATTCAGCTCTTTAGCTTTCGCATGGTTAATTCTTGGTTTTCGATGATTTCATCCAACTAGAGGCAATTTAATCAGTCGAAATTGTGTAAAGTATGAAATCGAAACATATTTGTGCGAAATTGAAGTAATAAATCTCTAATTGTTTGATACTCATTGTGTAAATCGGTGTTTTATGGTTTGAAATCATGAAATAGTGTCCATCTGGTGTTCGATTATGCAAAAATCGTTGGATTCAATTAAATTGAACTCTTGATTTCTGAAATTTTGAGAAAATAAATGGATGGATGAGATCTAATTTTATATCTCTTTTGAAAATAAGATCTCATTTGATCATTTCCTATATATATATATATATATATAATCGTTGGATTCAATTAAATTGAACTCTTGATTTCTGAAATTTTGAGAAAATAAATGGATGGATGAGATCTAATTTTATATCTCTTTTGAAAATAAGATCTCATTTGATCATTTCATATATATATATATATATATATATATATATATATATATATATATATATATATAGGAGGTGGATCTTTTAGGAACAACTCCTTAACGAAGGAACTAAGAACAAATGTCCACCTTTCATTATCTAGATGAGTGGTCAAGATTGTAGGATAATTTTTTCATTTACATTCTTTTTTTAATTTTATTAAGGGTAATTTAGTCTTTTATGTTATATTTTTAGTCTTCAATCATTAAGGACCGAAAAAACACTAAGAATAAAGTTCATTTCGTCTGTTTCTTCAATTCTTATTGAATTTTAAATTATTATAATTACCAATCTTATTTAATAAACAACATCACCATAAACAAATTTTTTCTTCGATTAAACAACATAACTCAATTTTCTTATTATTCTTCTCCAAAATTCTTCTTTTCCCGAAGATCTATTCACATTAATTTTCTATGCACTTTATGAGAATTTTATATGCACTTTATGCAAGTTTTGTATGCACTTTCGTGAATTTGTATGCACTTTACATGAAATTTATATGCACTTTTCGTGAATCTTGTTTGCATTTTTGGTGGATTTACAGATCTGAGAGAGAGATCTCCAGATCTCGACAGATATACTCATATATAAAAAAACATCTATGCAGATCTTAGACGAAACGTTGCAGATCTTAGACGAAACATTGCTGATCTCAAACTAATCTTTATAGATCTGGGCTATCCATTGCAATACCGATGATGAGGAGCGGATCTCTGCAGATCTACGTAGAGGAGAGAGAGAGAGAGAGAGAGAGAGAGAGAGAGAGAGAGAGAGAGAGAGAGAGAGAGAGAGAGAGAGAGAGAGAGGTCGCTGATGATGAACGGATCTCTGCAACGGCGCAAAGTGCCGTCGTTAGATCTGTGGGGTAGCGCCGCGGCCTCTGGAGCCTCCATGGTGGAAGAGAAATCAAGAGAAAAAGTAGAGAGGATGAGATCGGTGGGAGAGAAGACAAATAAATTAAGAGAGAGAGAGAGAAGAGATAGGTATGGCATATTAGGGAGAGGAGACGAAATATATGATTTGTGGAAAGAGATTTTTTTATTTTAATGAATTTGATTTTATTTGTGTAATATAAATGACTATTATACACTTAATGAAGGAAAATAATGTAAAATTATTTATTTTATGAAAATTCCACACTCAATCTTAACCATTGATCAATCAAATTGGAAGGATGTGATTTGTTCCTAGTTCCTTCAATAAGGGGTGTTCCTTATTGAACCCTCTCATATATATATATATATATAGGGAATGGATATATAAGGAACAACACCTTATTGAAGGAACTAGGAACATATCATAGCCCTCCATTTTATAAACTGAACGATACATATCAATAATAAGATTTTTGTTCAAAAATAACTTATTTAATACTACTAATATTATTAAAGTTAATTTAATAAAATTATATATATATATTCCTAATAAATTACTCCTTCTCTCTCTTCTCTATTATCTCTCTCTCGTCCCTGCCCCCATCTACTCTCTCTATTCTCTCTCTCTCATCCCTGCCCCCATCTACTCTCTCTATTCTCTCTCTCTTGTCGTCGCTCTATCTCTCCTCTCTATTCTCTCTCTTAGCCCTCTCTCTCTCAGCCGTAAGTAGTAACGCCGCCGCCTTAGGAGTAGCAAGAAGTTTTGACGCTGCTAGATGGAGCGCCATCAACGTGACTCAGCCACCACAGTCGTGCGCCGCCGCCACCTGCAGAGGAGAGCGCCGATGATCCGTCCGACGTCAACCACAACAGCCGCCGCCGAGTTGCAGGAATTTTCCTGCTAGAGATAAGCCCTAATTTTTTCAATTATTTTCAAGCTATTTGCCCAATTTTCCCCAAATTATTTTAATTTTGTTTTAGGATTTGCAATCTTTCAATTAAGAAAGACATTGATTGAGATAGATAGTTTGTTGATTGAATTGCCGAGGATGTTGTCGATTTTTGTAATTGTTCATGGATTTGGAATTGATATTGGTTGTGTTGTGAAATTGACTCAATTTTGGTGTTCATGGAGATTCAATTTTGGTGAAATTGTTTATTTGGTGTTCATGGAGATTAGAAAGTGATTGGATGATGAATTTCTACGTGAATGAGATTTGAGATTTAACTGCAGATTTAGTCAAGTAAAGTGTACAAAAAAAAAATGAATAAAGTGTATAAATTACGAATAAAGTGCATAAAAATTACGAATAAAGTACATAAAATTTTACAAGTAAAGTGTATAAAAATTACAAATAGAGTGCATAAAATTTTACGAGTAAAGTGCATAAAAATTAAATAAAGTGCATAAAAATTTACGAATAAAGTGCATAAAAATTATGAATAAAATATATAGATAATTTAAGTAATTTATTTAAATTAAAGGATTTATAAAATTTACTCTAAATATAATAAAAATAAATTTAATAATAAAATAAGAAATTCAAATAATCAAATAACTTTTATACCCTTAATGAAATTAAATAAGAGATTAAAAATTAAATGTATCTCCTTCAATCTAGACCACATATCTTTAAAATGGAAGGAGATGATTTGTTCCTAGTTCCTTCATTAAGGAGACGTTCCTTAAAGAACTCTCCCATATATATATATATATATATATATATATATATATATATATATATATATATTGAGGAGTGCATTTATGAAGAAAATAAAAAAATGAACAAATATCTTTATTATTACAAATGAGGCTTTAATTACATATATAATGAGATTTATCCGGATGTCTTGTCTTGGGGGGTGAAATGAATTCTCAGTGACGTAATTTTAATGACAAAATATTTTCTATTATCGATTTTCCGAAACTAGCAAAAATTCTTAATTTTAGTCGCATGTAATTATAAAACTAAAAACAACTGAATTTGATTTCAATATCCAAACAGATTCAACTTCCTAATTAATGGGTTTCACAAGTGGGTTTTGTATGTTTTTGGGCCTGGTGGTTTGAAATTTTGTTTCCTTTTTACGTACTGACCAATATTGATAGGTAGAATTGGGCTTCGGAATGCATAAATTATATCTTGATATATAGAAATTAGAATTGGGTTCAAGATTATTTGAATTGGGCTTACTTCCACTCTCTCGTTATTTGTGTCTCATTTTTAGTTAATATTTTCCAATAAAATGGCACATTTTAAGAAGGCAAAGAATATGCGGACCAAATTAAACTGCAAAAAAGTAACTAAAAAATTAAATAATCTACACCATGTATCATCATTTTCTTAATTCATGTACCGAAAATAAATGAGTCACAAATAGTGTGATGGAGAGATTACTAATTTATTAGTCATTTGAGAAATTTTAATTTGTCTGACGTATATCACAAAATCTTGATTCAGAGTATAAATTAATAAACACTCACTCCGTCCCATTATTTATGTCTCATTTACTATAATTGTTTGTCCCGCGATTTATGTCTCATTCAAAAAATCAACACAAATGAGTGGCCCACAATCATCCAATCTCACCACTTTATACATTTCCACCACTACTTTATATCTTTCCATAACCGTCTTAATATCCATGTTAAGTCCATATGAGACATAAATAATAGAACGGATGGAGTATTTATTAATTTTATGTCTATTATCTTACCAAACACTCCTAAGATACTTGATTTGTCTCTAAAAATAATGGAAAAAGAGCCCTCGGATTCTGGTAAATGTTAGAGCCAATAGAAATCGAGGATCATGGTTTGGCAGACCAAATAAAAACAGAACAATCACGTGGATTTTTATCCTGTTGGATTGATCTGCTTCTTTGGATTACTCGGTGTATGTCTGAAAATGATGAAATTGTCTTCTATATTCTTACGATCTTATTTGGAGATGTGGAAAATAAGCCTACGATAACAATTGTAGCACGTGTCGGTAAACTGGTAAAATGACACTAGAGTATGTTATCTTATTATTAATGTACTGATCGTGGAGCAAATAGTTTACTCATTGGAGGATTCGAATGAATGAGGCTTTCTAAATCGTTAAAATTTATATTTTTTTAAACCCGAATTTTATTATAATTTAATAAAAATAGTGATTTTATACCCATAGAACAAAAAGTAGTAGTAATATCAATATTTTTTCATATGGTTTGCACGGATTTTACTTCGGGAAAGTAATTTAATTCCTAATTATTAAATTCCGGTGTTTTGTAGAATTAGAAAAGCAATCTTATTCTAAAAATTCAAAATTCAATTTTTGATATAATTTTATATTAACTTTAAGAGACATGTCTATAACGAAAAGGTTGGATTTTTTTTTTTTTTGTATTTTTCTGATTTATCTATACGCATAGACGGAGTTATCAATCCATTAGTCCTATAATGTAGGGAAAGTTTACTACGAATAAATCAAGGGTCGTTTGGTTGTCAGAAAAGTAAAGTTGTTAGGAATATAATTTTAAGAAATACGATTATGTGGAAAATGATTAAGAAAAATAAAATTATTATAGAATATGATTTCTTGAAATATGATTCTGAGAAATTACTTATCCCTGTTTGGAAGATGCATGCAAAAGTTTTGGAATTTTAAATGTCTTAAATTTTCTTTAATCTTATTCATAATAAATTAGTCAATTAAGATAAATAAGAAATTAACAATTGCATAATCTCCATTCGACGCCGCCGATTATGGCCTCCGTCACGGCTCCTGCACACAACCTGAGAATTAATTATTGCCTATTAGTGACCAAATTGGAATATATTTTTGCCGTATGAGTTGCTTCTATAGCCTAATCTCCTCCGTTTTATTCTTCGCCCTATAGCTTCTTTGGCTAGGGCTTAATTACTATTCTGATAACAACTTTTATTGGTATGTCCAAAAGTACTGTATAATCTCATAAACCACCGATTGATGCATAAAAATAACTTCACAAACAAACAATTGCAATCTTTGAAATCGATTATGAAATTCGTGCATATTGAAAAATATATTAATGATAAAAAAGAAAGAGAAAAGATGAGATAACTTGAGATGAATTGTAATTGGGAGAAAGACATACAAACTACACATGGGGAAGAGATGAAGATGACCTGCTTGCCTTCGGTTGTGAAAAAGTCGATATATAAAATCTCCGCATTGTGGAAAAAGATTACCTAAGATATGATAGAAAAAAAGAATCCTGAAATATCCGCTTATTTTCCTAGTTTTTAGGATTCTTTTTACTTTCCTCTATTTTATTAAAATTAAATCAAACACAAGATTCTTAATTTTCGGATTCAGATTACTTTCCTACTTCAAACAAACACATGAATTTAATAATTTAGAATCAGATTACTTTCCTATGGCATAATCTGTGCAAACCAAACGGGCCCCAAAAGATTAGTATTATAAATTAACTATATACTCCACTTGCATGCCTACCCGATTCCTCTCCACTTAGGTGTGTTTGCAAAAGCTTATTTTAGGCCCTGTTTGGAAAAGATTATCTGCAATATATTTCAACATATTCTAAAAAATAAGCGTTGTTGCACGCGTTTGAGAGAATTTACGAAAATAACTTATTCTAAAAAATAAGTTTATTTTGACTTATTTTCTTAAGCTGATAGAAATAACTTATGAAAATAAGCCAAAAATAACTTATTAAAAATAAGTTATCATATCAAATCCCTGACAATAAATTTTTAAAATATATTTTATTTTTCTAATTAAGCGCTTATAGATAAATGTATCCAAACGTTATAACTTACTCAATTTAAACGCTTATAACATAAGTATTTATATCATAAACACTTATTTAAGTTGTTTTTCTAAAGGGACCTTAATTGTTTTTATGCTTTTTTTGTTGAATATTTAAGTATATTATCGTGTTTGTAAAAGTTTATTGTCTGGCATCTATTGAGGTCCTTTTAATGCTTGAAGCTCTATAATTTCCGAAACTATCATAAATATCTATTTTTTTAAATATGAATACTAAAAACTCCCTATTTTTTAGTAATAAGAGTTTTTTTCAATTTTAAGCAAAAATAAATATGAAGTGCTTACAATAAGTCGTTGCAAACACACTCGTATTACTGAACACTTCATTTTCTAATTGTATAGTACTCCCCCGCTCCCGCTATGACCATCCCTTTTGATTTTAATACGAAGATTAAGAAACTTTGTTTTAGTGTGTATTTTATGAGTTTTAATTGTATTAAGAAATAAGCACAATTTTTTAGGAATGATTGGTGAAAAAAATGAAAATTCATCCAAATTTTTGCAAGGCATAATCAATTTCTTTTTTTCATATTGTATTTTAAGAATTAATCTAAAATTTCCAAAAAATTAAAAGTCATAAATTTCTGAATTTGGAGTGGAATGAAAATTGTATGAGAGATATTTTTGGAGAGAGAGAGAGAGTATGATAATTTGAGGATGAGTAGTAAGTGGGAGAGATCCACTTTATTTTTTGTTTAAGAGTTCCTTTTGCGATTTTAGGAAAGATGACAGTAATAACGGAACAACCCGATTATAAAAGTATGACAGTAATAGCATAACGGAGGGAATACTATTTTTTACTCTCGACAAGTGTTCTATTCGCGCGGGACCCATAAACTGCAGATTCTCTCCACTTATCACGAAACACTCGATAGTAGCTGTGAGTTTCTTTATCACCATACTTTTGTTTTTAAAAACTGAAAATTAATATACATATATATATAGTAAATATAAGAGACATTTTTAACTGTAGCCACACAGTACATATATACATATATATATAGCCGATCACAAAAAAAAAACACAAATATAGCCATTTTGTCCTTATACGGCGGGGCCGATGGGAGGGCCGATGGAGGGCCGATGGAATCCATAGGCCCTCCATAATTCCTGAAAAAAAAAAAAAAAAAAAAAAGGGTTAAACAGGAGGGCATCGGCCCTCAAAAAAAAAATTTAAAAACTTTTTTTTTTTTCTTAAGCAGAGGGCCATCGGCCCTAAAAAAAATTAAAAAACTTTTTATTTTTTTATAGTTTAGTTTAGACCATTAAAAAAAAAAAAAAAAATAGGCAGGGTCATAAAAAAAAAAAAATTTATATGTTAAACAGAGGGCCATCGGCCCTCAAAAAAATTAAATTTTTTTTATTTTTTTAAAGTTTAGTTTAGGCCATTAAAAAAAAAAAAAAAAAAAAAAGGCAGGGGCCATCGGCCCTTAAAAAAAGTATAATTTTTTTTTTTCAACATAGGGCCGTCGGCCCTCAAAAAAATTTTTCAAATTTTGGGCGATGGCCGATGGCCATGCCGATCGTTTTTTTTTTTTTTTTTTTTTTTTTTTTTTAATAACATGTTGAGGGCCGATCTCCATAGGCCCCCCATCGGCCCTCCATCGGCCCCTGACACTCTGCGCCACAAAAGGACAAAATGGCTAGATATGTGTTTTTTTATAGAAGAAGGCTAAATTTGTTTTTTTTTTTTTTTTTTTTTGACTTTGGCCAACAGTGCCTATTTCCACTAAATATAATTACATACTGCTTGCTTCTACGAATAATAGCTCGTAGTGAGGCGTCACTTTTTGAGACCGGGACTTTTTATCATCACTTCACTTATAGTGATAATACACTCTAAATCCACCTTTACATGATATTCAAAGATTAGATATGAATCATCAACTTAAAAGGATACAGATCTGGTGCATTATGATTGGTAGATTGAATAAAAAATAATATATTGTGAAAAATTAATTTAATAAATTGAGGGAGAATATTAAAGCAGATGTAGCGACAATAGAGGCATGGGAGAAAAAATCGAAATTGCTCCTTTAACGTGGCTACTGTCCGATTTTAGTCCTTTATTATGGCACTGTTCGATTTTAGTCCTCTAACTTTCACACATGTTCGATTTTGGCCCTACGGTCAAGATTATTTACCTGACAATGGCGCGTGAACTTCACTCAATGCCGGAGGACCTAAATTGGACAGTTCAAAGTTACAAGGTCAAAATCAGATACTATTTATATTACAGGACCAAAATCGGACACTGTTAAACTTTATAGGATCAAAATTGGACACCGCAAAGTTACGAAAATGGGACAAAAGCTACAATTAAAGGATAAAAATGGACGAATGCATAATTAAAGGTAAAAATGGACCAAAAAATATTATTATTATTTTTTTTAATATCAAAATCTACAACATTCAATTGATATTTATTGAGTAGATTTTCCATTTCCTGGTACCAAATTTAATTTTGTCAATTGAAAGTTTGTAGATCTTGGTATTAAAAAAATAATATTAATATTTTTTTGTTCATTTTTAGTCCTTTAAATTATGCCTTCGTCCATTTTTAATCATTTAATTGTAGCTGTTGTCCAATTTTCGTAACTTTGCGGTGTCTAATTTTGATCCTATAAAATTTAGCAATGTCCGATTTTGATCCTGTAATTATAAATAGTGCCCGATTTTGGCTCTATAACTTTGAACCCTGTCCAATTTAGGTCCTCCGACATTGAGTCAAGTTCACGCTCCATTGTCTGACAAATAATCTTGACCGTAGGACACAAATCGAACATGTGTGAAAGTTAGAGAATCAAAATCAAACAGTGCTATAATAAAAGATCAAAATAGGAAAATGAACATTAAAAAATTAATTTCGATTTTTTCTCAGTGGCATGGTGGCTGGTTGGATTTATATGACGAATGTAATAATTATACACTCTATTTCTAAATCATTTATCTTCATTTTCACCACCACCATCTTTCCCACATTGTTGATGTGAGAGAGAGAGAGAGATTTCTCGCTTCATGGTTGTGAAGATGATGCACAGAATCCGACCTAGGGCTCTACTATCGCCCGCCGCCGCTCGCCTCTCTCGCTCCGCCGCCGCGTCCAAATCGACTCTCTCTCAGACCGTACAAGAGAATGAGCAAACCCTTCCCCAAATGCCGCCCTTCGATTTCACCCCTCCGCCCTACACCGGCCCCTCCGCCGACGAGATCCTCGCCAAGCGCCGCGAGTTTCTCAACCCCGCCGTGTTCCATTTCTTCAAAAAGCCGGTGAGATTTTCGCGCGATTTTTTGAGGTGGTGGTGAATGGAGATGGAATTTTAATTTTAATTTTTTTTGTTGTTTTGGTGAAGCTGTGTTTGGTGGATGGGAAGATGCAGTATCTGTTCGACGAAAAGGGACGGAGGTATCTGGACGCGTTCGGCGGGATCGCCACCGTCGGCTGCGGCCATAGCCACCCGGAGGTGGTGGAGGCTATCATTAATCAGACCAAGCGTCTCCAGCATTCCACTATTCTTTATCTCAATCCAGCCATCGCCGATTTCGCCGAGGCGCTCGCTTCCAAGTTTCCCGGAGATCTCAAGGTTTATAGCTATGAATTTAGCAATCCATTATGCGTTGATCGATAGATTATTCGCATGTGTGTGTTTTTTTGTAACAGATCTCAAGGTTTATAGCTATCAATTATTCAATTGTTAACCTTTATGCTTTGGTCTGATAGATTATTTTCTCTTTCTGTATGTATTTGAAATAGCTGAGGAAGGAGTAGTGATGGGTAAGGGATTAGCCTTAATTACTTAACATGGATGCTTATGTTCTGGTTTGGTTTAGGTTGTTTTTTTCACAAATTCGGGTACTGAGGCGAACGAGCTGGCTTTGATGATGGCGAGGTTATACACTGGTTGTCAAGATGTGATTTCGATAAGGAATGGATATCATGGTAATGCAGCAGGGACAATGGGTGCCACTGCTCAAGGAAGCTACAAATTCAATGTTGTGCAGGTATATAACATCATTTATGTAATGCCCTTTTGCCAATATCATCACTATTAGCTATTTTATCTCATGCTAGATGAGTTTTTGATAGTATTAGGCTCTTAGTGATTGAATTGTTTCATCATGTGGTGCCTCTTCTTGTTAACTGAGTTTGCCCTTTTGCCAACATCATCACCATTAGCTATTTTATCTCATGCTAGATGAGTTTTTGATAGTTATAGACTCTTTTGTGATCGAGTTGTTTCATCTTGTGGTGCCTCTCCTTGTTAACTGAGTTTGCCCTTTTGCCAACATTATCACCGTTAGCTATTTCATCTCATGCTAGAAGAGTTTTTGATAGTTTTAGACTCTTATGATTGAGTGGTTTCCACTGGGTGGTGCCTCTTGTTAAGTGAGAGTCGAGTAATGTGGCAGCATGAATAAGCATTTGTGGCTTATATAGACTTCTGGTGGATCTAAAACAAGGGAGTTATCATAATCGAGAGCTATTTTGTGCAACTGCAACTTCTCTTGTTGTTCTCAGTCTGACCCTTTTGTTCCATTTTATGGTGTGTATAGACTGGAGTGCACCATGCACTGAATCCCGACCAGTACAGAGGTGTGTTCGGGTCTGATGGATTGAAGTATGCGAAAGACGTTGAAGAAATAGTCACATACGGAACATCTGGTCAAGTTGCTGCCTTTGTTGCTGAAGCCATACAGGTTTAAACTTGATGTTTCATTTACATGTACAAATTAACTTCTTATCTTGTATATTAATGAAATGCAATCTCTATAGGGAGTTGGAGGGATTATGGAGTTGGCTCCTGGATATCTAGCCGCTGTGTACAACACCATAAGAAAGGCAGGCGGCCTTTGCATTGCTGATGAGGTGCAGTCGGGTTTTGCTCGTACTGGGAGCCACTTTTGGGGGTTCGAGGCCCACGGTGTTGTGCCGGATATTGTAACTATGGCCAAGGTAGTTTCTCTAGTCATTTCAGTTACTACTGCAATTAAAGAAGCCTTTTGAGAAATAAGACAATGTATCATATCGTGTTTGCATTAGGGGATTGGGAACGGAATACCACTTGGCGCGGTGATTACCACGCCGGAGATTGCAAAGGTCTTGACTTACCGAAGCTATTTCAATACCTTTGGAGGAAATCCTGTCTGCACTGCTGCTGGCCATGCGGTTCTTAAAGTGATTGAAAGAGAAAAGCTTCAGCAGAATGCTCACACCGTTGGGTCATACCTGAAGCAGCGCCTTACTTCTTTGAAGGACAAACATGAGAGTATGCTTCTCTTCCTAATTCCATCATAACTTTAAAATATGCAGTTTTGTGTACTTTTCGCCTCCTTGCTCTATTATCGGTTTATTCATTCTATCCAGTTGGGATGTGAGAAGAATCATACGCATGCAAATCTTATCTAAAAAGTACCGTACAAAATGGTTTCTCCATTGATCATAGGGTGTTATTTTGCTGTTGAACTTCGAATGTATAGTTGATCTTTTCGTCTACTTGCTCTTTAGTTAATTTTATCATTTTATCGATCAGTTGGGATGTGATTAGAACCATAAGCATGCAAATCTTATCTAAAAATCACTGTGCAAAATGGTCCATCCGTTGATCATAGGGTGTTATATGCAGTTATTACTTATTAGTGATTGAACTTTGAATATATAGTTAATTTTTTCGCCGCCTTGCTCTTTAGTCGGTTTTATCATTCTATCGACCAGTTGGGATGTGAAAAAGAACCACAAGCATGCAAATCTTATCTAAAACTAGTGTATAAAATGGTCCCTCCATTTATCATAGGGTGTTATTGTGCAGTTAATAGTGATCGAACTTCGAATGTATAGTTGATCTTTTTACCTCCTTGCTCTATAGTCGGTTTTATCATTCTATCGGCCAGTTGGGATGTGAAAAGAACCATAACCATGCATGTCTTCTAAAAAATACTGTGTAAACTATAAAATGGTCCCTCCATTGATGATAGGGTGTTGTTTTGCAGTTATTGGTGATGTGAGGGGGAGAGGTATGATGCTCGGAATTGAACTTGTAACGGATCGTGAGTTGAAAACTCCGGCCAAGGATGAGACTCTTTACATAATGGAACAGATGAAAGGTGATGTTTTTTTCTCCATACACGATACCGTACTCCTGCTGTAATCCTATTAATGTACTAACTAGTGCTGCCTCTTTTCAGACATGGGAGTGCTGATTGGAAAAGGAGGGTTCTTCGGCAATGTGTTCAGGATCACCCCACCCCTCTGCTTCACCAAGGAGGATTCCGGTTTGTCTCTGCATTTATCTTCGCACTCATAGTCACGTGTTCGGAATTCACGTGTGTCACTAGCAAGTTTGCATTCAGAAACTCTGACTAGCAAATTGTGGCAAGTTTGCTAGTGCCGCACGTGAATTTACACAGATTGGCCTCTTATGCACCTCTCGTGGAATCTGATATGATTATCTGTTGTGTTGGTGTAGATTTTCTTGTGGATGTGATGGACTATTCTCTCTCAAAGATGTAAAGATGGGGTCTGTGAAGTTAAACAAAGATGGGAATGAAGGCTGAAAGGAGATGCTTGAGACATCACCTCGTTGTCTCTTCTCTCCATAGACTCGTGTTGTTTGGAAATTAGTTCAACAATGTCTTTAGCTTCTATATTATCTTCCTTCTCGAATCAAATGGCCCCTAGTTATTATGCTATGTAAAATTGGTTTCTAATTTCTTTTAAAATGGAAATATAGCTCGTGACATCTTTTAAATTGATTTGAATCATACTCCCTCCGTCCCATTATTAATGTTCCACTTGCCTTTTTTGATTGTCCCATTATTTATGTCCCATACCAAATAAAAAAATAAATGAGTAGACCACAATTAATCTAATTAAGTGAACTTCACCCCTTTATACTTTTACATCACAAATTTACACATTTACTTCCACTATTTTAATTACCGTGTCCAATCCTAATGGGACATAAATAATGGGACGGAGGGAGTATATATTACATCCAACTGAGAAATGTATAGTTTAAATGAGTTTCAATTATGATGTAAATTTAAAATGTACTTATATTAAAAAATTAACTGTATAGCTTTCCTATGAATTTGAAATTAAAAGTGCAATATCTTGTTAATCAATGAAAATAGGAGAGAATTAATTTTGGTTCTATAATTTGAATTATGTATTTCTATTTATTTTGGTTCTATAATTTTACTTATGATGTAGCTGCATTTATGTAATTTTTGCGTAGGTTCTTTTTCATCATTCGATGGAGATTGTATTTTATTAATTAATATTATTTTTTTATAACTTAATTTATCATTACAGTTAAATCTCAATAAAGTAATAACCTTGAAATCGAGAAAAAATATTCATTTAACAAGATTATTATTTTATCGAATAATATTTTAATACATTGATCCATATCGGAACTGGAATAAATTATTATCTTAATAAGATTATTACTTCTTTATTGAATTTTACTTTATCGAGATTTAACTGTAATTTATTTATATTATGAATTATTAAAATGTAACATATATATGATGCTATATTGACCTAATTATAATTATTAACACTATTAGAAGATTAAAGTTTAAAAGTCACCAAAATCGTTCTCATCAAAGTAGAAAGTAAAGGAATCAGATCCAGATTCCATCAAGTATAGAGGCGAACGTGAACTCAACGAAACTCGACTGATCTTCTCCTCGAGTTGACACCCCCAAATTTCCTTTGATTAAAATTTGTTTTCAATCTTCTTCCTCTTCATTTCCCAAGTGGATTACATCAAATCCAAAATCTGATTGATACTATCAATGAGATTTTAATTCCAAGTTGAATTAAAAACTAAAATTTGAACTGAGTAAAACCCCCAATTTTTTAAGAAGAAAACCGTAATTCATTCCGAAGATCCAGAAGGAGATCTTCTGCGGTTTCCAATTCGGTGAGTAATGGCTTATAGGAGGAGGCAGCAAGTAGGGAAGGTAGACGCTGGCTTCGCCTTCAATTACGATCCTGCGCCGCCGCCGTCCGTCGACAGTTCATCGTCTTCTCCTTCCGCCTCCTCGCTCGCCGCAAAAGCCATGAAAGCTTCTTCGGCGTATAGGGATTCATCGCTGTCTTCTGTTTACGAACAGTCCGCTCTCTCTTCTCCGCGCGGCTCTTCTCCTTCTTTGGCTAAGGTGCATTTTTGTGCTATTCTTCGTGCTTTTAGGTCTGTTTAGTTATTTTGATTTTAAGTTGTTTCCTTTTCCTTACTGTATACTAGCAATATGTTTTGTGTTCCCTAATTTGAAGTGTTGTGGTGGATTGTTCTTGATGTTGTGTGCTTCTAGAACGATTAGAATGAGATCAATTGACATCCTTCGTTACTTGTACAGTTGCATATCTAGTTTTGCTTTTCTAATTGGTTGGTGAATGTTGGATAGGCTTTTGATTGGAAAGATTATAGATGAAACGATTTGGTATGGCTTTTGCAGTCATGTAGACCCCAACAAGTGTCATCTCTAATTTTAGGATTTGAATTTGGACCTTGAAGGAAGAATATATATGTAGGATTAGGGATTCTATTGTGGTTCTACGGCCTTGGTTTTTTATAGAAACAGAAGAGTACAAGTGTACAAATAGAGGATCTCGGATTCTCAATTTGTGACATTCGATAACTTAATTTTGTATAGATGGACTCTAGATGAGTTCTGCTTGCATGCTTTAGAGTTCGTGATTGTGTAAGCAGAGGTTTTAAAGATTCGACCAGTCTGGTTTATGTTCGAGGTTGGATGGCCTTGGATTTGGTAGTGGGATAGGTTCTAATGAAAATGTCCATAGTACCTAATGTCATATGAATGCTCACCATTTCTGTAGTTATTTAGTCACTCTATGCTGTGCTATGCCTTTCGGTGTTTTGTAAACGTACCAGCCTTTCGTGCTTATCCCTGATAACTTATAGTTTGTAATGTGCATAAGAAAATTAAAGTTTACAAATTGCTGCTTCTTGATTCTGGATATATATGTTGTTAACATGTTGATGCCTTCATCCATCCAACCGGCTGACTGCACGGTGAATATGAGAGTGAATGTTCTAATTAGAGACTCTTCCACCCATACTGGAACCAATTTGACTTATCCTTGACTATATCTATAATCTTATCTCACATCACCTGAATATGTTTCCTGATCTCTTCTGTGTAGGCATGTGTAGATTTAACACTATCGTTTCAGAATTATGTACCTTTTTACAGTGGATCTTGATTGAAATTATATTTTTTAAACTATTTCATGTATATAGTTTCCACATTTTTTTATTTAACAAAATCTATATGAATTTGATTGTATTCTGATGTTATATGAGACTAGACTGATTGCACGGGTCTCTTAGATCATCTTATACTTGGGGAAGTGTTATTGAAGTAACTCTGCAAGTATGACATATAGGAGCCATCCATCTATGAGAATGCACCACCAAAGAACATAAACGAATCTAAGCAAGGGTTCTGGGGCGGTCTAGCTCGGAAAGCTAAGTCAATTATAGACGAAGATGATGATACAGTTCAGCCTCGTCAAACACCTAGAGGGAACACATTTGAGGCATCTGACAGGATAAAAAAGGGTCAGGTGCGAGATATTTGAGTAAATTGCTTTCAGAAGTTTGACCCATGAATTTTCAGCCCATTTTCTTCGGAAAATTTCACTTTTTCACATGATTCCATTATCCAACTTATTTCCTTCTGTGTATTACAGTACCAGCGCACATATGATCCTTCAGACAGCCGTCGAAAGACTGAAGGTCCTGGTATACAGAAGGGACTAGATGTGATTGCTTCATCCCTTAACTATATCGGCGGCACCATTGGTAAATCTCTTGAGGTAGGCTTTTATTTTCTTCTCTTATTTTCATTGTGACGGGAGTATGTGTTTGTAACATGTGAGTGGGGTTTGCCATTTTAAGTATTTTTACTCTAGCTTTATCTTTTGTTGGAGATTCTCTTGCTAATTTCTTCATAGTTAATTAGCTTTGTCAGACTACAGATGCTGGTACCTTAACTATTTTTTGGCATATTTCACTAATAAATGGAAATTACCCTCTCTTGCGTACTTTGTAGGAGGGTATCACAGCTGTTGAAAACCGTACCGCAGGCTTAATTCAAGAGACTCGTAAAATTCAGATAAGGAAAAAGAATGATAGCTCTAGATCGCAGAACCAGGCTTCAAATTTCGACAGCCTGAGACAACAACCTTTCCAACAGCCACGTGAGCAACCCCAGAATCAGACTGTATTGGAAACCCAGCTAAAGGCATCACGCGATGTAAGGTTGCAACTCTGTTGCTTGGTGTTAGAATATCTGCATTTTTTAGCTAACTCAGTTTCTGGGATATTTTCTTTCTTTAACTTTGTAACGAGATGGCTGATAAGCATGTTAGCCTTTATCTCTGATTTTGTTTCTGACTTAGTTGGAATGCTTTACTTCTCTCATCTGAATCAGAAAAAGTGTCTTTGCACCCGTTTGCACATGTAACAGTAGACTTTATCCTTGTTAAGAGGTCAGATTTTGGGTAGCACTTTTAAGTAGTGTGATAGTAGTCTCTGTTCCAAAACCTCAGGTTGCAATGGCAATGGCTGCTAAAGCAAAACTTCTGATGAGAGAGCTGAAGACCGTCAAAGCTGATCTCGCTTTTGCAAAGGACCGATGTGCTCAGCTAGAAGAAGAAAACAGGATGCTTAGGGAAAGCCGTGAAAAAGGAGACAACCCAGATGACGATGACTTAGTAAGTGATCTCTCATCCAAAAGAATGATCTTTTTTTTTTAAAGTAGAATCAAACTTCTTTACTGTTTTGTAACTCAAGAATCGATTAAAAATCTGAACATCCTGGTCTTGAATTCCTCTCTAGTCCGATTCATTTTGACAGTTCCTCTGTCAATTTCCCAAACACCCTGATATCATCAATCGGTTGTATTTGGAGGTATCCGTATTTGAAGATATCAAAGAAAAGATCATATGTTTGATATACCACAACCCAATATGTGATGTATCTTATATATGTGATATGTTTGAGGAACTTCTCAGAGTTCAATAAAATATCGTCTTTGCTTTAAGTAAGTAAAAAGCTTTGCTACTGCTTGTGCCTACGGGGCTTTAGACCTTAAGTTAATACTCCCTCCGTCCCATTATTGTTGGCCTGCTTTTGTTATTGGGATGTCCCATTATTGTTGGTCTGTTCCTGAAAATGAAAATAATTTATGGATCACAATCAAAGGAAATTAATGGACCCCACCATTTTAACACACCTCTACCCACTTTCTTAATCTTTGTGCCAAAAAGAAAAACCAGCCAACAACAATAAGACAGGGAATTTCTTGGAGTTTTGAGCACTAACAACATGCTTCTTTCTTTGTATTGCTTTTTACTACAATATTGCCATGCTTTGCTGAGGCATGTGTTCACTTCACATTCCCCTTACCCATTTATGGAAAGGAAATGGTTCATTCTACTACAGATCTGTTTTATATTCATAACTATGTACTTAACTAATGAATTTGCAATGTTGTTTATCAGATAAGGCTCCAACTAGAGTCTCTTCTAGCTGAGAAAGCCCGGCTTGCTCAAGAGAACTCAGTCTACGCACGCGAGAACCGTTTCCTTCGAGAGATTGTTGAGTACCACCAGCTGACAATGCAGGATGTTGTATACTTTGATGAAGGCAGTGAAGAGGTCACTGAAGTCTACCCCATCAAGATGTCCGCTGCAACTAACATGCAACCCTCCGCAGCCAATCCAACCCCAACCGTTCCCCATGGCGCGATGTCCCAAGAACAAAATATCTCCTTCGGTTCTGTGCCGTCTCTAGAGCTCGAAGAGGCTCCACAAACTGCTGGCCCCACAAACCCTTATGTCCAGATGCCAGGGGAGGATGTTAGAAAACATTGAATGGATTTCAAGAAAGTGGTAATCTTCTTCTTCTTCTTCTTCTTCTTCTCTTCTGATTCTTTCTGTAAATTATTGTATTTGGTGATGATAATCTTCTATTATTATTCTCTTCTTCTCTTGTGAGGAAGGGCCTAATGGGCTCCTTGTTTTGGTGTCATACTTTGTTTCTCTCTCTTCTTTTTTTCCTACAGAAGAAACTTGTCAGTTGTTAGCTTCTCACTCTTGCTGTATGACGTTGTGGAGGTCTTTTTTTTTTTTTTTCTTTTTTTTTTTTTTTAGTTTTGGTATGACATTTTGAAGCTGGCGATATGGAACTAAGATTTGTAACTTATGTTTTGTTTCTTGTCAATTGGGTTTTGGGCCAAAATCTAGATGGATTTTGGGCTATTTTGGTAGCCCTCTGTTTTACTTTTTACTTATTAAAAATATCTTATTTTCTCTTTTAGATTCTAATGTCTCATTTCTAATATTGGTACAGTTCAATTTAAATAAGTGTGAACCACATTTTGTGCATAGAGTAATGAGACATTCATATTAAAACAGAGGGAATATTAAACTTGAAAATGTGAAATAGATAATTTAGAGGGAGTTCGTATTATAAGCTTTTGTTATTTGCTTTTACTAAATAATTATTTTGTATTAATAGTTAAAAGCATATATATTCGATAGTTTCAAAACTTATAATGCTTTAAACACTAAAAATATTTCAATGGAAGTTTTAAAAAATTGCTTTAAATTTTAGAGAGCTGCTATAGTAAGTAATTTTTCAAATACTAAAAAAATCATTTATGCAACAATAAGTAGATAAATGCGTAAAATGAGCATTTGCAAACACCCCTTTAATATGTGAGTCAAGCTGGTCTAATTTTGGACGCTCTAACGTCCCCAGATTACATGTACCGTGGATTAATTAGTTCGGTTCTTCTATTCCACAATCTCTTACCCAATTAGTGTCTCACTAACATTTCAATTATAAACATCCATGTGTTTACAACAATTCTAAATTCGAATCGTAAACACCTAGATGTTTACAATAAAAAACGGTAGTGGGACACGAGATTGTGGGTGGATTAATATAATTTTAACTTTTCAGGTAGGATAGTCATTAAATTACTTTTAATTTTAGTCCCTAAAATTAGTAGGAAAGATTTTGATTATGAAAATAGCAAAGAGATATTAATGTCACAATTATAACTGAGGAGATTAAATTTATGAAATTTAAGATTTATTCCCTTGGTAAGACTACCAAATATCTTCTCACCATCCAAATCCAACGGTCGTAGATTTTGATCACACGGTTTATCGAAGATTCTCTACTAAAAATAAGAAATTGGCACGTCGCAGAATCACCAGTCAAAACTCCAAAATCTCGAGACAAAAATTGTTAAAAACTCTTCTCGCAAATTTCCTCCACGACCAGGTGGTCCATTTCCTGGTCTTACATGGTCTAATCTCCAGCCCACGTGTCACTACATCATTGGCTGGTATTGTAATTATTACACCAGCGGTGGAATCTGCTCTGGTGCGGACCACAGCTGTTGAGGTGTGGTTAGTTGCTCCCCCCATTTATTTTCCTCTCCAGTTGTACTTCTCTCTCTCTGCTAAAATTATTCAATTTCGATCCTTTTTCAGCTTCTGCAAATTTCTAGCGAGAATCCTTGTTTTGTTCTAGCAGATCTTTTCATGTTTGGGTATTTCAGACCCATTTTGGAAAAATTGAATGAAAAAGGGCATGGGCATTAAATCATTCTTCATTTCCTGCTTTAAGTACTGCTCCGATTTGAGTGATTTGAAGGGTTTTGTTTGAAATCTTTGATTGTTTTTCTCAATGCTTCTTGAGTATCTCTGGATAATTCTCTCTCTACAATTAGTAATTGCTCAGCCGAGATTGGAGTATTCCGCTAGGGGATTGGATTCTCTGCTCCAGGATTATGCTTATAGGGCTTTAGTTCGGCCGAAGACCGGCGTCGTCTACGATGGGAATGTGCCGTCCAATCTGACCGGAATCGAGGTGGCGGCGCTGCGGCTGAGGAGCGGCAGCCTGCGGCGGAAGGGGGTGGTGTTCAAGGAGTTTGACCTTCCGATAGGGGTGGCGGAGCAGCCGTACGTCGAGAGGCTTGTTCTGGTGTATCACAATTTGGGGAACTGGTCTTCCCTATTTTACCCCTTGCCCGGCCGGACATTTTTAGCTCCGGTTCTAGGGTTATTAGCCTACGATGCGACGGATTTGTCGGCCACTAATCTCTCCGAGCTCGATATTCGCGCCTCCGGCGAGGGCATTTCGGTCACATTCCCCTCTCTGACGCCAGGGTTATTATCGCCAAGATGTGTGCATTTTGGTCTGGATGGTTCCGTACAGTTCGAGAAGGTTCTAAATGGGAGCACTTGTTTGACAGCTACCCAAGGCCACTACTCCATCGTTGTTGAGTCGGAAGTTCCTCCATCTCCGGCGCCGGCACCCGGCGGAGCGCCGCCGCGGAAAGGCGGCGGCGGTGGAAAGGGGAAGGGAAACAAAGTGTGGATAATTGTTGCTTCGGTTGTTGGGGGAGTGGCGTTGGCGGTTGCTTTGGTGGCGTTGTTAGCTTACATAAGGAGGTGCAGGCGGCGGAAGAAGATTCGCAAAATGGAGCGCGCGGCGGAGGTCGGGGTGGCGCTGCCGATGACCGCCGTGGGGAACACCAAGGCGCCGGTGGCGACAGAGACGCGGACGAAGCCGTCGCTGGAGAATGAATTTGTGCCCTAGCTTAATTTCTGGTAATTATTTTTATTTTTTTTACATGGATTTTTCGATTTTAATTTTGCAATTACACATTCAAATTCTTTGCTAGTGTGAATTAGTTTTTTTTTACTAATTTTAATTCCGGACATAATTGTTTTATGGGAAGCATGTTGGTACGATTTGGAACTATTATTATGTAATGAATATTATGTTGTCGTTAAATGATTGGTATTGGTTGGTATATTTTTAGTATATGTGACACTATGGAGTGTGAGAATTATATTTATCTATTTATGTATTGGTTTGTTTTTAGATGTGTGTAATAAAATATGCAGTTACATCGTTGTATTGAAGGCCATCAATGAAAATCAATTGATAGTTATGTGTGTCAACTATCAAAGAATATACTAGTATTAGAATTTCTTATAAATTGTCACATTTTGGTATCTTATTAATTTCTTATAAATTGTCACATTTTGGCATCTTATTAATTTCTTATAAATTATCACATTTTGGTATCTTATTAATTTCTCATCACTATGTTGAGAGTTTGCTAGTATCATTCTAATAATTCATTTTAAGATTGGGTGTACTTGTAAGAGCATAATTTTAAGTACTTATTTTCTTTTTTTACTTTATAAAGCAGTATTTTAATGTTTGCAGCCCTAGCTTTTTTTAATGAATCACTGAAACTGTTTAATTAAACAATTTCTTTTTAAATATTTATTAAGATGTTTTAGTGCTTATAATACTATAAATTCTGTAATTATTAAAAAAAAATAATTTTTTATGTTAATTCCAAATAAAACTTTTATGTAAAAATATATTTTTTTTTACTTTAAAAAAATTAAGAAAAAAATACTTGTAATATTTAGTTGCAAACACCGAGTATTATGGCGGGTCTTCCTTTGTTCCATGCTCTTGGCTCTTGTGGTTAATATAATTATTTATTTATATTAAAAAAACCTTAAATATTTGGATTGTGAAAATGAATGCAGTGGCAAATAAAGGGGGAGTGCGTAAATGCAAATGACAGGCTGTTTAAAAGGACTAAAGCTTTTACACCACATTGCTGCACGTGAACTCCTCTTCACTATTTTTTTTTTCTTTCTCATCCTTCCTTTTTTCAAGAAATACATTATTTAGCCTTCCAACTTTAAATTTTAGGGATAATTATGTTCCTCCCATTATGATCATAAAAAGTTATAGTTATGATGACTAGTGCAAAACCACAAATTGATCATGTAGTCTTTGATGTCTTATTAAATCTATCGAACTGCACACGGTGTTGAATTTACTCAATACGGACCTTAAATAGAGATTACGAGTTTCTTTCTATCCAAAAATATAACTCCTTCTGTTCCACTTTAATTGTGCAGCATTCTTTTTCGGATAGTTTCACTTTAATTGTTCATTTTCTTTTTAAGTAAAATAATACTCTATTCGTCTCATTATACGTGCCATCTTTCTTTTCGGTACATAGATCAAAAAATAATATTTTGTAGTGTATATTATTTGACTTTTAGCTAATTCATTTTTGTTCACACATCCTTAATTTTTTATAAAAGTTGACACTGTTAGTGAGACAACTCAATCAGGAATAACATTTATAATGGGATGAAAGGTATATAATTTAATGGACCACAATGTTTTATTTCACATTTACAAATAATTCGTAACTTTCTTAATTTCATATCGAAAAGAAATTGAAAAATTAGAATGAAAGGGAGCGAGCAATGGTTAACCTCCTCACAAGATATATTAAGTGATGTATATATTGCACAAGTGTGAGTGCCATTATTCCGCTAAGGAAGAGGCGCCCTCGATGTAACATGCATAGTGTATTATATTTATAATTTGGGTAGCAGGTGGGATTCTTGAGTCGAGGGCGATTTGGGAGTTTTAAAATAATATATCTCAGTCTGGGTCCCACTTGTTGAGTTCGAAAAGTTCGAGTCAACTGTCCAACTCATTCATGGCCGCTCCACACCATAATTTACTCCAACACCAACTCATTTCAAAATTCAATTCGGAATTCCCATATGTCGATTTCTCACGTTTATTATATTTCTTTCTTCATTTTCAAGTTTCTATTCGGTGGATTTAAAATATTTGTTTATTTTTATTTTTAATATCATAATCCCTAAAAAAATTCTGTAACGGTCGCACAACGATTGTTATAATTAATTGTCTTCACGTCGCCCTATTGAGTATTGAGTCTTCTCTTCCAAATTCTTCTCTTTTATTTTGTCTAATTATACAAATCAACTTCTTTATTTGTCTTCTCTCTCTAACGAAAGTGATGTTAGGGATATATAAAGCATATGCAGTTGCAGGTCGAGCAATCGACCGTTTTAGAACTCAACAATAAAAAGGAGAAAATGAAACAAAAGGGAACAAAATAAAGGAAAAGGCAAAAAGTAGCTTGATTTCCGTTGGACTAATTTCAATTCTTTTTTCACACTATGATATAACTCAAATATATATATATATCTACATTCATTCATGAATCATGAAGGTACTCCTAATAAGTCAAAGACGTATTATCAATCGAGCCCACAAAACCACTACATAGAAATCGTATAATTATTTTTTTATGGTGTGTATCGATTTAAAATTTGCAAATTTTATAGTATATAAAGGAAGAGTATCAAACACATGAGAAATGAGATTTTTGAGATATCTACTAAACGAACAACATGTAATATATATTAGTTGTTTGCATGTAAATACGTGAATTTGTGTATGAATAATGTAATTCATATTAAGGAGAAGGGAAAGGAAGTTGAATGAGAATTTTCAATAAGAAAAATCGAAATAATGATATTAGTATTTATTTATGATAGTAAGATGACTTTATATAGATGAATCATCAGCCTAGTTTTTCATGATTTTTATATTGATGTTCCTACGTCGCATTTTGACCGCAAGACACAATACACTACTAGACCATTTTGAGGAGATAGTTTTTTTATTTTTAGGTTGAAAATTTGCATTATTGTTTTAAAATTCGCATTGGGTTAACCTCGTATAATTATCTAAATAATTATTTGAGATACCAAAAACACAAAAATAATATCGGGTGAACTATCAATTTTATCATTAAAAAAACTATTGAAAATGATTTTAGTGATCTAGAGTTTTCTAGAACGGTGGACTTCATTCTAAACGTGATCGAGACGGATGGGAATTTCCAGTTTTATTATTATTATGAATTTTGTTTTAAATGTGAAAGTAATAGAAAGTAAAAGAAAATGAGAATCATTATATGTACTACAATTCATTTTAAAAATGATTATTTTTTATAATTTAACAAGTAGTCCCTCATTCCATGTATCTTATCTCACTCAGAAAACAATAAATTATTTAAAGACAATTATAACTCCATTTTTTTCTTTCTTTTCTAGAACTTACTCATTTATATATAATTTTCAACTTTTCTTGATAGTCACGTTCAAAAGAAAACGAGTCAAGCTCATATAGAACAGAAAGCGTATTTATAAAGTCACCATGCACAATCTTTTTATTCTTGCTTATTACTCTCTCGATTCCAAATTTTTTGTCCGCGTTGGTGGTGGCGCAATTTTTAAGGAGAATTATTTGATGTGTGTAAAATATGTAAAGTTGTAGGTCCCATAAAAAATTGTGCGTAAATAATCTGCTAAAAAGAAAGTGGACAAGAATATTGGAACGACCCAAATTGGTAAGTAAGCGTCCTCATTTTCGAATTAGATTGTCCTATTAAAAGTATCTACTTTCTCAAAAATTATAAGAACAAATTAGTCAAAATTTTAATATTATAATTGTTACAAACTAAATAGAATGAGAGAACAATAGAGAAGACGGAAAATAGATGTGTATTATTATGAGGGTGAAGACCTCTATTTATAGAGTACAAGATGGGCTCATTGGCTTTTAGGGTTTACATGGTCATCACAATATATAGTAAGTATATATATAAAATATATTTACAACACTCCCCCTTGATTGACCATCCCTAAAAGAGATTGCTGCCTCGTTAAAACCTTGCCAGAAAAATCAATTGGGATAAAAACTGGTCGAAGGAAAAAGAGTACAGCTGCTCCACCTCAATTAGTCATTCTTAATCCTTGAGTCGGCGCATATCGATCTTGTGTTACAACTTCTTGAATGTTGACGTTGGTAATGCATTTGTAAAAGAATCCGCTAGATTGTCACTTGAACGAATTTACTGGATGTTGATGCCGACACTCTTTTGGAGATCATGTGTTGCATTGACTCTTTTATGAATCAATCTCAATGACTCATTTACTCGTGTGTTGCATTGGATGCCTCGTTAAAAACCTTAACTAAGAAAACCCTTTGGGAAAAACTTAGAATGGAAAAAAGAGTACAACCATTTGACTTTCAGGGTCCTTTGACCTTTAGGAGTCAGTCTAATCTTCAGGATTATTTACAATTTGTTACTCCCCCTCAATATAACAATCTTCAAGGTTATCTTCAAGGCATACACTAATATGTGCAACACAAGTTTAATAATTCTCATAGAGAATAGCATGAAATATGTCAATATATCATTACTCTATAAATAGACCAATATCATATTTGTCTCGAAAATAACAAAGGATGGTCAATACCATTTCAAATTCTCCAATTGCACATAATTAAGGAACTTCGGTCCTCATCTCTGTTATCTTCTATAGGTCTATATGAGTCTCTATCCACTTTAAGTGATTGAATCAACCATTAGATAGACATGTGGATGCGATACAATAAAATCTCTTTAAAACCTTTCAGGTAGGTCGATTAGCGTAACTCCATCAGGGAGATGCTCAATCTACAGGTCAAGACAATTATTAGTTCAACCCAAGTCTTTTGATTCTAACTCCGTCTTTTGGCATGTGTTGATTTCATCAAGTACTTTTGTACATAATAATTCACTTATCCTCTTCAGAAGGAATTTGGAGTGATGTGTTCTAATTTTGTATTCCGCGAACTTCTTATCTCTTAGCACCAATAAATCTCTCACGTTTCTGGCGTCAATGAGAATTAATTGATATATTTTGTCTATGAGAAACTTCAGTTCTGTCATAGTACATATACAACAGGTATACAAGATTTTAGTCATTCCTTTTGCACTAAATAATTTGATAAACTTCTAGTTCATAGTGCGTTAATCTAAATAATTAATCCAACGAGATATTTGCGGCATTCTATCATTTATGTTTCATATCTCCCCCTGATGCCGACAATGATGTTAGTTGGATTATAAAATAAAATATCAATGAATAAAATAATCCATAATGATTTGCTCTATGTAAGTCATTAGGACGGAGTATACATATAAGTATTATGCTCTTCAGAAGTTTCAATCAAACTCAAGTCATCATTTTTGTACCATTTTGTCAAAGGGATACTTCAAAGGGACACTCTTCGTTCTTATTACATTATATACGACTGCATTATTTCAGCCCTGACAATGACTTTTGAGTCTAATTGAAAATATCTTTTTGACTTACATGCTTTGAGCAAGTTAAATCCTTCATGGATCTTTATATATACGTCACTATCTAGTGAATCATATTGATAGATTTTTACTACATCCATAAGGCGCATAGCAAGCCTTTTGTGACATAAGCAGATTAATCAAATTCTAAAATACAGCACGAGAGACTATTTTCAAAAGACGAGACGATATCCACGGAAGGTATAACTTCGATTCTTCTTATAACACGTCTCCAATCTTCACGTCTCCAATCTTTAATTATTATTATGATTTGCGAATCTGTTAATTGGAATCATCACATGAATGGATTTTAATTGGGACGCCATTATATTAATTAAAGTTCGTTATCGTCTATTATGTGTCTTCCTCCCTTATTATGTTTTTCTTTCACCTTTTTCACGTTTCGCGTCGTTTGTGGAGATTTATTTTGCTCAATTCAGTTGAAGAGGAAGAATTTTGGAAATTGTTGGTGGCGTTTGTTGCTATTATTATGTTATTCGTGCTGATAACGTGTTATAAACTATATAGAATGAGAGAACAATAGAGAAGACGGAAAATAGATGTGTAAGGGTGAAGACCTCTATTTATAGAGTATAAGATGGACTCATGGACTTTTAGGGTTTACAAGGTATAAGATGGGCTCATGGACTTTTAGAGTATAAGACACATAATAGAGTATAAGATGGTCATCACAATATATGATAAGTATATATATAAAATATATTTACAACAATAATCTTAATCTCATTATTTAAAAGAAATAGAATACGAAGTTAATGAGACGAAGTTAGTATTGGCTTTTTGTATGGTAATAGTTTGATATGTTGACGTAGGCCGACAAATGCATTGAAAGCCTTGTTAACCTACACAACACATTCTTGCGCCATCTTCTTCATTCTCCCCTGCAGTAAAAACACCACATGCCCATTTTTTATGTACACCACCAAAAGAAACGTGTATATATTCTACCCCACACACCTCCAATTCCACGCACCTCGCCTCCATTTCTGTCGATTTCATATTTTTCTACTCCAATTTCACTCCTTTTTTCCTTCCTTTTAAGGGTTTTTCGTTTCACAGTTGCAGCACCCACACACGCAGATCCAAAACTCCCGCCACCCTCTCTCTCTCTCTCTCTCTCTCTCTACGCTGTTCTGTATGTACAATCAGAATTTGAACTTCTCTCCGGCGAGGAACATCCCTTCTCCGCGGCCAAGGGCCACCGCCGATGCCGAGAGGTAGTGGCGGTTTTTTGTTACTGTAGTTGATAATTTCTTCACTTTCGGTGTGTCTTTATTTTGATTATTGTGGTGTTGATTGATTGATTTATTGCAGCCAGTATTTGACGGAGATGCTGGCGGAGAGGCAGAAGCTAGTCCCCTTCATGCAAGTGCTTCCTATTTGTAGCCGCCTCTTGGATCAAGGTTGGCCTTTTTGAATCTGGTTTTGATGTTTTTGCAATCTTGTTAATGATTCTTATTGTGATTTCTTGAGTTTTTTTTTTTTGTGTGTTTGTAGGAGATTGTTAGTGATTGTTGTAGTTCTGTATTTACACCTTGGCTGTGAATGTGATATTTTACTGTCTTTGTGCATTTGTGATGTTCTTGCAATCTCTTATTGATTCTTGTTGTGATTTATTGAGTTTCGTGTTTGTTAGCGATTCTTAATGATTGCTGTAGTTCTGTATTTCCTCTTGCTGCATTGTGTGACTGGGTTGTAGGTTTGACAGTGATAATTAAATCGGATTTGTGCTTTTATGATGTTCGGTGATATGTTTTCATGGTTATTGCAGTTCGGTTCTGTGATGAATTGGTAGTAACATCAATGCTAGGTTAATTGGTCTGAGCAGTAGCGTAAGCCGTTCACATCCTTGTAGAGTGTGATATCATGCATTACGCGCTAACATTACTAAAACAATGCTTTTTTTCATGTGATAAAGTGGAAAACAAACTGATATTCCGGGGATGTGTCGCTAGGTTTTGAAGCACTCGTCATCTTCACGTGATAGAAGCACCAGCACAGTTCATATGATATTATCTCCATAGGGATGAATCCTAACGACATAATGGTGTAAAAATGACTTGCCATACTTGTTGACATAATATGTTCGTCGTGATGATGACTTTTGCTCAATGGATTTTATATTCTGTTTTGGAAATATAAGATCACCTATGTTGAAGCACTAGAATGGGTGATTGTGGTGGTTGGTATCGGCACTAGCTTGCAATCCACGTGTGTACGGAACCGCCTTCTCTGCTGTGTGAGAGGGCAATGTGACACTTGCGTATTTGTAATTATACAAAAAGAAATGCAGTCTATCAGCAGTATGCTTTGATAGTTGTCGTGTAACTCGAAATATTGAAAACTCTTGCTTTTGTTCACCATTTGGCTATGTACTTGGTTTCTCATTTATGAATGTAGATTTCTTGAATAGAAACGATTTTTACGATTTGAAGTGCGATAAACATGTTTTTGTTTTGTAGGTTCTCAAGCAGTATATATATGCATGCTGTTATATACTTAAGGCAACACAAAATGGAATTTCTGTCCTTTTTGTATGGTTGAGATTTCTTACAAATGTTCAAATAGGCAAAAGTATTATATTCTTGATATAAGCATTAGATTCTGGTCCCTTCCAAATGGAAGAAAGGGAAGAAAAACGTTATTATGAGTGTGGATTAATTTCAGTATGATTTGATGCATTACCACTTATGAGTTATGACTAGTGTGCCATTTGTTTAAGAAGTCTCTGCAAATTTAGCATCAATGCCTAGCTTTCCTTTTGAGTAATCTGATTTTGATATATTAATTATTTTTTCTTAAATATAAATGATCTGCTTCTTGATTGATTCCCCTTTTGGTCTGAAGATATTACTTTTTTACACAACTTTTGCTCCCTTTGAGGTTATTTTAGTCATGAAAGCTCTGCCTAAATAAGGTGGTTATCAAAAAGTGTTATTTTGATGGCAGAAATAGCCAGAGTTTCTGGAAGAATCTTCAACAATGGGTTTAATGAGTATGACAGACTACAGCGTTGTAGTCCTAATCGGTTGCCTCCTCTGGATCTGATGCCTGATGTTGGTGGAAACGGTTATGGCGGCTGGAACAGAAACTGCTGGAACAACATGCAGCATGAGGTAATAAACTGACTCTCATGGCTAACCAGACACGAAACCTACACTTCCATTAATGCAAATTCCTCGATCTTGATACGTTTAGTAAAATGAAACAAATGCACAGCCTAATTATCTACAAATCGAAATCTAGGACCTGTTTTTTCAGCTTATTCCTTTGAAATTGATGAACATTATGTTACTGTAAGGATCAAAATCGCCTATAGTATATTCTCATACGAAAGGTGTATAATGTATATCTTGTTACGACTAAGGAAGATAATGTAGAGATTAAGTTGTTGAACATTTGAGCTAAGTCGTAGCATGATCTGATCCCTTCCTCCAATCTACAGTTTGCTTACTTGAACGCGTCGATTTATGCTTTCGCAGCAGAGATTAGGCGGCCCTCACGGTATGACTGTAGACTGGAAACCGCCCGGAAGTCCTAATTCGTTCCTAGTAAAGCGGGTTTTGCGTTTGGACATACCGGTTGATAGATATCCAAATGTAAGCCTTTTGAGATCTCTCCCTCTTTTAACTTTAAATCAAGCACAAGTGTGATGAATTATTTCTGGACAACAGTTCAATTTTGTGGGAAGACTCTTAGGTCCGAGGGGCAATTCCTTGAAGCGTGTGGAAGCTTCTACTGGTTGTCGCGTATTTGTAAGGGGGAAAGGTTCGGTGAAGGATGTTGATAAGGTAAAGCTTATAGTATTATAGTGTGAGCAAAGTGATGCTTTATAAATCTTGCTCTATGTAGTCATTTTGGCTTATGTATTAATGTCTCCCATTGAAGGAGGAGAGTTTGAGGGGAAAACCGGGCTACGAGCACTTGAACGAACCCTTGCATATCTTAGTCGAAGCAGAAGCATCGGAAGTACCCGCTAGCGTTGTTGATGCACGGCTCAAACAAGCTAAAGACATCATTGAAGAACTTCTCAAACCAGTGGTAGGTTCTTATTAATGCTCATTCTCTTAAACCACCCACCATTCATGCAACCCAACTATGCAAATGCAACTTTATTTCCGTTTCAGAAAATTTACCCTATACCAGGTCTTGTAGACCTTGTCGTGTGGAGCAATGCAGCTTCACATTTTGAATGTTATACTCCATCCGTCCCATTATTCTTGGTCTGTTTTCCTTATTGAGGTGTCCCACGATTGTTGGTCTGTTTCCGAAAATGGATACTAACTTGTGGACCACAATTTAAATAAGTGGACCTACCACTTTAACACATTTCCATTTCCTTTCTTAATCTCTGAGCCGAAAACAAACAAAGTAAGTTTTTGTTATTTCTAAAAACAAATGAGGTGGCATTGTTCTTCACAACAGTTGTAGACCTGGTCCAGGGTAGAATTTTCCGCTTCTTGATATATTTGCTCTGTATCTCTGAGCATATATGTGATTTTGTGAGTGCAAATTACGGGTGTTTGTAAAACTAGCTTTCTCATTCTGGGAATGCAGGATGAGTCTCAAGACATGTACAAGAGACAGCAACTTAGGGAGCTAGCTTTACTTAACAATATCAAAGAAGAAAGCCCTCAACCAAGAGGGAGTGTGTCTCCCTTCAATCCGAGTGGATTGAAGCGTCCAAAAACGAGTTGGTAACGGGCTTATCATGGTCGAGTTGAGGAGATGTGAATGATGTAATGCAATATGTCGAGAATGCATCCACGTCGACATTAACTTGGAACGCGATAGCCGAATCGCGGTCCTCACGGATGAAGATCGGGGAGTGGATTGCGGTATTGCTTTGTAGCCTTTGTTGATATAGGCCTTATGTGAGTCTTCTTGTATGATAGTAATTGGATTTATTTGTTGGTTTAGTAGTCCTTTTTTTTATAGTGTAACATGCATTTTGATTAGATGATTTTATTATGTTTTTGGAACCTCAACTTGCGTAGCCATTTGTAAAATGTACACTAGACTAATCATATATGATGTGCTTGATTGATTTATAGAAGACGACGGTGTCATTGGTGGATTCACTAGCGGGTGGGTGCTAATGCTATTGCTTTCTTAAATCTTGTTGAATTTCGAACTATATGTGTGTTTTTTTAAAAAAAATAAAATACTACTTTCACAGTTAAAATTGTTGATTTCACCATCTTTTTTGAAATTTCAAATTTTGCCACTTTTTAATTTATACTCTTTCCCAAATCAAACGTCTTATATTCATTTTTGGGATATATTACGCAAACGGAAACTGAATGGAATATTTGAATCGTTAACTCAAATGTTGTAAAATACTAATGAACAAAATGAATATTCGACTCGATTTGAATATTTACAATTTTTGTGAATTGAATTTAATATTCAAATAATAAATGAATACAAATATGAATATTCGAATAGTGAATAAAATACAAATCGAATATAGTGATATTCGACTCAATTCGAATTCGTTTGTGGGACAGTATTTCATTTTGGCTCCCGTCCGTCTATTTCACTCTCATAAACTCAGAAGGCCCATTACGAGCCCATCACGAACCATCACAAGGACATAGTTAATCTAGAAAGTAGTTTTTCTTTAAATAGCCATTTTCATTAGTTTTCTCTTCTGTGGCTAAATTACCAGAATTTCGTCAAACCCTAATTCGGTGTGCATTTCTAGGGAGAGAAGAGAGAGATGGGGAAGATTCCGGTGAGGATGAAGGTGGTGACATACGCGCTGTCTCCGTTTCAGCAGAAGGTGATGCCGGGACTCTGGAAGGATTTGCCGGGGAAACTCTCCCACAAGGTCTCTGAGAATTGGATCAGCGCCACTCTCCTGCTCGGCCCTCTCGTCGGCACCTATTCGTAAGTCTACATTTTTGTTTTCTGTATTAGATCTTGTTTGGTGATCTTGTTTTTGAACTTCGGTATTCGATTTTTTTACGAGTTGAGATATTTCGTATATTTGAGGAATTAGGTTAGTCTGATCAATTTAGATGTGAGTTGAAAAATTGATGGGGCTGGTGCTTATAAACGTTCTGTACTTGAATAAGATTATTAGTTTCTAGCCATTTTCGAATCGTGCCGTTGAAATCTGATGATTTGTGAAGTAAGAATTGGTGATATTAAATTAGGGTGAAAAGAGTAGGAGCGAAGAGATCGAAATTCAAATTTGATCTCCGGGATTCTCGCTTCTTTAATTCTATCTGTGACCAGCTGATGAATCTCCCATACTCTTGTTTCTCCGTCATTTCATCAAACACCCATCCCTGTTTAGCATTGTTAGTTTCTTCAAGGGTGAAATTTCACTCGTGGAGTAACCATTTTTCTAACCCATTCAACAATTCTGCTCTTTGCAACAAATTTATTTATCCCACAAAATTGTTCCTTTTTATATCTTATTTCTTGAAACCGAGTTCATGGTGTTAAAGATCAGTCTTACTTCTCAGGCCATTCATTGTATGGATCATAGACTCTAACCTTGATTCTACTCCAGTATTTGATTAATTAGAAGATTCTTATGTGGTTGTCACTGTCCAGATATGGGTTGTAATCTTTGTAGCCAATATGTAGACACAATTTGTAAAACTGCAGTCCCATCTAAATAATGTTAAGAAGAATTTTATGAAACTATGTAAGAACTAGGATGACAAGGCTCATAGGGAAGAAAAGAGTAGAAACCAAGACATCAAAATCCATAAATCTTTTCCAAATTAAATTCTCCTATCCCTCGCGATTGGTTTTGTTCAATAGATTATTCAGTTGGGTCCCTAGAAAAATACTATTGATCGTGGTGTTGCAAAAAAAATGCCATTTGCCTAGTGAGTTTGCAAGAATTATACGAGCGATAGAGAAAGTGGGATAGAGAAGGAGAAAGAGGGAGATAGAAGGATAAAGTAGGAGAAAGAGGGATAGATAGGGAAATGCAAGGTTAAATAGGAAGAACAAGCGACAGGGAGAGTGAAAGAGGGATAATTTGGGATTGAGAGGAAAGACCTAGGATGAAGGGGGAGAAATAGGGATAGAGAGGGAGAGAGAGGGAACCTAGTATTTCATTGTAAAATACTAAGAGTCATAAGCGTTACTTCCATAACTTTTGATCTTTAACATTAGTCTTACGTACTTTTTCCTCATGTGGTGTAACGATTTACCTACGCTGCCATTTTGTTAATGGCAGGTATGTGCAGTGGTACCTGGAAAAGGAGAAGATGGAGCACAGATACTGAAGTTGGAGTAGTCGATTTTATCGGTGAAAGTCGGTCTTATTTTTACTAGTCAATAAGCTGATATGCAGTTTGGATGTTTGGTCTTGGTTTGCAGTCAGTTTTTTTTTTTTTTTTGTGGCGGTGTTGTGATATGGGTTGTCTTGCTCTCCATGTAAGCAAGCTACATAGTATCTCCCTTGAATGTTTTTACCTATTCAACCTGTATAAACTATAATTCGAACATGGATTATGCATCATTGATTTGATTCGGCAACCAAAGAAAACTAAAACAAATAAATTGAAAATGTGTTATTTTGGAGACTTATATCTGTCCCTTAGAAATGCATTTGGAGTATTCTTGGAAGTGTGTTTCTGGTGGTGTATGCATTTCTGTGTAAAGATGCTGGACATGGAAGATGGTGATGGTGATGACTGATGAGGGGAGAAGTCCTTTAAAAGTGGTTCCAAGTCCGTTAAAAGTGGTTTGTTTTCTTCTTTATTTATTATAAATTTAGATTAAATAATCTATTACAAAGTATCACTTTTTTAATTTTATAAAAAATATAAAGATTGTGTAGATTAAATTTAATTATTAAAAATACAGAGTATCACTTTTTTAATTCTATTATCAGAAAGGATTGAGCTGTAGATAACCGGATGGGGAGAATTTCTCTAATACCAAAAATACTTCATCTCCTCACCTAGGTGGAAATACAGTTAAATCCCGATAAAGTAATATTCGATAAATTAATAATCTCGTTAAGATAATAATTTCTTCCGATCCCGATATGAGTTAATATATTAAAATAATGTTTGATAAAGTAATAATCTCGTTAAATAAATATTTTTTCTCGATCCAAAGATTTTTACTTTATCGAGGTTTAAGTGTATTAGTTTCACTATTTTTTTTATACTCACTCCGTTGAGAAGTGAATTATAAATAATGGGATCGATGAAATATTTTTTTCGAAATAACCAGAATTTTGTATGGAGGAAGTACTAATTGTTTAAGAGAAAACGCCCACGAGCGGACGCCCTCTCTCTCTCTCTCTCTCTCTCTCTCTCTCTCCTCATTTTCAAAAGTTCCTTTCCCTCCTGCCTTAACCTTTCATCTGCCAGCACATTCATCCGGTAGAGCTAAAACTTGAAAAATTTCTGTAAGTGTTAAATCATCTCCATTTTGCCTATTTTTCTTCTTTTTTTTAGCTTTATTAGCATTTTGCGTGCGCCTGTTTCATTCCAATTTTCTTATCGTATGAATGAACACGATCATCGTATACACCTGGCTTCGAAGTTCGAAACTACATTTCTGTTCCTTCCAGATTGCAGTTGTGTGTTTGAATGATTTTATGGCATATATAACAAGGTTTGGAACTAGATTTTGGTTGCTATCTATGGCGGTCTATCAAATGATTGTGAAGCAGAATACACAATGTATCTAGTGAACTGTTGCTGTTTTCACCTCAAAAGAAAAGTAAAAAAAGTATTTGGAGTTAAAAGTATAATAACAGCTTCATACTTCGAGTGGGTCGTATGTAACTTTGCCCGGATATGATGTAGGGTATATACTACTCCCTCCGTCCTACTAGAAACGACACGTTTCTTTTGATCGCGGGAATCAAGAAAGTGAGTTATGTGGTGTAAGTTGTTTGACTTTTTAGTAGTTAAATATGGTCCACACATTCTTTACCATTTTAGGAAACACGTCGTTTCTAGTGGGACGGCCTAATAAGGGAAACGCGTCGTTTCTAGTAGGACGGATGTAGTACTTTTTATGGGGTGATATACTTGTTTGTTTGATTGTGTGAATATTTGATGGAATTAGCTAACTACAACTGAAAGTTCTTCTGATATCAGCAAGATTCTCGCTATTGTAGTGAAATAACTCATTGATTTTGAGTTCTTGAGGGTCATTGGTTTTTCAATATTGGTATTAATGATGAGTTGGAGCTGTGCATAGATTTAGGGGATCTGATGGAAAATGAAAGCAATGGCAGCACTTATGAAGATGCTCGGAAGCAGAGGCTCCTCGAAAATAAGAAGAGATTCGAGGTAATAAGAAAATCCCTTTTGCTTGTGTTTCAATGAGATGAGAATACATGTTCAATATACAAAATGCTTTGTAGAGTGGAAGTTTCCTCTCCCCCCTTTACTTGTCTTGAAATATTTCGAGATTCCACTCTGGCTCCAAGAACTAGTCTATCAAGATGTGAAGAGTGTTGAACAAAAGTCCTTTTATATTCTTTTGCAGGACTTGGGGATTGTAAAGCTAACTAAAGGCCTATCAGAAATAACCAAGTCAGAGAAACCCCAGGTGATAATGAGTTTTTCATTCTTCACATGCTTGGTTTATGTATGCATGTTGTATACATAGTAATTCAGACATAAACTTAGTATGAAATGTCCCATTTTCTGCAATGCAGAACAGGCAAGTTAGGCTGAAACCAGTGAGCAGTTTCTCAATGGAACCAAGACGCTCTTCTCGTACTCGCAACCAATTTCAATCATACCGCGATGATGTAAGTAATTGAAGCTTTTGAAACAACCACATTGGTTTGGGATCCTCCTAGCACTATGATGTTGTCAGTTTTGGTATATATAATGCTTTGCAGATCAACTTTTGCTGTGATTGCATTCATGTTGATACTCTACTTTTTTGTTACATAATTACTTGGATTCCAGCATTGTATTACATGCCAATGATGATTGATTGCTATTCCAGGTTGATGTCCAGCTTCCTACTCTTCGTAAGAGATCAAAGTCTGATTCTTCATGGGCAAGGTAATACTCCCTCCGTCCCGTTAATGCCAATTGGACCGTCTCAATTATATAGTCCTATTTCCCGAAGTAGAATGAAGATAACACTAAAAATCAAGTGAGCCAACATCATTTGCAAACAAAAGTCGAACTTCTTAATCTCCGTGTCGAAAAGAAACAAGATCCCGGGACGGAGGGAGTATGTTTTATACTGATTGCATTGCACCAATAATTTTATCTAAAATATAGTTATTGTGTATAAAAACTGATTGTTCTGGATTCAAAGTTACCTTGCAAGACCGGTTGAAGAAGTTAAAGTCGCGTCGTACGAAGAAAGAGCTCAAGCTTTCAAGTGTGCAGAGAAGCTCCAAACCGACCTACAAACTGCAAATCCATCCTTTGTCAAGTCAATGGTTCGGTCCCACGTCTACAGCTGCTTCTGGTTGGTAGGTAACTCATAGTTGGTAGTTTGTACATCGTCTGCATAATGTTGGAAACCGGCTTAAGATCAAAACTCGGTGTAGGGGCTACCGAGTAAGTTTTGTGAAGACCACCTTGCCAAGTCCACAGTGGACATGGTGTTGGAGAACGAGGAAGGGTCGGAATACGAGGCGGTTTACATTAGCAAGAGGAGTGGGCTTAGCGGTGGATGGAGAGCCTTTGCACTTGATCATAAGCTGGATGATGGCGATGCTTTGGTGTTTGAATTGGTTAAGCCAACAAGGTTTAAGGTAAGTAAGTGGGCAACTGTGAAAATGACTGAGTCGGTCTAGTTTGAGTTTTGATCGTAAATTATAAGATAATGAGTATTTTTCGTCTGCAGGTTTACGTAGTTAGAGCGTTGGAGTGCCAGAATGAAGATAGTAATGTGGTGGCATTGGATGCAGAAGAAGAACCAAAGAAGAGTGTGAAGAAGAGAAAAACCAATGAGAGAGAGAAATAGGGAGAGGTAGCAGCTCCGAGGAGGAGTTTGAGAAATAAAAGAAACTAAATTTGGTAGATTATGAGGCAGTGCTTTCAACCTCTGGTTCTGTTTATTAACCTAACTAAATTAACTCTTTACACTTGCCATCGTTCCACACCCACCTAGATGATATTTTGTTTGGCTATAGCAAATTTGGAAAAGCCCTACATACGACTTTCATCGAATGCGGCTTTCTATCTGTATGTAATGAGATCGAGTACGGAATTTTGTTTACTCACTTTAAATTATCACTTTCACTCCCTTTCCTGCTAGGATCATATGATTGAGTCCTTTGGTTTCTGAAAGAGTGTAAAATTTTTTTTTTGCTTCAAATTATTACTGTTTGACTAGGACCTGTTTTAAAAAAGTTTGCATTTTGAATTATTTGTTGACATGGACAAAGTCCGAGAAAACCTCTAAAATTAATTCAATAATACTAGATTGGCTACTTTTTTCAGGAAAAAATCATGTACCATAAATTGCATCTTTGTGGCACTTAGAGCCTCTCCAACTATACTGCAAAACTTATTTTGCAGTTGGGGAGTTGCTCCAACCATACTGCATCTTGCACTGCAAACCTATAAAAGAATGAGTTTGCGTACAGTGTAAACTCATAAATGAGTTTCTAATATGCAAAACTCATTGGACCATTTTGCAAAATTTTTTATTTTCTTTTCAATCCCTAGATTAATTACATGTGATTTTGTGATTCACTTGAGAGAAGATGAAGAAGAAATTGAGATGAAGAAGATGAAGGAAGAGCCGACGCTGCCAAACCTATTCCCAAAACTTGCACACTTCAATCATATTTATTTACTAAATGGGTTGGGCTCAATTTTTTTAATTGAAGAAAAGAATGAGCTTTGTTATTGAATACACATTAATTTTATGTATGTTATATTGATTTGGTTGTGAATATACATAGAATTTTGATTTTACGTAGGCAAATTATATTGATTTGGTTGTGAATATACATATCAATTTATATTAATGTAACAATTATGAAATAAAGTAGGCACATATTATCAAGAAAGTAATATGACTATTATAGATTTTTAAATAGTTCAAAACATTACAATTGATATTAATACCA
The DNA here is from genome assembly GCA_028984105.1 of Lavandula angustifolia. Lineage (NCBI taxonomy): Eukaryota > Viridiplantae > Streptophyta > Magnoliopsida > Lamiales > Lamiaceae > Lavandula > Lavandula angustifolia. The sequence goes on from CM054814.1 coordinate 16,253,530, forward strand.
AACATATTACATTACAATATAAAATAAACATTGAAATTACAATACAAGACTTCTAGGAAATTTCAGAAAAACGTAATTAAAACAAAGACATAACATACTACAATATGCAAAATAAAAACACATGACAAACGAGGAAAATACCACAAGCAACGACAATTTGATCTAATATGGGGGTAAATCGGGATTATTAGCTCACATATTATTAAAATATGTAGAAAATCCACCGCTTGTATAAGGATTCGGTTCACCACGTTCTTCAGCTCTTTGTTGAATAATCTGTGCTTGTTCTGCTGCCACATGAGCACGAACAACGGGATCATCTATGGATCTCAAGTTGCGTGATAAAATTTTATTTTCATCCCTCTTCTCCTTTAGCAGCGCGATTCTTTTGTTGGCTCTCCAAATGACATTTCATAAATGAATTTGTTTTCTCCAAGTCAGCTTCAAGCTTATCAATTATTTGCTGCATAGCTGCACTCTCAGATGATGAATCGACACCTTGGGCTTTTTTCTTGACTTTCTTAAACCCTATCGGTCGAGGCGATGGAGAACCGGCAAACACATTGTCCTCATCATCGCCTAAGTCCATAGAAAATGACGAAAAACTTGCTGAGCCTTGTGAATCAGGAAAAGCGTATCCGCGATAGGGATGTTTGGAGCTCTTAGCACAATCCTGAAATTTTGGAAAATCTTTTATTATTCGCCAGACATGATCAAATTTTCAACCCGATTTATACTTTTCATCCTGAGTTAACAACACCTTGGCTTGTTGCATCTGCATAAAAATCACAACAAATCAAAACTTGAAGCTGAAATACTTACAATATTATAAACTTAATAATTTTGATAATTACAATATCGTCATTTGAAGCTCCACTTGGATGTCTACTTTCAATTATTCTTAGACATCCATGAAGTTTCCTTGCAGCTTTTTTAATAACTTGGATTCTTGCTTGCATGGATCTTTTCGAACGAACCTTCCAATCTTCAGATTTTGATTGATTATAGCTCTCTTCTATACGAGACCAAAAACGATTACTTGATTGTTGAACCCCAATATTTGGATCTTGAGATATTTCCATATAAACTTCGACTAAGAGGATATCTTCTGCATGGCTATAGCTTGAAGAACGAATAGACATGTTTGCAACAAGTTAAAGACTACAAGAATATTTAATTGTGAATACAAAATGCAAAATCATGTCTATATTTATAGACAAAAGTGAACTACTCTGCACTTGATGAAATCTTAAGTTAAAGTGACTACACTTGGTCATCACTTACAAGATTCTCACCACTTTCAAATGCTACTCTTGATCACTTTATTATCATATCACTAGTCTTTATTACAACATGACTATACCATGAACACAACTTTCTTTAAGGTAGTGTATGAAAATGACTATGCAATGAACACAACTTTATTTATGAGATTAATTTTGTATAATTTTAAAATGAGTGGATAATTTAAGAGTTAAATATTACAGATAGCTAATATCTTTCAGAATTATTTTAATTTGATTAATTAAATGAGCCATACGTATTAAATGAGTGCTTGTTTATTTAGAGGATTTTTTATCCGAAATGCTTTCTTTTAAGTCTTTTTCATCCTCATCCCTACACTATGCTCGTGAAAATGACTACACACTATTATTAAGGACTACATCTTTGACAATTTCTCAAGATTAGTCTATGAAAAAGTGTATGCAATGCCATCAATTAAACACTATACATTATTATCAAGTCTTTTTCTCCCTCATCCCTACACTATGCTAGTTAAAATGACTAGACACTATTATTAAGGACAACGTAACACTTTCTCAATACTAGTCTATGAAAAAGTGTATGCAATGCCATCAATTAAACACTATACATTATTATCAAGTTTTTTTCTCCCTCATCCCTACACTATGCTAGTGAAAACGACTACACACTATTATTAAGGACAACATCTTTAACACTTTCTCAAGACTAGTGTATGAAAATGACTATGCAATGCCATCAATTAATGACTATAATGTTTTCCCTTTCTCAAGACTAGCCTACACTACTATATATATATAACATATAGTCACAAAATTACCTACAAGTTCTTTCTCTTCTCTTTTTCAAACATCTTTCATCTCAATATGAATACCAATTTTAGTAGTTCATCATCTTCCACATCTGATAATGATGAGACACATGAAGAAATAACTCTTTTCTTCTACAGAAATAACAAATTATGAGACGTGCTATCGCCGAACACGGAACAATGATCCAACATCTTGGCGAGGAAGAAAACCACCAAATACATGGTGGTTCAATTTCAGGGCATATCGTTATAAATCGCGATCGAGAGGTTGTTGATCATAGATTGTACAATGACTATTCTGCAGATAGTCCAATGTACAATGAAACTATGTTTCGAAGGAGAAATCGCATGTCTCGCTCATTGTTCCTTCGCATTGCAGATGCAGTTAAAGAATATGATCAATACTTCCAATAATGAGTAGACGATACTGGCAGGTATGACATATCAACTCTCCAAAAATTAATAGTAGTATTTCGCATGTTAGCATATGGTTTTCCAGTAGATGCTATGGATGAATATTGTAAAATAGGCGAGTCTACTGTGATTGAAAGCATGAAAAGATTTTGTCGAGCAATAGTTGAGATATATAAACCACATTATTTGAGATCACCTACAACTAATGATATTGCTAGACTTCTCTATATTGGTGAACAACGTGGATTCCCAGGAATGTTAGGCAGTTTAGATTGCATGCATTGGAAATGGATAAATTGTCCTACTGCGTGGGCTGGACAATATGCAGGTCGTAGTGGAAATCCTACAATTATCCTTGAAGCTGTAGCAGATTATGATCTTTGAATACGACATGCTTATTTTGGTTTACCAGACACCAATAATGATATCAATGTCTTAGATTCATCTCATCTCTTCCATAATCTTACTAATGATATTGCTCCTCAAGTTCATTATGTACTTAATGAAAAAGAATTTAGTATGGGGTATTACTTGACTGATGGCATATATCCTAAATGGTCTACCATTATGCAAACGATTCAAAACCCCCGTTCCCGAAAGCATAAACATTTTGCTATGAAACAAAAAGCATGCAGAAAAGATGTAGAGCGTGCATTCGATGTGCTCAAGCAACGATTTGCAATTGTGGCAGGACCGGTTCGTTTTTAGAGAAAATAAGTGCTACAAGACATAATGAGTACATGTATAATTTTGCATAAATAATATGATAGTTGAGGATGAGCGCGACCTTAGTTCTCCAATTGAAGTTGCAATAGAGACACTGCCACTAGATGTCGAAATGACGACGAGTGAAACTGTGCGGTTTAAGAATTTTGTAGATCGATATAACACAATAAGAAATCGGGTTGTTCATGACGAGCTTCAAGATGCGGTAATAGAGCATCTATGGAATGAACTAGCTAACTCTGAGTCTTGAAATCGTCTCTACTATGTTGTTTTAAATCTATTTGTACTTTATTATTTTTAATTTTGTATGGTAATGAAATGAGTACTCTTTTTCCTCTATTAGAGATTTTAACGAGGCTCGACCCTTGAGTTTTCGATTTGTGATTTCCAAGGGTTAATAAATTTCTTCTTCATTATAATTTTATAACTCTATTTAAAAATAAAATAAAATTGACGTTTGGAAATTCATTATTATTTAATGAACTATTTAATTAATCAAAATTTTATTTATGAATTATCAAGTTATCTAATAAAATTATATTTTGTATGAGATTTTATTAATGAGAAAGTTAAGGGGTCAATGTATAAATCTAGAAAGATATGTAGGTGAAATTGAAAAGGTGTATTCAAAAGAATATATAGAGAATATTCTTTTTAAGTTTGAGTTTGAGTTTGAGTTTGATGGTTTGAGTTAAACCACTATTTGATGTGACGGATAATGAAAAATGAGTTTGAGTTTGATGAAATGGTTGGAGATGCCCTTACAAAACAAGTGTAAAACATAAGTAGAGATTAGATTAGATACAAACAGGTGTATATGGAAATATTTTAAACAGAAATATCAATAAAATGCACTGACTGATAAATGCAGTTAAAGAAATAGACCAATAATAGACAGTATGATCCCAAACCATTGCTAATGAAGAAAGCCCTCCTAGGAAGTTGAGAAAAGAAGACATGCACTCCCTCCATCACGCTATTTGTAGTCACTTTCTTTATTAACACATCTCAATATAAATAACTCATTCTAAAAAAGACAGATTGTATATACTCCCTCAATCCCACCGAGCTTGTCCACTTTATTTTCGGCACGATAATTTAAGAAAATTGGTATAGATTGATAAATGTGTGAGATCCATACATTAATTATTAATTTAGAATTGATTTGTGAGGTAGAGGTGTGAGATTCATTTAGTGGGTATTTACAGTAGCTGAAGCTTATTGATAAGTGTTGAAAGCTACTGATTTGAGAATTTGTATGTATTTAGAAATAAGTGCTGAAAGCTGCTGAAAGTGGCAAAATAATATTTGAAAAACTGCTGATATTAGTATCTTATTTTAAATTTTTAAATAAAATATTCGTTTTACCCTCAATGTTATTAAATAATTATAATTTAAAATAAATAAATAAATATTAAATTAAATTAATTTTTGCATTATATAAATATATAATATATCATATTAGCATAAACATATCATTTTATTATATTTTAAATATTATTTATTTGTTTAAATTCATAATAATAATATTTGTATATAATTTTAATAATTACGTAGCTAAAAAATAATTATTGCTATAAACTAAATAGAATGAGAGAATAATAGAGAGAAAGAGAAAATAGATGTGTATTATTATGATGGTGGAGACCTCTATTTATAGAGTACAAGATGGGCTCGTGGGCTTTTAAGGTTACATGGTCATCACAATATATGGTAAGTATATATATATATAATATATTTACAACACTCCCCCTTGATTGACCATCCCTAAAAGAAAATGCTGCCTCGTTAAAACCTTGTCAGAAAAACCCATTGGGATAAAAACTGGACGAAGGAAAAAGAGTACAGCTGCTCCACCTCAATATATTCATTCTTGATCCTTGAGTCGGCGCATATCGATCTTGTATAACAACTTCTTGAATGTTGATGTTGGTAATGCCTTTATAAAAGAATCCACTAGATTGCCACTTGAGCGAATTTGCTGGATGTTGATGCCGCCACTCTTTTGGAGATCATGTGTTGTATTGACTCTTTTATGAATCAATCTCAATGACTCATTTACTCGTGTGTTGCATTGGATGCCTCGTTAAAAACCTTGACTAAGAAAACCCTTTAGGAAAAAAACTTAGGAAGGAAAAAAGAGTACAACCATTTGACCTTCAGGGTCATTTGACCTTTAGGAGTCAGTCTAATCTTTAAGATTATTTACAATTTGTTACTCCCCCTCAAGTTAACAATCTTCAAGGTTATCTTTAAGGTCTACACTAATATGTGCAACACAAATTTAATTATCATCAAAGATAATAGCATGTTTGTCTCGAAGATAACAAATGATGGTCAATACCATTTTAAATTTTTCAATTGCACATAAGTAAGGAACTTCTGGTCCTCATTTTTGTTATCTTCTATAGGTCTAAATGAGTCTACATCCACTTCAAGTGATTGAAGCAACCATTAGGTAGCTATGTGGATGCAATACAATAAAACCTCTTTAAAGACCTTCAGGTAGGTCGACTAGCATAACTCCATTAGGGAGATGCTCGATCTTCAGGTCGAGATAATTATTAGTTCAACCTAAGTATTTTGATTCGAACTCCGTCTTTAGGCATGAGTTGACTTCATCAAGTACTTTTGTACATACTCTTCAACAGGAATTTGGAGTGATGTGTTCTAATTTTGTATTCCGCGGACTTCTTATCTCTTAGCACCAATAAATCTCTCACGCTTCTGGCGCTAATGAGAATCAATTGATTTATTTTTGTCTATGAGGAACTTCGGTTCTTTCATGGTGCATATACAACAGGTATATGAGATTTTAGTCACTCCCTTTGCACTAAATAATTTGATGAACTTTTGGTTCATAGTGCGTGAATCTAAATAATTAATCCAACGAGATATTTGCGGCATTCAATTTTTATATTTCATATCTCCCCCTAATGCCGACAAGGATGTGAGTTGGATATTAAAATCAACATATCAATGAATAAAATAATCCATAATGATTTGCTCTATGTAAGTCATTAGGACGGAGTATACATATAAGTATTATGCTCTTCAGGAGTTTTAATCAAACTCAAGTCATCATTTATGTACCCTTCTGTCAAGGAATTCTCGTCGTTATGATTATATCATATACTACGCGTACTATTTCAACCCTTATAATGACTTTTACATCCTAATTGACAAAGATCTTTTTGACTTACATGTTTTGAACAAGTTAAATCCTTTAGGGATCTTCATATATATGTCACTATCTAGTGAATCATATTGATAAATATATACTACATCCATAAGGCCCATAACAAGCCTTTTGTGACATAAGTAGATTAATCAAATTCTAAATACAATGACGTCTATTATGGGAGAGTACATAATTAATTCCCGGTCTTTGAGAAAAACATTGTGTTACGAGTATTGCCCTATATCTCGTAATTTTTCATTTCTCTATGTAACAAAGACACATTTATATCCTTCGGGGATATACTTTCCGGATTTTGGAACTACAGATCCAAATATTTCCGGCTTTGTAGGGAATATTAATTCACCTTATATGACTTCGTTCCTTTTTGGCCAATTATTTCAATCTTGACAATCTCTTATAGATCGTCGTTGAGGATCCTCTTTTATCATTTCAAGAGTCATATTAAAAGGCGAAAATAATGTCGTGCGTCCACGACGATATTTGATCTCTCCAATATTTTGAGATCTCAGTATTTTTAGACGCTTGTAGTTCTTCAGGAACTTCATTTGATTGATTAATCATTTTCGTCATTGTTTGGTTCATATGTTGTGCCCCTTTCTTAGACACAAAGTTTCTTTTAGAACCAATTGGTCGACCATATTTTTTGACGAACTTTATATAAATTTGCTACCATTTGTACTTGTCCTTCAGGGACATTTATTTTGGCGGGGGTGTTTGCAGCAAATGTATAACATTGTCACTTATTATATACATAAAAAAGCATCAAGAAGTTGATTTGCAATCTTTTGCAAATGAATCTTTCGACTTCATGTTCACATTGATTACTTCTGGAATCCAAATGTGACTAGTTTTTCCGTGTGCTTCTTTTTCTTTGGATGTAGATTTCACATTGATTACTTCAGGAATCCCAATGTGACATATGTTCCAACTAATGTTGGAAATGTTATTTCATCATAATAACTATCTTAATGTGAGACGCGTTTGTATACGTACAAAACTCATTTTGAGGATGGACATGAGCAACTAAATATTTAATCTCAATCCCAAAGTCATATAATATTAAGTCCTCTTCAAGAGGAACTTAGAGTTTAATAAACTCACTAGCTTTATCAAGGCGAAATCTTCTTGATGGAATTGAGCTCTTTATTTTTGAAAATGTAGTTTTACCAAGTGCTAAATTTCTTATAGAAATCGAGCACTCATGGAAATTAAGAGATTCTTCGGGATCTCTCTCGGCCGCCCATATGAATTTTCAATTATGTTGCGCATCATAGTTGCTTGCAGATGTCCAAACTTATCATGTCAAAGCATAGAGCTCTTTTGAACTTCCGGTTCATGACATGTTTTGTCTCACTTATTTCTATGAATGTGTAATACATTCAAGGTGGTAGTTTTGTTAGCTTTTGGCTAAATACAAAAGAATCACTACCTTTATATATTATTTTTCCAAGATGGTATCCATTGCGATGATATCCTTAAAACTTAGTAAGTTTCTTCTAGACTTGCTAAAGTAAGGGCAAACTTAGTAGTTGATTTCGTATCATTTGATAGAATGACACATGCTCTTCTGGAGCCTTCAATAATTTCGATGCACTAGATTTGAAAATCTTGCAATTTAGGATGCATATACTCGTATCGAGTTTCGGGGAGGACAATCAATTATATCTTTAAGCAATCCTATTGGGATGCTTCATTTCTATTGTCTCTCTCATGCCCTCTTATTGGCGTGATGAACATCGATATCAAGAGTGCATTAATGTCAATAAGACATAAATAATGTTTTTCATTCAAGAATAACATATATCATCGAAAATGTGAGTTGCTCTTTAAGAGTATTTAATATTCTTCGGAATATAAATTATGCTACTTCGGAGCAAAAGTTAAATAGTATATAAAAATACTATATTTGAGGTATTTCCCAAACATGTGATGGTAATGTTACTATCACAATATGGTCATTTTTCGATAATATAATTGTGCTTACTTCGGAGACAACAACTTAGTTTTATTCATGATACGTGAAATCAATAAATTGTGAATTTTGAGATCTATCGGATCTCACATCTATTCTTGAAAATAAATTAAACCACAATAGGATATTGGAAATGCAATTGTCATTCAAAGAGGAGCTCTTGCTACCACTCCATATAATTAGGTAATATTTTAAATTACAACATACCTTTAGATATACATTGTTCTTTAGGAACATGTAATATTCATCAAGAATATTAATTGTGCTACTTCGGGAGGCAACAATTAAAGTATGGTTATTGTGATATATGATTTCAAAATGACAAGTTTTAGTTGTTCCAAGAACATGTAGAGTTAATTGTGCTACTTCAAGAGCAACAATTAGAGTTATGAACATACAATATTTGTCAAAATAAAGAACTTGAATCGTTCTTCAAGAGCATGTATTATTCTTTAGGAATACGAATTGTGCTTACTTCGGGAGCAACAATTTTAGTCTATATTCAACTCGCTTTAGACGAAAGACTAATATTTTCGAGAAACCCAATTGCTCTTCAGAACATATTGTGTTCGTTGGGAATATCAATTGTGCTACTTGGGAGCAACAATAATAAAAATTCAAGATCCAAGATTCGCCTATCAATAAGATATATTGTATGAATTGCTCGCACGTAATATTCTTCGTGAATATTAGTTGTGTGCTACTTCGGAGCAACAAATTAAGTTTACATTTATAGATATAAATATAAATATTATACAAGATGCAACAAAAAAAAACCGAGGTATATAGTAAATATATATATATAATATTAATAACTCTTTAAGAGTCGTAATATTCTTCGGGAATATTAGCTTATGTTACTTCTAGAGCAATAATTGAGTTATTTCAATAAATTTGAATTGCTCTTTAATAGCATATGATATTCTTCGGGAATATGGATCGTGTTACTTTTAGGAAGCAACAATCTAGATTCAACATTACATAAATAAATAACAAACAAATAAATAAATAAAAGCGTAAAATAAATGCTCTTCAAGAGCATGTAATATTCTTCGGGAATATTGATTGTAAATGCTCTTCAAGAGCCGTAATTTATTTCAAAACATTGATTGTCTTCTTACGGAAAGAACAATTTAAATTAAAAATAAGGTTTTGGATTGCTCTTCAAGAGCATTAATATTCTTCAGGAATAAAAATGATGCTACTATACAAGAGCAACAATATATTCTAATATAATCATACAAATAAATAAACTTGAATTGCTCTTCAAGAGCAACATGTAATATTCATCCGGAATATTAATTGTCATCTTTGGGAAGAACAATTTAAATTACTATATAGTAATAATCAATCAATAATCAATCGTAGAATGAATGGATTGAAGTTTTCATAACACAAACATATTTAATTATAACGATGAATCTCAAATGCAAATTTTTCCAAAATTGCTCTCGATAAAGACCAAAAGAAAATGCTAAGGAGATAATTTTCAAATATTTTCTTTATGACATTAATTCCTATATTGGAATTGCATCGGCAACATGATTTATAATCTAAAAATTTTAAAGCATCAATCATGTACCTCGAACTTAATTCTTGTAGAACTCTTCGGAGATTTTTAATGGTCACAATCAGTCAACAATCCGAGGAAGAAAAGAATTGTCTATTTAAATAGAGCAATAATCGTGCTGATAACGTGCTATAAACTAAATAGAATGAGAGAATAATAGAGAGAAAGAGAAAATAGATGTGTATTATTATGATGGTGGAGACCTCTATTTATAGAGTACAAGATGGGCTCGTGGGCTTTTAAGGTTACATGGTCATCACAATATATGGTAAGTATATATATATATATATATATAATATATTTACAACAATTATCATTAAATGAAAAAACATTAATTTAGAATTCAAGAATTTCAGAACCCGCTATTTTAATTAATCTATATTTAATTATTTTTAATTTTAATAATAATTACTTCATTAAACTTGAAGAATTTATAAATAATAAATATAAAATATTTTTTATTAAATTACTAACTAATATATTAAAATATATTTATAATCAAATTTATATAATTAAGAAAAATATTAATTTTAAAATTATTGATTTTTTGAGAATTATAAAAATATTTAAAGGATAAAATAATCTAATAAATTAAATAAGTTATAAGTTCAACTGCAGCTAAAAGTATGAAACCTACTTTCTTTTTTAGAAACTGAACAAATTCGATAAGACAAACTTGGTAAGACGGAAGGAGTACTAAATTAAACTATTAAAAGTGGAGGGACTAATAAAGTTTGCAAAAGCAAAAATCTCAATGAATTCCAAAAGACCAATCTTAGAACAATAACATATTTCAATAGCAAATAAACCTTCGGGCCAAAATCTGACGGCAAAAGTCTGATAAAACTGAAACGAAGTCTTAGTTTGATAATTCTAAAAGAAAATGTAAACAAAAGAGTCTGCATCAATTCTTGACCTCGTACTGTTTCGATAGATATCTTATTCAGATGCAGCAGTCAAGAAAGCTCTTCCCGGTTGACGGTTGGCCAACGGACCGTGGCAACCCAAAAGCTGCAAAGATTTCAAATGAAATTACACACATTATCTACAAGCATACCAGTTAACTATAAAAGAAACAAATCATCCCATTATTGAATAGAAGCTGCAAGTTGTGGCTACAAACCTTGGCATTCACACCATCAGACATGATCCGGTTCTCCGATTTCCACCTTATGTAGTCACTCCGGCTGTACTTGGTGAATCCCCTGAAATTAGCATGGCAAAAGAATGAAATTAGCAAAACTTTATGCTAAATCCATTATAGGATTGAACTAAAGTGATGTAATAAGAAATTTATGCTAAATCCTTTATAGGAGTAACTGCAAATATAACTAAAAGGGTTATTTCAATAGCACAATACAAACTCAAAATTTATTGTTTCGGTTTTTAGAGAGATATGTACCACTTCCTGCTGACAATGATCTTTTGACGGCCAGGGAACTTGAACTTAGCACGACGGAGGGCCTCCTGAGCATGAGGGCTGTTGCTATCCTTGCACCTAACGGAGAGAAGCACCTGCCCAATAGCAACACGGGCACAGACACCCTGCGGCTTTCCAAAAGCGCCCCTCATGCCTGTCTGGAGCCTATCAGCCCCAGCACACGACAACATCTTGTTGATACGAAGAACATGGAAGGGATGGACACGGACCCTCAAGTGGAAGGCATCCTTTCCGGCAAACTTAGTCATGTACTTGTTGCAGGCAATACGGGCAGCCTCAAGCGCCTCGCTGGAGACGTTCTCCTTCTCCCAACTGACCAAGTGGACGCAGAATGGGAACTCGTCGACACCCTTCCTCTTCATGCCCACATCGTAGATCCTGATCTTGGGGTCAGGGACACCACGACAGAATCGTGATTTCGGGTACGGCTTGTTCTTGATTTGACGGTAGCATCTTGCAGGCCCTTCATACAAGAATCCAGTTCATTAGATGTGTACATAATAATACTAAAAATGAGTATCAACTCAATGTATTATTCATTTAAAATTAAACCTAATTGCACATTTTTCTCATTCAGAAAACATTAATCCAACGCAGATCAGATTGAGAAATTGAAAAAAAAAAAATAGATGAGCCAAAACCTGAAATTTATCTAGATATAATAACAAAAATTGCACAAACCGGAAATTTATCTATATATGATTACAAAGAAGCACGAAAACTGGAATTTACAAACTATATTGAGTCGTTCGAATTAAATATAAAGATTATCAGGTATACAATCACAAATAAGATGACAGAGACGGAGACGAATCTCAGCATATGAAATAATCCAATAGAACCTGTTCATTGGTAATCAAGCCGAGTAAGAAATACCACAAACTTAATCTAGAGCAAACACAAGCATATTTTCACAGTATAATCCTACATGTAGCAAATTCCTAAATTCTCAGCAGCCAGGACTACGTAGATTATTAAAAATGATAATCTCCAAGGAGAAAAACAAATATCCAATCAAATTACAAAGTTGAACACAAAAGATTCAGGTAAAACCGAAAAATGATCTTGAAATTCCGATTGGATAGATAAGATCTAAAGAAATGAGCATAACGATTGGGTGGACAGGAAACTTACTTCTCCCCATTGCGAGTTGCGAGTTGCGAGTTGCGAGTTGTTGATCCGGCAGCTGATGAATGAGAGAACTAGGGTTTTGGCAAAAATGATTTGTGCATTTATATGAAAAATTAGGTTATCGGCTTACGCATTGGAATATGTCACATGGGCCGACTTTGCTGTCGATAATGTTGGGCCGACGAAATAACTTGGACCGTTTTTAAGAGTCCCAACTTCTCGGTCAAGTAACTCTTTATTAAATAAAATAAAATAAAATAAAACAAATTGGCTATTATGACCCCAACTATTTGTACACGATGAATATCAATTTGGTTTTTATTGTAGGAAAAAATATCGAAATTTAGTAATTCTTCTACCATTCCATTAGAAATGACATTTTTTTTGAGACGCGAGAATCAAGGAAGGCATATTATGTAGAAATGTGTCATTTGTAAATGTAATTAGACATCCTAATAAAGAAAATGTGTCATTTTAGGGAGTATATTATATTTATCATATTGTAAAAATATCAAAAATACTAAAATGAGCCGTGTATCATATATGATACGGTATACTTCATCCGTTCCACTCCATTAGTCCAATTTTCCTTTTTGGATCGTTCCACTCCATTAGTCCACTTTCCTTTTCTAACTTAAAATAACACTATTATATATTCTAATGGATCCCACTACTTTATACTACTTTACACACAATAAACAATTTTCTTAATCTCCGTGTCGAAAAGAAAGTGGACTAATAGAGTGAAACGGAGGGAGTAGTAAACATCGACTTTAAGATGCTTTCATATTCCAATAAATACCCAAAAATCGATATTATATTGTTGCAGTATATTAACAAAGGTAACACGTAAGAATTAAGAAGTATGTACCAATTTATAATTTTATATTATACATAACCTTCATATATTTTATGTAGAAAATAAAAATTTAAATCTTTATTTTTTAATAAAAGTATAATAAAGATTATGCATAATTTTTAATTCTTATGTTAAATATATAGATTTATAAGGAATGTACATCCTAGTTTTAATATATGGAACGAATCAATACGATATACAATATGACATTTCATGCGGTATAAACTTTGCTGAAAAAGTGGCGAAATAATAGAAATAAATAATTTAAATAAACAAAAACCAACTCAATTAGGCGATTTAATTTCCCTCGGCAATCAAATCACAACCCCAATTAAAAATCTGTGAATTGGGAATTTCTAGAGAGAGATGGGGAAGATTCCGGTGAGGATGAAGGCGGTGACATACGCGCTGTCTCCGTTTCAGCAGAAGGTGATGCCGGGGCTCTGGAAGGATTTACCCGGAAAGCTCTCCCACAAGGTCTCTGAGAATTGGATCAGCGCCACTCTCCTGCTCGGTCCTCTCGTCGGCACCTACTCGTAAGTTTCTTTCGCGTGATTTATGTGTTGGATCTTATTGGTTCTACATGAGATTGCGTTATCACCTTGATTTGCATTAGGTTGCAGATTGGTTTAGTGTAGTTCATAGCTTGTTGCATTGATGGTGTTGATTGTGGAATGTGAAGACCATAATTGCTTCGTATATGCGGATTTTTCTGATTTTTTTAATGAAGAAGGCTTGCTTTATTCTCACGTTTTGTAATGATCTCTACGTTTGTAATTGATCGAAGAAGAAATAAACGAAAGTGGATACCATGATAATGCAGCTTCACAAATAAAATTATATATGGAAGAACTGCAAAGAGCGTAAATGCCACTATATAAAGAATTCAGAGGGCTAGAAGGAATTTTCTTCTTAATATGATAGCCATGGCATAGAGTATTTACATCTTGCCGTGCATGTTTTTCTCCAATATGTGTGTGATAATCTCTAACTCGGGCTCGCATAAAAGTCCATATATAAGTTTCTTGTTTTTGGTTCGAGTCAGATTGAGTTAATTAGGTATGAATATGATGTACATTATCATGCATTGTTGCAGATCTTTCATGTGAAGTAAGGTTATTGGTTTGAGATGCTTGTAATGAACATGCCCTTTTCTGTCAATATTAGATTCTCTTATTTCGTAATATCTTTGAATAGAGAGTAGAATTTTTGGTTTTGCTAAGATGGTGAGAGATTGAGCTGACTTTTGATCACCATAAACACCAATACTTCACTACTGAACATGTATCTACATTGTGCTGCTGAAATGAGCTGCTCCAATTCTTGATTTTGCATAATGCAGTATAGTAAATCCCTCTTTAATTCATGATGAATTCGCATTTTAGTTTTGATACGATGGTGGCAGGTGGAACTTGACCTCTGATCACTGCATACCCAAATGATTATTGAACTGATGTGTCACTATGTTATGTAGTAGCCTTATACGGCCCGCTTAACATATTTTGCCTCTTGCTTCTGTGTAGAATGAAAATGATAACCTATGATCCAGTCTTTAACTAATTCTCTTAATAAAGCTTTGCTGTGGAACACCTAGTAATTTGATGAATTGATTGAATTCCTGCTCTTCGGTATTGTACTATTGTAGGTATGTGCAGTGGTACTTGGAAAAGGAGAAGATGGAGCACAGATACTGAAAAAAACTCCCCATTTCTAGTTTTGTAAGTCAATAAGCTTTGTATTTTCTCCGCCTCAGACAATATTGTGCATCTTGAGTTTATTTTGTCAATTTCATTTGAACTGCTGAACTTTATACAAGTATATCAACGTTTTTCTGCTCAAAAACCATGAGCAATATGAGTACTCGTCCAACTCCGGTATCATGTTATTAAACAGGAACTATTTACATCCATTTACTAACTTCTCCCATCGCCCGTAGAACAAAATAATGAAAACTGGATCATCACCTCGGTGTAATGGAAGGAATGGTACCACTGATTAGATCACTAGTTTCATAATTTGTCACAATAGACGACGAAGAAGGAATGGCACCACTGATTAGGTCGCTAGTTTCAGAAGCTGTCACCATGGATGATGAAGAGGGAGAGAATGGACTGACCATCTTTCCATGATCACTGATGAAGGATGACCCTGTTATCTCCGTATCCGTATCCGTCTCCGGCATCATCGCCCATATGTTTTCGAGTTCTCTAACCACTTGAGCCATTGAAGGCCGGTCGTCTGGCTCGTCCTTGCAGCACTTCAGAGCCAGATTTATGAACTTTTGGACACACTCAGAAGGGTAAGATCCCATCCTTTCATCAATGACAGAGAATATGATGCCAGTGTTATATGCTAAGGTGACCTGAAACAATATGAGTTATATTGTAGTATTAAGTATGAGTCTCCACAGAACTAACTATTTAGCTCTCCTAAAAAGGAAATTATACCTCCCGAACGATGTTTTTGCCGCGAGAAATTGGAGGCATTCCAGTTAACAGCTCCAGAAATACTACCCCAAGGCTATACACATCGCTTTTGTCTGTTAGCTTGTGAGTTAGGAAATACTCTGGGTCAAGATATCCCTGCAGTAATAAGAGTTACTAGATTTATTAGCTATTTATTGTTCTACAATGAGATGTAGGTGCTGTGTTGAGTCTTACCGGGGTACCCTTGACAACTGTGGATACATGACCGGGGACTGCGCCTTCGAGATCTGGCACTGGAGCGAGTTTCGACAGTCCGAAATCAGCAACCTTGGCAGTATATTTGGAGTCGAGTAATATGTTTGTTGACTTGATATCGCGATGAAATATAGGAGGATTGGCTTCGGTGTGAAGGTAAAGGATGCCTCTGGAAGCATCTAGTGCTGTTTTAACTCTCATAGCAAAACTCAGAGGCACTTTAGACTTACCTGCAGATATAATTCCATTATAATCTTTTAATATCCATAGTAATGGTTTAATCAAAACATGAAATGATAAGTTTTAGAGCTCAATTTTCTACCCACTCTCAGACTATGCAAGCGAATGTTAAATCTAAGAAGGTTGATGTCAAAAAATTACCAGAAAGATGATCCCTCAATGTGCCGTTAGACACGAATTCATAAGCCAACATCTGCATTAGGAAATTTGAAGGTAGATGAGCATCTGCTATACCAGACAAGTTATAAGTATTGACAACTAACTGTATGAAGGTTTAGATATGGAAAGCAGAGAGACCTGTTCGCCTTCGTCTTCGCAGTAACCAGTCAATGACACCAAGTTTCTGTGATGTACTCTTGATAGTAGTTCTATTTCAGTGAGAAACTCTTTTTCGCCTTGAAGTGATCCCTCCTGAGCTCGCTTTATGGCGACGACTTTTCCATCAGCAAGAGTACCTTTATAAACCTTCCCATAACCTCCCTCCCCTACCAGACTAGAGATATTAAAATTATTTGTGGCCTGTGCCATTTCACCATAAGCAAAATCCTTCACACCATCGATTTTCATAGAGCTCCTTGATACTGCAATAGAATGTAATGGTAGATTTAAGTAGGGCTTTCAACATAGGCCATAAGCACAATGAAGAAGTACTGCTTCAGTTCAAAGCTTAGACTGCAGAATTAAGTGCCAAGGAGATGCTCCAAATGCAATCCCAGAAACATATAGAATTTGGCAATGAATTAATTGCTCACAAGTCGCAAGATCTCTCGCAAAGTGGTGCGATGTAGGTATAAGTTAAAACATCTATGAAAAAAGAAACTTAAAGATACTCACATAAACGTTTGCTTGATAGTTGGTGTTGTTTACGTATTCGTCTCCTCAAGATAAGAAGCGAAACAAGTGCAGATAGAATGACTGATCCAGCTATTGTTCCCAGTATAATACCTGCCAGTGCTCCCTTGCTTATACCAGACGATGAAGGTGGAAGGAAGTCTGTAACAGAGCAGCTTCAAATGAGTGCATTTTCAGAAGAGTAAACCCATTTCTCCAGTTTAGGCATGTAATGTCAAAGAAAGTATTGATCATGAGATCTATAAAACTTTTGGTTCATGCCAGTATTAATCGAAAATAAGAGTAATTAAAAGAAGACAAGAACCTTCGTAAGCGTCTGAAAGTGTAAAATTGAGAAGCTCAAAAGGCCCAAATACATGGTTCTCCTTAATCGTCCATCCGCTGAACAAATCGCGAATCCGCAGTACCTCACTGTTGTTGATTAACTGCAGGCTATCATTTGAGTACATAGGAAAGACTTTGAGATGCATACGAAGGCGAGGCCCCTTCTGCCATACAGCAGCATTGACATCAAGCTGGGTTAAATTCAAACCAAGCCCATTGCTTAGTTCTTCCTCAAATGCACTGAAGTAGGGAACGAAATCCAAGAACCCGGGGCTCTTCAAGCGATATCCAATATACAGTGGCGCAGCACAAAAACAAGACATAGCAGGAGATGCTGGGGCATACTCATATGGAGGTTGGCATTTCTGAGGAGAACAATCATTGACCTTTGTGAGATTCAATGAGTTGCTGAAATCTTCTTCATTAGGCCCACATAATTGAATTAGGGTGTTATTGGAGCATAGAGGATTTCCCTGGAACCTGAAATTGTTGTATAGCACAAGATGGGGAGAGGAGGATGACACATTGAGCTATGAGGAATACCCAACTTGAAAAACAGTAAAACTGTCATAGTTGAAAGCTATAAAACCGACAAACCTGACGGTGATATTAGGAGGTATGAGAAAACTCCCTGAAACATCTGAAATCCTATTGTTCGTAAAATCTCTGCAACATCAAGAAGTAAACATTTGACTCAATAAAATTTGTGAACTATTTTCAGTGTCTAACATCTATTGTCCATCATCAGATGTGATTTCTTTATTAAATGAGTGATGATAAGTTCGATAATGATTTGAATGCCCTATGAGTGTGAGAGTGACAAAGGAAAGCTGATAACAAAAATGACAAGATAGATGATCTATAAAGCAAAACAGAGAGGTCTTTGTTTGGGCCTTACAATACGAGTCTCTCAGACGCATTTAGAGTCCTGTTATGCCAAATGCTGGATGGGACAGAACCATTCAATAAATTATTTGCTAGTGACCTGCATCACAAATGGTTTACTCAGTTCGTAACGAATACTAAAATTGACAAATCATGTTTCTGATTGGACTTCTAAAAACAATAACTAGTGCCCTGATGAATCACATTGTATCTTGAACATAAATCTGCAAAGTAATGATCCTCACAATTTCTGTAAACGAGGAAGCTTAGAAAAGCTTTCAGGAACGGTTCCAGTCAGATTGTTGTTAGAGAGATCACTACACAGAAAATAAAATCTTAGTCCCCAAAGAGAGAGAGAGAGAGAGAGATCTGCGTTAATACAATTTATAACATTAAACAAACTTAAAAGGTTTCTTACATGACTGTCATATTCTCAGAAAGTGCACCTGTTGGTATGGATCCATTAAGTTGGTTCAGGCTCAAATCTCTAGAATCAAAAGAGACATCAGAATCAAAATACAAGATAAGTTGAACGGCTAATAGCATGCTAGCTAAGAGGCTAAAATTGCACCAGAAGTATGAATTAAAGCTCCTCTTTCTAATAAGTTTACTTACATGTAAGCAACACTAATCATATTACTCCAATTAGGAATTTCCCCTTGCAAACTGCAGTTCCTTAGACTCCTGGTTTAGCCAACAAAACCCTCATTATTACCATAGATCTCGAAGAAATCCAAATGTTCTGTGTTATTCTGGAAGATCAATGCTTATAGAAATGGAAAACCACCTTTGACATCATTAGATACCATTAATTATATTTTAGAATAGGAAATTTTTGAAACATCAGTGAAAACTGATTCGTGCAATCACAAGCCACCTAGTGATTGATGTGCAAGAGTAATATGCCATTGCATCGACTTACAGCTTCAACAGGCTAGTCATGTTGCCATACAAAGAGGGTATTGTACTTCCATTAAAGTTATTGTTGTCAAGCTGACTGAAAAAAAAGGAACAAAAAAATTAATAAAATTAGAAAAAGCACTTTAGTTGCATATGCGCTGCTTCCAGTACACTCTCAGTATTAAGTGTCAAACAGCAAACAAGTTGTAGAAAGGACCACAACATATTTAAGGAAGAACATCTTTTAACTCAAATATAAACTACATAGAATAACTCTGAATGGATTGAAAGACTGCACAATCTACTGGTGAGAGACTGCAAAATAATTATAAATGGAAAAGAACATATAAAACTTTAACAATTAGCCTGAAATCAGGACTTTCTCTACGGTTTCTTCTATGCTTAGGAGTACTGGTAGAGCCCTTGCTAATGCATACTACTATACTAGTGATATCCAGTATTATTTCATGATCATCCAGATCATGCTCTAAATGTAGAAACACATGAATATATCTGAGTGCAGTTCCTCAATTGTACTAGAACATAAACAGAAGAGGGAAAGCCTTGAGATAGAGTCAGCCATAACTTAATCCAAACTACAGTAAGAATATTTTACTTGCAACTTTGGAGATGAAGTTAGCTGAAAACCATATCATCAACCCGACATCATTATAGAAATTTCAAGTCAGTAATGAGTTGACGATGTCATACAGGATTAGCAGTTTTTGCATTTCAGACAGTTCCGGGGGCAGATATCCTGACAAGTTGTTATTATCAAGCAACCTGCAGAAATCTTCTCAAGTCAGTAAATTAGATATGTCAGAAATACCATGGAAATGCTAACGGATAACAACTTACAAATGAACAAGAACTGGAAGTTTAGACAGCTCTGGCGGTATTGGTCCACTGAGTGAATTATTGTTCATGTGGCTGATGAGAAGACAAAGTAAGAATGTAAGGCCAGCAACCACAGTAGCTCTTATCTCTGAAAATGATAAATAATCCTAGAAATCAATATAATTAGAAAAGTACAAGCCTACAAACTCTGCAAATAAAATGAGATATTTACAAGTGCTTGGCTTTGCTCATGTTGGCAAATGAGGGTGGTATGGGTCCAGTTATTTGATTCTCATCAATTTGTATCCTGTTCAAGTTGGATAGATAACCAAGCTCTTCAGGCAAGAAACCAGTTAACTGATTTCCACTTAGAAGCCTGAATATGGATAAAGGAAATCACAGTAAGAATGCAGAAGCGTACTTCATTGTATTACCAAAACTCAATAAAATTTAGAAATATGTCGACTTGGAATAATCACTCTCTCTCAGGTTATGAAACATGCTTATTTTGGTTTGCTGACAATGTGTTGTGTTATTCTTGTAAACATATTGCATGTTGAGAAAAAAGCTGAAAATGAGGCAAGAGCATCGACTGAAGATCAACTTCCACTCACAGCAATTCTAAAGATGTGATGTTGCCTATCTCCTTCGGAATCGACCCGCTAATATTGTTCCACATAAAATCCCTACCAGATCAATAAACAGGAAGTCATCATAAGAATTAAGAGGAAATATGCCAAAGCCAGTTGCACAAAGGATACAGAACATAGAACTCACAGTATTTTCATGTAAGATAATCGGCTAAGCTCTGGAGATAAAGTTCCTGAAAGATTCCTATCTAACAACAATCTGTTCATCAAGAGAAAATAGACAATTGATCATTTGGATTTTCATTAGAAAGGCATTCAGGAAGGTGTAAAAACGTGCAAAATGAAAAATGAAAAATGCCTAGACAAGTTTTTGTGCAAGGCGACTTATATAATTTTACTTATATATCAAAATCATAAGCATATGGCTGGTACTTCTGAACTTCAAGACATACCGGTATTTGTCCCCATAGCACCAAGATAATATGTCATGTTAAATTGTTTAATATGAAACCAATACATCTGAGGACCAAATATATGGCTAGTCTTTCAGTCAAAGTTTACCATGTAGTAAGAGTTTTCTCATTTTCCCAGAATATTTTCTTGGTTAATTCTTTCTCCTAAAAGAAAACCAAACATATATTATGCTTCCCTATGCATTTTCTTACAAATATATCATGATTTCTGATACACCACGTCATAGTTTGGCTCTTTCAAATCTCCTAAAACATACCATAACAAAATCACTAACAAACTCATAATCTTTTTGCTGTCAGAGACATTAGGTATTTAGTCTCCGATGTCCCTAACCTCCCATTCTATTTATAATTGGTTGATAATCATCTTGGAAATTTCTAGAACCAAAGGATATATCCATTTGGGAACATTATAGCGAAGTTAAAATATCAAGTATAAGCATAGAAGAGAGTATTCTGTGCCGCTATATGGAAACATTAAATGGAAGAATGCCATGAAATAAGGTTGAAACATAAATCATACAATTCCGTAATATGCAGATAACCATCACTGGGAGTTAAAATATGGCAGATTACACCAGTCCAATTTGAAGTGCATGGATCCCCTTTGTTCCAGTTGCGAAGATTTCCATCTGGATCAATCAAACTGTTCTTGATAGATCGCAGTGCATCAACTACAGACAACATTGAAAATGAATTACAACTTTGTAAAGATCACTTAGTACTACTTTGGTACAATTGTGATACGCTCATTCGTATCAAATTGTACCAAACTGAGTAAGAATCACAGTCGATGTATCTTCATCTTTAAAATCAGAAAAGTCATAAGTTGAACTTCCTCATTTATATCTAGGAGTTTACATTTCACCGGGTACAATAATATTGATGCAACCTGCCCTAAGGTAGTCAGATCAATAGGTTGGCACTCATTAAATAAGCATCCAGATCTTGTAAAAAGCAAGAGTAAGTATCTCCAGCTTGTTCACTTGTAATCCATATTCTGCTGAAACCATAGTGAAACGACTCATGAATGTGGAGGGCAACAGCCTTTTTAGTTATTGTACAATCTAGAAGCAATTATGAAATAGAAGTTTCAAGATTGGTGCCTTACTACAGTAAGGTGCTTAGATTTCACTATACTAGATTACTAGTCCACATAAAACTACCAACAAATCATCATGTTGATCTCCAGTTCTGCATAAATTATAATCTAAATATTTTTTTTTCTTTCTTCCCTTTCAAACCTTGATCATATCGATAGATGAAGTGTTGTTTCACAGTTAATTGGCAACTAAGTCAATTTTAACCATATTGACCAAAACATGCAAAACACTGAAAATCATTTGAACTTTGACAAAATCAGCATGCTCGGATCCATGAGAAGATTGGGAGAAAGAAAAAGGTAAAAACAATGAGATATATTACCTTCTTCCTGAGGCGTCCTCTGGCTGTAAGCGATCAAAAAGCACAAACACACAATCACAATCCTCCCTAACCTTGCATAGGGCATACCAAACACCGGAAAAGCCGCCATCCCGAAGCTGCTCCAAATAACTTCAATTCTAACACTTAAAGCACCTACCTGGCTACCTCATCGACAGAACTAGACAGAGTCTTCAAACCAATTAACAAAACCACCAGCAACTTGCACAGCAAGAACAATTCCTTGAATACCTAATTACAACCAAACAACCAGTTAGAAACTTCTTCTACGAAATACAATTAAGTAGCTAGCAATAACAATCAGATATATAGACTTTGACTTTCGAGATAACGACAGAGGAACCAACAAAATTGAATTGAATAAAACAACCTGCAATACAAATCCGAAGATTGCTGAACTAACCACGGAATAAATTAAAAAAATACGGCAGTGAAAACAACAAATAAACCATTTTCTCCACGCGGAATTACCTACGTTGATGATGAAGTGGCGAACGACGGTAGCGGTCAGAGCGCGGAAACCCAGGATTAAGCTGACAAGTCTGCCATCGACGGCGCGGATTGCGACGGTAGATTACGACGGCAACAGCTATTTAATTGGTGACAAGACGTTGAAAATATATGTATAACTCACGGAAAATAGGAGCTCGATTTCTCTACTTTAGTCAATTTGGCGGTAAAATTGTTATAATTGCTCAACCGAAACTTGATGGTCTAATAACTTAAGTACTTCCTCCCTCCGTTCCATTCCATTAGTCTATTTTTTTTTCGGCACGAAAATTAAGAAAGTTATTTGTTATGTGTAAAATAAATAAAATAGTGGAGTCCACTTGAATATATTAGAGTATTATTTTAAGTTAAAAGGAAAGTAGACTAATGGAGTGGAACGACTCAAAAAGGAAAAATAGACTAATGGAGTGGAACGGATGGAGTATTAATTTACAAAATCGAAATTGCAAGTAAGAGAAAAATTACAAAAATTGCAATATGAAAAGTCATTGAATTGAAATTATAAGTAAATGAAAAGTATGATAAAAGAAAATCACAAAGATTAGATCGAAATCGTAAACAAGTGAAAGTTGTGGAACCAAAGTCTCAATTTTCCCTCAAATTGTAGGGTTAATGTCAATTAACCTACCCCTAGTTTCACTTATGTGAAAATCTCTTTCTATGGTTTTACAAGATTATCGAGTCTCCTTATGATTTGTGAAGAAGTGATATTTATCTCCGTGTGGTTTAATGCAAATGCAAATTTTCCCATGTAATTTCATGTAAGTGCACCGAATCTCTTTGTGATTTGAAATAGTTACATTTCACCCCTCCATCCAAAACGTGGTGAAATAAACGTACCGAACCCCTCGTAATTTAATAGGATTTTATGTTAATATTTATGATATTTATCTTAATATATGCATTATATCATATATACTTAAGGTATTTTTATTCATCACAAACCGAATATCAGGCAAAATAATACGCAAGGGGCAGTGTGCAACCAAAATAGAAAATAACGGGGAAGTGTATTACTCCTTTTCAACCACAGCGAGTGTAATTGCACCATATCAAATCAAAGAGGGTTAAATTACACCTAACTCCTAATTATAACTTACTTTTGATGCATTTGAAACTTTAAAAACATTTTAATAAATTTGTTAAAATTGGCAAAAATAGCTCGGTCTATGAGTTAGATCCAATCTATCCAGTCTACTTGTGTTCAAACTTTAAAATAAATAGCTCGGTCTGACGAGTCGATCGGACTTTTGATCGAGAGAACCCATTAGCATTGGGATGAGTCCACCCACAAAGTAATACACTTACGAGTATTACCCAATTTTGATTCAGGTTTGACCCGATTTAGTATTTAAAAAAAAGAAATTACCATCCACTCTCTCTACGCCTCCCCTCCCGCTGTCCCCCCCCCCCCTCTTCCCCCCTCCCCTCTTTCTCTCCTCTCTCTCTCTCTCTCTCTCCCTCTTTCACTGTCCTCTTTGTTTCCGCCTCGGTCTCCGTCTCCGCCTCCGTTGTCCTCGCTCCTCGCGTCTCTGCCTTCATCGCTCCAGTGATCGGATCCATCTCCATGCGATCCTCCAGATCCGCCTCCGTTGTCCAAATTTATGAAGAATTTGAATAAGTTTTCTGATTTTTTACTGGTATTTGGTGATTTTTCATAGTTTCTGCCTATTAATTGCTTTTTAAGTTGGAAGTTTTTGAAATCTGATATTGTAATTTGATTATTCTTGTTCTTAGCATATTTGTATAGAATGTGATACTAGAAAATTAATTGCCACATGAATTAGGTTTAATGTGAGGAATGATGTCATTTGAGGTAAATGTTGCTAATTTGAATCGCAATGTTAGAGCAAACAGTTTGGAGTGTAACTCTTCACATTATTGTTATCTTAGGTTTTTATCAGTAAATTTTCTAAACATGAGAATCATTTTATTTATTGGAAATTTGATTTTGTTTGGAGTATTGGAATCCTTGCGTTTACTATAGCCTCATTGGTTAGGTAATTTATTGAAGTGTCATTTCTTGTAACATAAATCGTCATTTGTTGTGAACGATTGTGTCATTTATTTAAAAACAACTCATATTTAAAAAATGACACTTTCAAAACAATAGACACTTTTTTCGTGAATAAATGTTACTTCGTATTATTACTGGATTAAAGTGACACGTTTCTTAATTATAATTGACACTTTTTTTCACTGTGATTGACACTCTGAGATAAATGATAATTTTGTTCGTTGCAATTGACACATTATGAGAATGTGACACTCTCCTTCAGGATAATTGACACTTTTGTTTATTACGATTAACACTTTGGGTAACAATTCTGGTTATTATGCATCATATATTGTTGTGTAATTACTGGATTAAAGTGATACGTTCCTTAATTATAATTGACATATTACTTCACTGTGATTGACACTCTGAGATAAATGACACTTTTGTTCGTTGCAATTGATATTTTTTTCATAAACAAATGACACTTTTTTTCGTAAATCGCATTTTAAAAAAATAATAATTGATAGTCAATAAATGATACAAATGACACTTTATTCAAATGCAAATGACACTTTTGTTTGTTAAGATTGACACTTTGAGATAAATAACAAATGGTACATTTATTCATTACAAATGACACGCCTTCCCTTATCAAAAAAATCGGAAAAAAATAAAAAAAATTGTTTAAAACAAATTACACTTTTGTTAACAAAGAGTGATACGTCCGTCCTTACAATAAGGAAAAAAAAAACGAAAAAAATTTAAAAAAATGAAAAATAAAATAAAATAAAAAATGAATAATCATGTCATGTTGATATCATCGGGTCAAATATAGGTCAAAGCAGATCAACGTATCAAAATTGTGTAGTTGGGTCATGATGCACCCAAGTCTTTGCCTATATATTAAATGATTGATTCATTCTGATATGAATCCTAACGTAAAAAATATCCCAACAAATCCTTAAAATCTAAAGTATATTCTAATTCGTAATTAGGATATATTAAAAATAAAAAAAAGTATTATCAATTGCTTTATCATAAACTTGTCACCACAAAAATAGCCACCTATCTAATTTGAGTCCAATCTTATCTTACAAGAAAGATTATGAACTTTTTTTTTTAAATAAATCTCCGCATCCTTACAAGTTTAAACCAAAATAGAACATTAGAACATCAAGATAATCAAGGTATTCTTTTAACTATAATAATGTTTATTTTATTTTTATATTTTTGGATTTAGTTAATAATTAATTGTTTAGATTATTGATGAGTCCAATTCGTACTATGCAAATTCTATTTATTTTGGCGCCATTTGGGCCGTTGGATTGCATTTCGTGTCGCTTTTTACGATTCCCCGAGTTGATGTGGCCAGGGACGTATGCAAGATTTTAACTAGGGGGGGCAAGATTATAAAATGCTAAAATATATTATGATCAATCTATAAAAATTGTCAGGCGAAGAAATTTTGCATAATTAAATTATATATACATGAATTTGAGGGTTTCTAACATAAATTTTCAATAATACTCAAGCATAATTTCAACTTTTTCATCAATTTCTATTATAAGATGTGATTAATTTTATTTAATTAATATACATAAAGGCATTATAATAATTTAATGTAAAAAAGAAAGGGGTGGCATTTGCCACCCCATGCCTCAATGTGCATCCGTCCCTGGATGTGGCGATGACAAGATGATTAGATGGCATGCACGAAATTAAGGATTAAAAGGGTTTAATTTGGACGAAAATTACGTAGAAGGGAAGTGACGGATAAGGAAAGAAGGAGTACGGAAAAATTTGGATATAATATATCTAATAATATATTTTTAGGGGAGGAGAATATCACGTCTACCACAACATCCTTATCATCATTATTCATCATCTTACCGCCAACGAGGGAGAGGAGAAAGGAATATTTTATTATTCTATTATTCATCCCATGACCGAGCCGAAGGAGGGAGACAAGCATTGATTATTTTATTATCTTTTCATCATCAACTTCAAGCCGCCAGGAGAGAGAGAGAGAGTCCAGCGAGGGAGAGAGATCAGATTCCAAGTTCATAGCCGATCCAGATTTTCAGTTTTCTACTTTTGTTAGGTTTAGTTATGGAGAAACAAACACTTTCCTGCCTTCGCTTTCATAGCTTGGATTTGGATGTTTCGATTCATTGTGATTCAGATGTTTAGGATTCTCTGCATTGGTATTTTCTAATCTTTCAGTTCAATTTTCGTTCGCATTTATGTCTGATTCTTTTTGTGTATTTGCTGTTATTTTCGTGCATTTAAATTTTGATTTTCAACATGTTTAGTGTTCTGCCCAACATACCCGTCCGCCTGACCAGTCGGGCCGTTATGCGTAGCTAATTCCTTTAGAGCCGACGAGATGTGAAACACATACTTTTATGAATTCGTGAGACTTAGAATTTAATAATTAATCACTTAGGTTTCAAATTAATCTTGGTTAATTAATTGGATTAGTTAATTTAGGCTTGATCACCCTAGATTAGTTTAATTCATAGCTAATTTAGTACTTCATCGTTTCTCGGGGGATTAGGCTAAATAAGTAGCATAATCGTTCTTAGAATAATATGATTAATTTGGTAGGAGACTATTAGATGCCCACCATACGAGTAGACTCCTAAATCGGGTTCCCTTAGTTCTTAAAGTTGATTAGGTGTTAAATCTATTAGTTGTTCACCAACGTAGGTTGCATCTAATTTAGAGAAGTAGTCGTTTCAATGTCCACCATGACGATTAACGAATAATTAAGGGGAATAGGAGATGCGTCAGTTTAATTACGGCTTCCTACAACTGATTGATTTATAGGGATTAATTTATCTTTAGTGTCGATGATCGATGTGTGTGTGTGAATCATCTTGCTGGACCCGTTTTCTTTGCTTGATTTATTTGGATATTTATTCTTGCTATTTACTTTCTTGCATTAGTTTAGAAAATCCCAAAATTTTTGTGGTCATTAACCAAAACCTTGATTAATAGGAATTTAGGTCTAAAATTCTCCGTTCCCTGTGTTCGATACCTGTTGCTATACTGATTTAAGTTCTGACAATTTTTGCAGAATTTATTTGGTGAAAACAACAATCACCAATTATTGTTAAAAATGCAATTTAAAAAAAAGATCCAAATGAGAAAGTTTCGATTCAATATATTTTTGAAGTCATGAAGAAAGCTTTAGTGGAGAATTTAAGAACAAAGAAGAACCTGGTGTTATGGTAAGAGATTATACCGAAGATTCAATATAGTTTAGTTTCGATTCAATATATTTCGATTCAATACATTTCGAATCAATTTAAAAAAAAGATCCAAATGAGAAAGTTTAGTTTCGATTCAATATATTTCGATTCAATACTGATTTAGTATTACAAAAGATGAACCTGGTGTTATGGTAAGAGATTATACCGAAGTGAGGTTTTAATTGAATAACTGACATATTTAGGGCTTTGTAAAATCTGTTATCTGCACTGTTTCCGTCTGTTTTAGGCCATTCAAGTAAAATCCATTTGGGTATGTTGGGTGAGATATTTGGACCTTAAACTTCTAAAGTGGTGATGGATATTATATAATTGTATATTCATAAAGCTTTTGTTCTATTCCTCTTGATTCGGTATTAATCTTTTCATGCAAAAGAGAAGCATCAAAGATCAAAGATGAAAACTATAATGTGGTCTAGTATGAATAATATTTACCTAACTAAAATAAAAATTCAAGAGTGAAGATTAAAGATTCTCAATTGTCATCGATATGATTTAATCGTAATGTCAGCATGTCGTAATCCATCAGATTATTATCTTCAGCTTTCAATTTTCAACTCTAATTAAACAATACCCAGGCCCAGTTCACATTATTGACAATGATATTATGGTTGTTGATTATGAACGATTGTGATGTGATTAATTTAATTATATCATAATAAGTTGCCCACGGAATGGACACTATATTCCTATAGACTATGAGATATAAAAAAGCGACCCGATACGTTGTCCATTTTATCTTGCAATAATATATCAAAATGAGGATTAAACACGGATAAATTGGACAACATATCTCATTTCAAACAAAATGACAGTTTCATACAGTTAAACCTCGATAAAGTAATATTCGATAAAGTAATAATCTCGCTAAGATAATAATTTTTTGAGGTCCCGATATGGGTTAATGCACTAAAATAATGTTCGATGAAGTAATAACCTCGTTAAATGAATATTTTTTCTCGGTTCCAAAGTTATTACTTTATTGAGGTTTAACTGTATTTCGATTTGACTCCTCGTACGGGACAAATCCATAATACATTATCTCGGGGTGGGATCTAGTAATTTATTAAAAAAAAACATAGCTAAACATTTAAAGAAATTAGATTTTAAGGGTTGTGACGACCCCACGCACTATTGAGGAAGATTATAGAGTACAATCCTCATCAAATATTGATCCGATTTTCATTACTGGCACCTTTTTTTAAATAGAATTTGAAAATAATGTTGTACGGATACGAAACACATGATATAATACGATACGGACATAGAACACATGATATGACATTTTTAAAAGAATTTAGGATACAACATGGATGCTAATTTATTTAAAAATATAAAATCAAGTATAAAATAAATTAATTTAATATATTTTAATTAAAATTAGATGTCATATGTACATAAATATATTGGATACAATAACTGAAATGTTGTATCGTATCTGAGCGTCCGACACGTATAAATTCTAGATATGTCAATATATTGGAAATCATATCAAATACCCCCTCCGTCCCATTCATTATGTCCTATAGGCTTTCGGAGAGGATTTTAAGAAGTTTGACTCTTGTATGTAAATGATGCGGACTCATATGACTTTTTGTGATTTGTAGTGTTATTTTATTTTTTTTTATGGAAATGAGACAACATGAGTGGGACAATCCAATATAATATATAAGACAGTGTGAATGAGACGGAAGGAGTATTTGATGGAGATTGCACATTTTGCTCATCATATCGTAATGATCAAGACTTACATTATTAATTCAATTTAAGTATACGGTTTTAACAATAAATTTAATCATAAATTAAGTCGACTACTAGAGTTTTCTAAGGGGATGCCCATGAATTTCTTTCATTTGAATCTGACCAAAAAGTCAACTGTCGCACAGGAACGGAAATACACACGCATCAACTATTAGGAGGAAAATTAATAAATATAGTAAATAAATGAATACTCTCTCGTCCCACCAATTTTGCAACATTTTCTTTTCGAGATGTACCATCAATTTTGCAAGATAACCTAAAATAGAAAGAAAATGAGTAGACTATATTCACTTAAGCAAGTGGACTCCACTATTTTTAACTTTACACCACTACTTTATACATTTATACTCACTATCATAAAATCCGTACTTAATGTGAAGGCTTTGAGCCTTTGACCACGAATTTTGAGTTCGTAAATGGGAATAGTCATTCAAGGAATCCTGTGTAATAAACCTAACTTATTATTCAATAATATACATGAATAATAGAGTTATATTATATTATTATAATGTTAGCTAGCTAGCTATCTTCTGATCATGCCTATATATAGGTAGATTCCAGTATATCGTATACCACAAAAAGTTTAGCTTGAGAAGAGAAGAAGGTAGACAAACCCTATCCAATTGATCGATCGACGATGTTATTCAGGTATAATTTATTCGTTAAAATTTTAAAAGAAAAATCAATGACTTGTGTTCTTCTTGAACTATGTGTCTATTTATATTTTATACGCATTCATAGAAACTTAATTTCAATTTAAATAAAATAAATATGGTGTGACATATAGTAAGAATAAAAATACCACTAATAAAAGTTGCGATAGAATGTCTTGTGCTAGGACCAGCGTATCATTGTTGCCACAATCGTTTTCTCCCTTCCCAAAGACCTCCCTTCCACGGCAAGTAAGGCTCTACCCCACCGCCGTTCTCCGCCCAAGCTTCTCCATTCGCAAGCTGTCGCCGCCGTCGGCTTCGCCTTCCAGCATCAGTGGCGCCGCCACTCCGCTTAAACACACAGTACGTAGTTTTTCTTCCATTTCCATGCACACGCCCCCTCTAAGGGTGTGTTTGCGACTGTTTATTTTAAACACTTATCTGCTTTTTACCGTATAGACAATTTCTTAATATTTACAAAATCTAATTTTTGTGTTTGTTTCTCTAAAATTAAACAGCTAAACTGCTTAATTTAATCACCCATTGAGATGTTTTTGGTACTTAAAACACCTTAATTATCGGCTTACCAAAAATATATACTTTTTAAAATCAGTTCCAACAACTCTCATTTTGTTTAAAAGCAATTATTTTCAACTTTAAGCAAACGCAAATAAGAAGTGCTTATAATAAGCAGTTGCAAACACACCCTAAATCTTGTATATTTAACATATTTTTGCCCCAATTATTTTGAAATTTCAGATTTTGCCCCTAATTCATATTTGCCAATTTGTTTATTTATATTTATATTTAGGTATTTCCTTGGGGAAAAGACGAGGGCGTGAAGAGGAGAGAGTTTCTACTAGAGAAAACGGCGGGAAAACTGCAGAGAGGCACAGGAGTGGAGAAACTGAAACTGATCGACGACATCCAACGGTTGGGAATCGGCCACCTCTTTGACGACACCATCGCCGCCGTACTTCGCCTCGAATCCTCGGCTTTCTCTAATCAAGAAGACCTCTTCACCACGGCTCTCCGCTTCCGTCTGCTCCGCCACGCCGGTTTCCACGTCAGCCCCGGTAAGTACTTGTATAATCATGACGTCATACTAATCATACTATACAATGTAGAAATTACTACTATATTAACATCTGATCACTTATGTCATTTTTCAGAAGTGTTCATGCAATTCAAGGATAAAAGTGGAAAATTCAAAGAATCGGAGACGCTAGGGCTACTGAGCTTATACGAAGCGGCGAATATGGGGGCTATAGGAGAGGAGATATTGGAGGAGGCTATGGAGTTCGCCTTGCCTCGGCTGAGACGGTCGCTTGCTGAGGTGGCGCCGCCTCTTCACGGCGAGGTGGCACAAGCGCTAGCGGTGCCGAGGCACATGAGGATGGCTAGGTTGGAAGCCAGACGGTTTATCGAACACTACGGTAAGCAAAGAGATCATGATGCAGACATTTTGGAGCTTGCAATCTTGGATTATAACCAAGTCCAATCACAACACCAATTGGAACTCACTGAAATTACCAGGTTTAATTTGTTTTTTTTGTAATTAATTATATTTCTAATTAATTATATTTTAGGTAATTTTTTTAAATTGGGAACACGTGTATCATAATATTGATGATTATAAATTGGACAACAGATATAATACACAAAAGTTTGTGTGTACCACTTTCGTATACCCTTATGTGTACCACACTACAAGGGTTTGACATGTGTTAAATATGACCCACTTGATTTAATGAAAAATGTCACATGTCAATACCCTTGTGGTGTGGTACACACAAGAGTATACAAAAGTGGTACATACAAGCCGCTCCTGATATAATACCATTTATTCACATTATAAATAAACCTAGATTATTTACAAATATTATATTTTAATATCATCTTCTACATAACTATATGTTTATGAATATCAAATTAATTGGAATTATACATGTATGTGTGTTTAGGTGGTGGAAGCAGCTAGGTTTGGTGGATAAGTTAGGGTTTGGTCGAGACAGACCCTTGGAGTGTTTTTTATGGACCGTCGGGCTCCTCCCCGAGCCTAAGTACTCCACCTGGAGAATAGAGACGGCCAAGGCTATCTCTATTCTACTAGTGATCGATGATGTATTCGATACGTATGGCAAAATGGACGAACTAATCCTCTTCACGCATGCAATTCGGAGGTTATTTTTAAAAATAATACACCCGAATTAAATTATTTCTCACGACAAAATATTAACGTTGTATGTTGAAACGTATAGATGGGATCTTGAAGCGATGGAGTCTCTCCCCGAGTACATGAAAATATGTTACATGGCGTTGTACAACACCACAAATGAAATATGCTATAAAGTGCTCAAGAGCAACGGATTAATTGCCCTCCCATACCTTAAATCTACGGTAACTAATTAATTGATTGCAATAAAGTAATTAATATTCAAGATTGAAATAAATGTGAAAATGACTTAAATTAGTTTCCGATTGCAGTGGATAGACGTGATTGAATGCATGATGGTGGAGGCGCGGTGGTTCAACGGCGGCGGAAGCCCACCAAACTTAGAAGAGTATATAGAGAATGGAGTGTCGACTGCAGGTGCATATATGGCTCTCACACACCTCTTCTTTCTAATTGGAGACGGTGTTAACGGTCAAAATGCCCAACTATTGAGTCAAAAACCCTATCCCAAACTCTTCTCCGCCGCCGGCCGGATTCTCCGCCTCTGGGATGATCTCGGAACCGCCAAGGTATATATACTATTATTCTACGTACTTATATGATAATGATCAGATGAGAACAAGACCAGTATATGAGAACTAGGAATCAATCTATCGATGCATAATTCTTCTGTTTTTTATGCTAGCATAAGACCGAAAATGTGAAGTTAGGATTTATGCATCAAATTATCTATCGAGCCATGAAAAAAATTCAACAAAAGACAGAAACAAATCCACTATATGTTGTAAGCGGAGTATACATTGATTGTTGACATAATATGCATTAAAATTAGCCCTTATAAAAGTTGGTTCTCATTGAAACCACATTCATATGTATTTAGTAACTCAATATATTAAACTTATATGTGTGTTGTGGAATGATAGGAGGAGGAAGAACGAGGGGATCTAGCGTCGAGCATACACTTGTTTATGAGAGAGAAGAATTTATCGACAGAGGAGGAGGTTAGAAGTCGCATTTCAGAAGAGATTTCATGTTTATGGAAAGATCTGAATGTCGAACTCATCTCTAACAACTTGCCATTACCGATAATAAAAGTCGCACTTAATATGGCACGAGCTTCCCAAGTTGTGTACAATCACGAACATGACACATATTTCTCAAGCGTCGATAATTATGTGGAGGCCCTCTTCTTCACCCCTCTTATTTCTTCTTAGTTTCTCTTCAAAATATTATATATATATATATATATATATATATATATATATATATATATACAAGTTGTGAGGTTTATATATAGCAAATTATTGGATTATTACAACTTCTATAAATGTGATATTTTGTATTTATAATAAAATGGCAGAGGTTTTCTACTTAACTTTACATATATCATAATTAACATCTATTTCGTTCATAGACGGCAAACGCTCCACATTCTACAAAACAAAGAATAGGAACAGCAATGTCAATTATGCATCTTCCAATCATAAAATAAAACCAATGACTATAATATAATAATAAAAAATAGTTTTTCCAATTTAAATTAAAATTCATCGGATAATACTAAGAGATTTAAATGTGCCCAACTTGCTACGGTGGCTTTTTAACTTAGTTAATTTTAGTAGCTCGTATATCTATTACATATTTGATATTTCTACCTCCTTAGAATTGTCTAGACTTTATTATTCTTTGGGAAACTCTGCAGGATTTTCTAATTAATATAGCAGCATGCAAACATCTTCTATATACAGTTAAATTTTGATAAAGTAATATTCTCGCTAAGATAATAATTTCTTCCGGTCCCAATATGGCTCAATGCACTAAAATAATATTCGATAAAGTAATAACTTCGTTAAATGAATATTTTTTCTTGGTCCCAAGATTATTACTTTATCGAGATTTAACTGTATAGGCCCCTATGCAACATTAATATATGTGCAATGTAAAATTTTAGTTAGAAAAACTTAGCATACATTAATTAATCATCAACGATAAGGGATATGTGGATTCTCGAGTGTATTCGTTGATGGCCCCCCGCCACGAACAAATTCAAAATTGGATCTACATTAAATCTCATTTGAATCTCCGAATTCTCCCGTTACATAGTATTCCCTCATTATTTATATGTCATTGTGATTAGTTATGGAGATTAAGATAGTTCGTAATATATAAAGTAGCGGGGTCTATTTGCTTAGACTGATAATTATGATATATTTATTTGAGTTTAATTTGAGAATGAGACATAATTAGCAGAACAACTCGATAAATAACATAACCACTCGAAAAAACAAACTCCTCTCTTTTCTCTCTCACTATGTATAATGTATCTCTCCACTTCCAGATCTCGGTTTTTACTTCTAAGCAAGAAGAGAAGTTTTATGTTTTTTCATATCTTTTCCGCTTTACAGATCTTTTCCCAGCATGAACGGCATAGTGTCTCACTCCAGTCTTCACAACTGCCGGATCTCGCAAGGAGTGATCGGAGCAGTTAATTAGTGTTTTTTACTCATTATTTCATTATTTATTCGAAGGCTCGTTTATCAAGTCTTCTTCCACTTTGAATGTTTTTCCTTCTAAATTTTATAATTTATTGGAGTTTGTTGATGCGGCCCTTAGTTTAAATTTTAATTAGGCATTTGCTTTTTTTCTTTTTTTTTTTTTTTTTTGAGAAAAAAGATGGATGCTAATGTTGAGGATCTAATGCAAATCCAACAAGTGTCCTCTACTTGTTCTTCTGGTTCGTGGCCTTTCCTTTTGCACTGTGGTGAAGGCAGGAATGAGAAAAGAATTGAGAGTTTGGGGAGGTTATGTGTCAAGTAACAAGATTTTTTCGGAATGGTAATACTCCTTTCGTCCAATCTCACTCGTCCACTTTTTTCGGCACGGTTATTTAGACGAGTTTGATTTTATTTTATATAATAAAAGTGTGGGATCCCATATAATTAATGAGTTGTTTATAATTGATTTGTGTGATAAATGTATGAGACTCATATAATTATTTAATTGTTTGGAATTGATTTGAATTTATAAAAATGTGTGACTTATTTCTTTATTTAGCAACTATAAAGTGAGATGAAATAGTTCGAAAATGAATTAATGCTGGACAAATGTAATCGAACTGAGGGAGGATAAAACGTCTCAAATCGGATGCTCTCAATTCTCGTTTTTATTAATGTCAGTTTGGTATTGGATGTCATTAGCCTAGTATACATATATAGAATCAATAGGTTTTTTATTATATTTTATGGCATAAAATTTATATATTTAATTGCTAAACGACCAAAAACACATTGCCATATAATTAAAGAGCGAAATGAAATGAAAAATAAAATTCTTAGTGAAGAGGAGAAAAACGGCGGAGAAGCACCGAAGCGGCGGAGAAACTGAAAATGATCAACGACATCCGACGGCTGGGAATCGGCCACCTCTTTGAAGTCATACTTCACCTCCAATCCTCGGCTTTCTCTAATCACGAAGACCTCTTCACCACGGCTCTCCGCTTCCGTCTGCTCCGCCACAACGGCTTCCACGTCAGCCCCGGTAAGTACTCGTATAATCATGACGTCATACTAATCATACTATACGATGTAGAAATTACTATATTAACATCTGATCACTTATCTCATTTTTCAGAAGTATTCTTGAGATTCAAGGACAAAAGTGGAAAATTCATAGAATCGGAGACGCTAGGGTTACTCAGCTTATACGAAGCGGCGAATATATATGGGGGCTAAAGAAGAGGATATATTGGAGGAGGCTATGGAGTTCGCGTTGCCTCGCATGAGACGGTAGCTTGCAATCTTGGATTATAACCAAGTTCAAGCCCAGCACCAATCGGAACTCACTGAAATTACCAGGTTTAACTTTCCTTCTTTAATTTGTTATATGTAAACCCAATTAAGAATAAATCGATTTTGGCAGTTTTTGACAAAGTGCAAAAAAAAAAAATACCAAGAGTTAAATTTTGGCGGGAGGGGAATTTCATGTAGAAATAACATAAATTCGCAATTAAAATTACTTTTCTCGAGATTAATAAGGTTATGCATTAAAAAGTACATATGCAGATGGGATCTCGAAGCAATGGAGAGTCTCCCCGAGTACATGAAAATTTGCTACATCGCGTTGTACAACACCACAAATGAAATATGCTATAAAGTGCTCAAGAACAACGGATTAATTGCCCTCCCATACCTTAAATTTGCTGTAAATACTATCTCTCTGTCTTGCTAAAAGCGGCTCAAAACTTTTCAACACGAAAATTAATAAAGTGGTGTTTTATGGTGTATATTATTTGATTTTTCAGTGGTTAAATTTTGTTCACGCATTCTTTAACTTTTTTAGAATGAGTCACTTTTAATGGGACGGTCCAAAATGAAAAACGAGTCTCTTTTAGCGGGATGAATGTAGTATTAAATAAGATTAATTAAAATTCACACTTACGTACAAGAATGAATGGATTTCTCTTAATACGCCGGTGTGCAGTGGATAGACGTGATTGAATGCATGATGGTGGAGGCGCGGTGGTTCAACGGCGGCGAAAGCCCGCCAAACTTAGAAGAGTACATAGAGAATGGAGTGTCTGACTGCAGGTGCATACATGGCTCTCGTACACCTCTTCTTTCTAATTGGAGAAGGTGTTACCACTCAAAACGCCAAACTATTGAGCCAAAAACCCTATTGCAAACTCTTCTCCGCCGTCGGCCGGATTCTTCTGACTTTGGGATGATCTCGGAACCGCAAAGGTATATTACATACGCATACGCATACTCCCTTCGTCCCGTTATTTGTAATTCACTTTCTGATTAGGACGTTACACAAAAAATGCCGAAATTTTTTGACCTGCTTATAGTGGGACGAAGGGAATAATACTTATGCTATCAAATATGAATAAAGTTTGTTGCGATACTTTACTTTTTTTTTTCTTTTTTTTTTTATGACGAGGTGTGACAGACTCACATAGCGTTTCCAATGAGATTTGAACCCATGACCTTTCAATCCCGGGCCACCCACTTTCACCGCTATGGGATCCCATGGAGACAAAAATAAACTATACTTTACTTTCGTTATCAATGGGCGACTAAAGTATTCTTGATTGAAAAGTAGTAGAATAAAAAAATATGATATCCAAGAAATGGGAGGCTCCGTGTATAAAGGTACAGTAGCGTAGATTGCACGCCTTTATTTTTCTAATCTGAAGAAATAATTGGAAAATAACAAGTACGTAAGAATATCATCTCTGGACCCCACACTTTATATCTGGAGAAGGCGCGAGATAACGGCCTAACTGCCACACTCCAACTGCTGCATTCCATCTCCACTCCCTGCACAGCAACCACCACTATCACCACCATGAGAATCACAACAAATTTCCAATTCGATTATCTGGTTTGTTCCGTTTATTCGTGAGTGACAGTTTCTCGAGGTGCTTAAGTGTTAGATTATGGTTTTGGTGAATCTGATTGGTTGACTGGTGTGATTAGGTTTTTGCTGAAGGCTGAGAAGAGATTCTGATGGCGTCGAAAAGGATACTGAAGGAGCTCAAGGATTTGCAGAGAGATCCTCCGACGTCGTGCAGTGCTGTATGCAACATGAGATATGACATTTTTAAAAGAATTTAGATACAACACGGATGCTAATTTATTTAAAAATATAAAATCAAGTATAAAATAAATTAATTTAATATATTTTAATTAAAATTAGATGTCATATGTACATAAATATATTGGATACAATAATTGAAATGTTGTATCGTATTTGAGTGTCCGACATGTACAAATTCTAGATATGTCAATATACTGGAAATCATATCAAATACTCCCTCCATCCCATTCATTATGTCCTATAAGCTTTCGGTGTTGATTTTAAGAAGTTTGACTCTTGTATGTAAATGATGAGGGTCCATATGACTTTTTATAATTTATAGTGTTATTTTATTTCTTTTTATGGAAAGTAGATAATATGAGTGAGACAGTCGAATATAATATACAAGACAGTATGAATGGGACGGAAGGAGTATTTGATTTAGATTGCACTTTAGAATATTTCTTAATGCATACATCATCCGCATCCACCTTTTGCTCATCATATCGTAATGATCAAGACTTGCATTATTAATTCAATTTAAGTATACGCTTCAATCTTCTCCGTTATGCTCGAAACTGCCGACAATCCTGCACCCCAAAAAACAGTTTATATGAGAGAGAGAGAGAGAGAGAAACTAACCTGGTGGACAGTTAACGACGCGAACGGAGCCGACGGAGCTGCCGTCTCCTTCAATGACTTGAATGCTTTGGATGTGCTGAGGCAAAGCTTTGGGGAAGAGAGTGACGGATTCTCTTATGCTCTTCCATATCTTTTCTGCACTGCTTTTCAACTCGATCTCAATTTCAACCTTGGAACCCATTTTATAACCTAAGAACCACAAATTCGAGCAATGTAACATGTATGAGAAAGTGATGGTTTGAGCCTCTTTTATAGACTCGTTTTCTCGACACCTACCGTGCATCATGCATCTACATTTATTGGAAATTTAATTCTCTTAACGACCTAGAATTTTGCATGTATAGATAACATGAAAAGTGTAAAATAAATATAATCAAGGGTTAGGAGCAAAAATGCTAGAGGAGAAAACAAAAATACCCTTGAACTTTACATTAGAAAGCAAATATATCCTTATAATATAAAGTTCAAGGTGCAATACTCGAATATATATGAAATTTGTTGTAGATAAGATTTACTATATATATGATGACCATATCTAAACCCTAGCAGTCTATCTTGTACTCTATAAATAGATATCTCCACCCTCATAATAATATACATCTATTTTCCGTCTTCTCCATTATTCTCTCATTCCATATAGTTTATAACACGTTATCAGCACGATAGTCTCATTTTTTTTTATCTGAAAACTTTCTCACCGTCTTTCTTTCTCTACGCTTCAGGGATGAAATAGCAACATGAAGGTACGTCTCTACCATGTTTTGAAGGAACATATTATAAGTTTCCATCGATTCCATTGCTTGAGTGTCTTGTGGCTAGAGATTGAATTAATTATTGTTTAAGTTTCTCTGATGACACTTGTTAATAAGTTAAAGGAAAAGTTTTCTCTACAAACTATGGTGCACGGTTTTTTATGCAATTTTTATTTTAATAATGTAATCGCATATGGATTGATTGATTTAGTATGTGGGACGTGTTCGTATGACATCTTTTATTACTCTTCAATTTGGATACAACATGATATTTAGTATGATCCGTTTAATTAAGAGATTTATTCGATCTCATATATTGTTGTAGTTGTTGTCCCAGAAGAGGCACAATACATGAATATTCCAGAAGAATATCACATCTTATTAAACAAAGAACAAGAGTGCATCAAAAACTTCAAATTTTGGCATGCTTCGAAGACACAAAAGAAAGGACGACACAAAGTGAAACGACGTAAAGACCCCCCTCCTTACACTTAAACCCTTGTGTGCCCTCACGCAAGAAAAGAAAAGAAAAAAGGACGGAGAAACATGACAATAACACAAAACAAAAATGAACAAACCCTCCTTACACTTGATCCCTACTAAGATCAAGTGTAGACACAACAAACAATATAAAAACACATAAAACACGAAAAAATAAAACACAGACTCAAAGACTCAAAAAAATAAAAATGATGGGGAAAAGACATCACCTATCGCCCGCCCGAGCGGACGGGGCAGACACCGGCTCTAGTTCATCAAACCGGCGACGAATCTTCCTCCTTACACTTAAGTCCACAACGTCCTTCGTAGCCTAGATCTGGAAAAACAACACAAAAAATAAAGACCAAACAATAATAAAATCAAAGAAAATAAACGATAGTAGACTCAGGTTGCCTCCCGGTAACGCCTTTCTTTAAAGTCTTTGGCTAGACCTCCTCTTAAAAGGTCAATCTGGTGGAGGTATGCATAGTGGAGTCACATCCACTACCTTGATCACCGTATGCAATCGCTTGCCACAGTCTTTATACCACATGGAATCATCACATATCTCTTTATCCCTCATGTCTTTGGCATCCAAATCAGCAAATCCATGTGTGAGAGTGAGTTCCATCTTATCCTGCAACAAATGCGTCTCAAGATATTCTTGGACAAAGCTCTCAAAAACGTCAGTAGAAAGGGCATCTTCATTCTCATGATCATTAGGTTTCTTAAGTGCATTATCAATATGATGAACATAAATTTCATTATGATACTTAACACTTATGGAAACTTCATCAACATCAATCACTGCCCTAATAGTCTTCAAAAATGGCATACCCAACAGAACACCCGTAGTACCCTCAACTTGCCTATCATTAGTATCTATAACATAGAAATCAGCAGGATAGACAAAATTGTTGATTCTGACTAGCATGTTCTCTAGTAAACCTATTGGAGCAATGCATGACCTATCAGCAAGTTGTATAATCACCTTAGTAGCCACTAACTCCACTCCGAGCTTAATTGATTATACACGTAAAGTGGCATAACATTGATAGATGCACCCAAATCACACATAGCTTGCTTAACCATCACATTACCCATAAGACAAGGTAAAGTAAACATACCTGGGTTCACGCACTTGGCGGCGAGCATCTTCTGGATGATTGCCGACACCGACGTATCCATCAATACCTTCTCGGACTGCTGGATCTTACCCGCTATGAAGTCTTTGACAAATTTCCCAAATTGGGGAATCTTCACGGCTTTGAGGAAAGGTATGTTGATTTCCAGCTTCTCGAACAACTTCACATAATCCATGTATTCCTTGTTCGGTGTCCGTTTCCTCTCCAATGCCTCAGGAAACGATGGAGGTATAGAAGTTTTAGGGTCTGTCTGGACAGATCGGCCTTCTCTCGCTGCGTAACTTCATCGCAAAAATTCCCGCAACTCGTCAGTCTTTCGGGCGATCCGACATTCTTTGTCGGTCGCCTCTCCATCGCCCGATTCTCGTAATTCGTCGGGTGCCTGCAGGCGCGTTCGACCTTCTCTGCGTCGTCGAATGCTCGGCCTGCAGTCGGCTCGGCGGTCTGTTCTGCTACAGATCTAATCTTTTGGGGACTCGCTTTCAGTGTTGGTTCGGACAACTCTTTTCCACTCCTCAACATGATGTGATTGCAACTATGGGTAGACGAATTTGGCTGAGTCTGATAAGGTAATTGCCTTTGATTTTCCTTCATTTCATCTAGTGAAGTGGTCATCATAGACATTTGCTTGGTCAGATTGTCCAAGATATTTTGTTGCTCCCACTTCAATTGTTGCACCTCTCTCTTCACGGCTTGGAGCTCATCATGATTTGAAGTTATTTCCTTCTGCATCTGCTTCTGATATGCAATGGCATCTTTTTGAGAAACAATCATCTCGCACATCAATTCTTCAAGCGAAGAGGATCCCTCGTCGGTTTGGCCGGGTGGAGGCATGATTGACATTTTCGGCTTCAATGCCATTTGATGCGAAGCTCGGTAAGGTTGCTCTATACCGAGGGTAGGTGTCCAATATAATTTGTCATAGCGGTGGATGAGTTGTTGCACTTGACTTTGTGGAAATTCCACGTGCTTGTGTGTTTGGGCACCTTGCTCTCCATCAATTTCCTGCTCGAGCTCAGTCTTCTTTTTACCGTCCAAGCTAATTTGACTTACGTTAGCCCTAGCATTCGGATTGGGCTGGACTTGCGATGGTAATTGCCCTTGACTTGCCTTCATCTCTTGAATTGAAGAATTCAACTTGGAAATCTGTTTGGATAAATTCTCGACGGTGCTTTGATTATCCCTCTTGGTTTGATTAATCTCCTCTTGCATCTGTTGTTGATAGGTAATGGTACTCTTCTGAGAAGTAATCATTTCAGCCATCATTTTCTCCAATGGGCTGCTCTGGTCCGTCTTGCCAGACAGGCCAGTCTATTGCTGAAATTGCTGCGGAAATTGCCTTTGATGTGGAGTTTTGTAGGGTTGTTGAAACCCTTGTTGCTGCGGTGACTGATATTGTTGATGATGATATGTAGGCTGTTGGAATGATTGTTGTGGAGGATTCCTTGGCGGTTGTGGCGCTTGATCATCTTGTCTCCACCTTAAGTTTGGATGAACCTTGTTATGTTCATCCCAATTGCCAGCTGCATTAACATCCTCGCCTTGACATTGCAAAGATGTGTGCCCTCTTTGACCACATGCACCACATGTGTGATCAGCCATTGTGCGCGCAGATGAAGAGGAAGAGGAAAGAGGATTCCTCTCCTTGAATAGACGATCCAATTTGTCTTCGAGTTGGCTGAACTTCTCCTCCATTTTTAGCCCAACCTTCATATCAAGATCATCTAGAAAGTCTCCACTCGAAAGATTCACAGATTTCCTTTGCATCCTTGGTCCTTTGTATTGTGATGTCGACTCGGCAAGGCCTTCAATGATTGCCTTCGCATCAGTGTAGTAGCTATTAGCAAAGCTACCCTTCAATCCGACATTCACCATGGTCTTGGACTCATCTGTCATTCCTTGGTAGAAGCATTGTAGCAGATCCACATCAGAAAACCATGGTTTGGGCAGCTATCAACTAGCTTCCCAAATCGCTCTCGGTATGCTCCAAAGGAGTCATCAAGCTCTTGATTAATCCCGGAAATCTCCTTTTTGAGTACATTCGTCTTGGATTGAGGAAAATACTTGTCCATGAATGTTTGACGCATCTGAGCCCAAGTAGTAATCGATCTTGGTCGAAGTACGGAAAACCATGCTCGAGCTCCATCTTGTAGAGTAAAAGGGAATGCTTTGAGCTTGCAAGCATCCAAATGACCTTGCCTGTGCAGATCACAGACCTAGTGGAATCCCTCTAGAAAAGCAAAAGGATTCTCGTTCAGCTTCCCATAAAACTTTGGACATGCCGCGACCAAATTCAGCTTCACATCTATCTGTTCATTGGTAGTTATGTTGATTGGTCCGGGCAAGTCCTCTCCCAAGTTCCTCGAACCTGAGTTCATCTTCAGATTGGCTCCTTCTTCTTCAGCCATCTTTTCTTCTTCAAATTCAGAATTGCTACCTTCAGAAAACGGGTCTATCTGACTTATCGGACCGATTTCAGACTCTGACTCACTGGTTCTTGCCTCTGTCTGGTCAGTCGGACATGTTTCTGCTTGTGACAGCACTGGTTGCTTTTGCAGCTTTGTTGCCTTTCGGTTCCTTTTCGCAGTCTTTTCAATTTCTGGATTGAAGTGTAGAAAAAGGCTGGAAGACCTGCTCATGCAACACTTTAAAAGCACAAAAGATCAGTAGGAGAAATAAGCTTAAAAATAACACCGTTCCCCGGCAACGGCGCCAATTTGGTGATCGCTGTTTACACCAAATAATCCTGCAAAATTGCTAGAACTAGAATTAGTATAGCAACAGGTATCGAACACAGGGAACGGAGTATATAGACCTAAATTTCCTATCAATCAGGGTTTGGTTAGCAACCACGCAAGTTCTGGGAATTATCTAATCTAAAGACAACGAAAATTAAAGCAAGAATGAAAGACGAAACTTACTAATGCAAATAAAAGCGGGTCCAGCAAGATGATTCACACACACACACAATCGATCACTGACACTAATAATTAATTAATCCACTTAAATCAATTAGTTGTAGGACACCGTAATTAAACTGACATATCCCCTATTCCCCCTTA
This sequence comes from Lavandula angustifolia, assembly GCA_028984105.1. Classification (NCBI taxonomy): domain Eukaryota; kingdom Viridiplantae; phylum Streptophyta; class Magnoliopsida; order Lamiales; family Lamiaceae; genus Lavandula; species Lavandula angustifolia. Next base: position 16,298,173 of record CM054814.1, read on the forward strand.
ATTATTCGGTAATCGCCATGGTGGGCATTGAAACGACTACTTCTCTAAATTAGATGCAACCTACGTTGGTGGGCAATCAATAGATTTAACACCTAATCAGCTTTAAGAACTAAGGGAACCCAATTTAGGAGCCTACTCGTATGGTGGACATCTAATAGTCTCTTACCAAATTAATCCAATTGTCCTAAGAACAATTTGCTACTTATTTAGCCTAATCCCATGAGAAACGATGGAAGTACTAAATTAGCTATGAATTAAATTAACTAGGGTGATCAAGCCTAAATTAATTAATCTAATTAATTAAACCTAGATTAATTCAGAACCTAAGTGATTAATTTTAAGCCATAGTCTCACGAAATTAAAGTGGTGTGTGTTTCACATCTCGCCGGCCCTAAACAGACTTAGCCGCGCATATCGGCCGGACTAGCCGGACGCAGCCGAACTGCAGTGACGTAACACTTAACATGCCGAAAATTATAAAATAACTATGCACGAAAATTCTAACAAATTACCGTAATTCGAATTATTAAAAACACGAAATATGGTCCTAAAATTTATCAAATCATAAATTAAAGACTTCAGATCAATCCACAGGAAAATAAGTACGGAGACAATTCAAATTCGGGAATGCAAAACGAAAGTGATAACATGTTGTTTCTTCCCAATCAAACTACAAATCTTGAAATGAAAGTGAGAAATGCAAACTTTGAAATTGATAAACCCTTCGATCGGATTCCTAGGCTTCGGCATTCTCTTCCTCGGAATGAGCACGGCTTCGGCTTCTCGGAATTCTTCTCTCGGTAATTGGTGGCGGATGAATTGGTGCAGACAGATGATGATAATGAATGTTACGGTGTGTAGCGTGCGTGTGTATGGGCGTAAGATCTCATTTTCGTTCGTCTCCTCTCCTATATATAAGGCGGCACATTTTCCTTGTAGAAGTAGAGTTTTTATATCCAATATGGAAATATATTAATTAGATAAATCATATCCAATTCTTTCCATATCATCTCTTTCCTTATCCTCCACCTTCCTTCTCTACAATTTCGTCCAAAATTCATCCTTTTAGACCCCAAATCGAGCCTGCCACCTCAGCAACTCATCACCGCCACATCAGCACGAAAAATCTGCAAGACAGCACATAAATACGGTCCAACTGGCCAGGTGGGCCCCAAAACATACATAATTTGTATAGTACGAATTCGACTCATCAGTAGATAATATGAGTGGGACAGTCGAATATAATATACAAGACAGTATGAATGGGCCGGAAGGAGTATTTGATTTAGATTGCACTTTAGAATATTTCTTAATGCATACATCATCCGCATCCACCTTTTGCTCATCATATCGTAATGATCAAGACTTGCATTATTAATTCAATTTAAGTATACGCTTCAATCTTCTCCGTTATGCTCGAAACTGCCGACAATCCTGCACCCCAAAAAACAGTTTATATGAGAGAGAGAGAGAGAGAGAGAAACTAACCTGGTGGATAGTTAACGACGCGAACGGAGCCGACGGAGCTGCCGTCTCCTTCAATGACTTGAATGCTTTGGATGTGCTGAGGCAAAGCTTTGGGGAAGAGAGTGACGGATTCTCTTATGCTCTTCCATATCTTTTCTGCACTGCTTTTCAACTCGATCTCAATTTCAACCTTGGAACCCATTTTATAACCTAAGAACCACAAATTCGAGCAATGTAACATGTATGAGAAAGTGATGGTTTGAGCCTCTTTTATAGACTCGTTTTCTCGACACCTACCGTGCATCATGCATCTACATTTATTGGAAATTTAATTCTCTTAACGACCTAGAATTTTGCATGTATAGATAACATGAAAAGTGTAAAATAAATATAATCAAGGGTTAGGAGCAAAAATGCTAGAGGAGAAAACAAAAATACCCTTGAACTTTACATTAGAAAGCAAATATATCCTTATAATATAAAGTTCAAGGTGCAATACTCGAATATATATGAAATTTGTTGTAGATAAGATTTACTATATATATGATGACCATATCTAAACCCTAACAGTCTATCTTGTACTCTATAAATAGATATCTCCACCCTCATAATAACATACATCTATTTTCCGTCTTCTCTATTATTCTCTCATTCCATATAGTTTATAACACGTTATCAGCACGATAGTCTCATTTTTTTATCTGAAAACTTTCTCACCGTCTTTCTTTCTCTACGCTTCAGGGATGAAATAGCAACATGAAGGTACGTCTCTACCATGTTTTGAAGGAACATATTATAAGTTTCCATCGATTCCATTGCTTGCGTGTCTTGTGGCTAGAGATTGAATTAATTATTGTTTAAGTTTCTCTGATGACACTTGTTAATAAGTTAAAGGAAAAGTTTTCTCTACAAACTATGGTGCACGTTTTTTTATGCAATTTTTATTTTAATAATGTAATCGCATATGGAGTGATTGATTTAGTATGTGGGACGTGTTCGTATGACATCTTTTACTACTCTTCAATTTGGATACAACATGATATTTAGTATGATCCGTTTAATTAAGAGATTTATTCGATCTCATATATTGTTGTAGTTGTTGTCCCAGAAGAGGCACAATACATGAATATTCCAGAAGAATATCACATCTTATTAATGAGCAATTCAAAATTACTTACTAAAATGATTTAATTGTTGCTCCTCAAGTAGCACATAATTAATATTCATGAAGAATATTACGTGATGAGCAATTCATATAATGTCTTATTGATGAGCATCTTAGTTCGTGAATTGTTTTTGTTGCTCTTGAAGTAACACAATTGATATTCCCAAAGAACATTAGACGCTCCTGAAGAACAATTGAATTTCTCGAAAATATTAACCTTTCGCCTGAAATAATTTAATATAGACTAAATTTGTTGCTCCTAAAATAGCACAATTTATATTCCTGAAGAATACTACATGTTCTTAAAGAACAATTCAAGCTCTTGATTTTGGCAAATGCTATATGTTCATAACTTTACATGTTCTTGGAACAACTAAAAGTTGTCATTTTGAATCATATATCACAACAATCTTAGTTTAATTGTTACTCCTCAAGTAGCACAATTAATATTCTTGATGAATATTGCATGTTCCTAAAGAACAATGTATAGATAAAGGTATGTTGTAATTTAAAGTAAAACCTAATTACATGTAGTGGTAGCAAGAGCTCCTCTATGTTTGACAACTGCATTTCCAATACCTATTGTTGCTTAATTTCTTTTCAATAATAGTTGTGAGATCCGGCAGATCTCAAAATTTGTAATATATTGATTTCATTTATCTTGAATAAATTAAATTGTTGCTATGGAAGTAGCACAATTACATTCCTGAAGATTGACCATATTGTGATAGTAACATTGTCATCACATGTTTGTGGAAATGCCTCAAATATAGTATTTTTATATACTAATTAACTTTTGCTCCTAAAGTAGCATCATTTATATTCCACAAGAATATTAAATGCTTTTAAAGACCAACTCGTACTTTCGATGAAATATGTTATTCCTGAATGAAAAACATTATTTATGTCTTGTTGACATTAATGCACTCTTGATACCGATGTTCATCTGCCAATAAGAGGCATGTGTGAGATAATAATAGAATGAAACAAAGCATCCCAATAGGATTACGTAAAGATATTAACTACTTGTCATCCCTAAAACTCGATACGAGTAGATGCATTTTAAATTGCAAGAATTTTAAATCTAGTGCATCGACATCATTAAAAGCTCCCGAAGAGTTTGTATCATTCTATCAAATGATACTAAATTAACTATTGAGCATGTTTTTTACTCTAGTAAGTCTAGAAGACACTAAGTTTTAAGGATATGCAATTAATATCATATTGAAATTATATAAGAAGGTAGTGATTCTTTTGTATTTAGCCAGAAGCTAACAAAAGAAAAGTTATCACACTACCATTTTAAATGCGTTACACATTTATGAAAACAAGTGAGACAAAACATGTCATGAACCGGAAGTTCAAAAGAACTTTATGCTTTGACATGGTAAGTTTGGACATCTGCAAGCAACTATGATGCGCAAAATAATTGAAAATTCATATGGGCGCTGCAGAGAGATCCTGAAAAATCTCTTAATTTCCATGAATGCTCGATTTCTATAAGAAATGTAGCACTTGGTAAAACTACAATTTCAAAAATAAAGAGCTCAATTCCATCAAGAAGATTTGCCTTGATAAAACGAGTGAGTTTATTAAACTCCAAGTTTCTCCTGAAGAGGATTTATATTATATGGCTTTGGAATTGAGATCGAATAATTAGTTGCTCATATCCATACTCAAAATTGTATTTGTCCGTATAAAAATGATCTCATATTAAGATTGTTATTATGATGAAATAACATTTCCAACATTAGTTGGAACATATGTCACATTTGGATTCCTGAAGTAATCAATGTGAAATCTACATCCAAATAAAGGCACAAGTAAAAACTAGTCATATTTGGATTCCCGAAGTAATCAAAAATATTGCAAACCAACTTCTTGATGCTTTGTATATAAAAGAAGTGACAATGTTATACATTTGCTGTAAATACCCCCGCAAGAATAAATGTCTCTGAATGACAAGTACAAATGGTAGCAAATGAATATAAAGTTCGTCAAAAACATGGTCGACCAATTGGTTCTAAAAGAAATTTTGTGTCTAAGAAAAGGGGCACAACATATGAACCAAACAATGACGAAAATGATTAATCAATCAAATGAAGTTCCTGAAGAACTACAAGCGTCTGAAAATACTGAGATCTCAAAATATTGGAGAGATCAAATATCGTCGTGGACGCATGGCGGAATTTTTGCCTTTTAATATGACTATTGAAATGATAAAAGAGGATCTTCAACGACGATCTATAAGAAATTGTTAAGATTGACTAAAATCTCATATACCTGTTGTATATGCACCATAAATTTACAAATCGATAGCCGAAATTCTCATATTTGGGATCGTCTTCATAAAATATAAGAACAAGGAATTCACGAATTCAAACAGTAAATTAAACTTCAAACAGTAAATTAAACTCATGGCAATTTCCCAAATTCACTTCATGAAACATGTATAATTGTGTAGACGAAGCCAAATTAAACTTCTCCTCTAATTACTTAACAATTGGCGTTAGAGAAACTAAATAACAATTACACTCAATCAAAGGAAACGATTAAATACTTTCTTGCCATATCTTGGTATAGGCGACTCTTATTGTTGGGAAGAAGCCTTCGGCACAAATAGATAGAGCAATCGTGCTGATAACGTGTTATAAACTAAATATAACGAGAGAATAATAGAGAGAATGAGAAATAAATGTGTATTATTATGAGGGTGGAGACCTCTATTTATAGAGTACAAGATAAGCTGCTAGGGTTTAGATATGGTCATCATATATATAGTAAATCTTATCTACAACACTCCCCCTTGATGGACCATCCCTAAACATAAATTGATGCCTCGTTAAAACCTTGCTAGAAAAACTCAATGGGATAAAAACTGGTCGAAGGAAAAAGAGTACAGCTGCTCCACCTCAATATAGTCATTCTTGATCATTGAGTCGGCGCATATCGATCTTGTGTACCAATTTCTTGAATGTTGACGTTGGTAATGCCTTTGTAAAAGAATCCGCTAGATTGTCACTTGAGCGAATTTGCTGGATGTTGATGCTGCCACTCTTTTGGAGATCACGTGTTGCATTATCTCTTTTATGAATCAATCGCAATGACTCATTTACTCGTGTGTTGCATTGGATGTCTCGTTAAAAACCTTAACTAAGAAAACCATTTGGGAAAAAACTTAGAAAGGAAAAAAAAGTACAACCATTTGACCTACATGGTCATTTGACCTTTAGGAGTCAGTCTAATCTTCAAGATTATTTGCAATCTGTTATTCCCCCTCAAGATAACAATCTTCAAGGTTATTTTCTTCAGGGTCTACACTAATGTGTGTAACACAAGTTTAATTATCATCATAGATAATAACATGGAATATGTCGATATATCATTACTCTCATAAATAGACCAATATCATATTTGTCTCGAAGATAACAAAGGATTGTTAATACCATTTCAAATTCTCCAATTGTACATAAGTAAGGAGCTTCTGGTCCTAAAAGCTTCTGGTCCTAAAACATCTTTGTTATCTTCTGTAGGTCTAAATGAGTTTCCATCCACTTCAAGTGATTGAAGCAACCATTAGGTAGCTATGTGGATGAAATACAATAAATCTTTTTAAAGACCTTTCAGGTAGGTCGACTAGCGTAACTCCATCAGGGAGATGTTCGATCTACAGGTTGAGACAATTATTAGTTCAACCCAAGTATTTTGATTTGAACTCCGTCTTTAGGCATGAGTTGATTTCTTCAAGTACTTTTGTAAATAATGATTCACATATCCTCTTTAGGAGGAATTTGGAGTGATGTGTTCTAATTTTGTATTCCGCGGACTTCTAATCTCTTAGCACCAATAAATCTCATGCTTCTGGCGCTAATGAGAGTCAAAATTGATTTATATTTTCTATGAGGAACTTCAGTTCGTTCATGATGCATATACAACAGGTATATGGGATTTTAGTCACTCATTTTGCACTAAATAACTTGATGAACTTCTGGTTCATAGTGAGTGAATCTAAATAATTAATCCAACGAGATATTTACGGCATTCAATCTTTATATTTCATATCTCCCTCTAATGCTGACGATGATGTGAGTTGAATTATTAATGAATAACATAATTCATAATTACTTATTTTATGTAAGTCATTTTGATGAAATATACATATCAGTATTTTTTCTGAATTTGTTGGGTTGGGTTAGCCCACTTCCTTTAATAAAGCCTAGTAAGGCTTTGACCCAATACAATATATTATAACAATATATATATATATATATATATATATATATATATATATAATTGTTTTTAAAAACTTGAGAAACAGGTTTCAAGTTTTGGAGGCATGAGGCTTCAAGAAAAGGCGACGGGATTTTTTTTGAGAACCTCTCTCTCTCTCTCTCTCTCTTGATTAATTCACTTTCTCGTTAAAACGGTGTCCACACGTTTTGTCTTCGCGGGTGCGAATTTTGATTGAAGTCTTTGATTTCTTGTTCGTGCGTTCGTCTTGGTGATTTCTATTCATCTACCGGTTCAATTTGGGATTTCTAATTGGTAACGTATTTCCAATTCTATAGATTGTAGGTTGGATATACTTGTGGTGTTTTCATTGGTAGATTGATTGGTGCTTATGTCATCCGGAGTCACCAGATTGATTTGTGTAACTCTTTATCATCATAGTGGAGTTATTTTGTTTGGACCAGGTCCCGTGGTTTTTCCCAATTGGGTTTTCCGCGTAAAAATTATTGGTGTTCTTGTGCATTTAATTTCCGCAAGCTATTATTATTTGTAAATTGGTTCATCCTGTTTTAATCGGTGGTTTGGGAAAATTGGATTGTTTCCCGTAACTGGTATCAGAGCGAGGTTGAATACTGATTAAAATGGAGGATTCGGATAGTGGTTGTATGATTAAGTTGAATGCAACTAACTATTCAACTTGGAAGCCTAGAATGGAGGACTATCTATATTGTAGAGATTTGTATGACCATTTTCTGGGAGATTCAGCAAAGCCGAAAGATATGACTGACGAAAAATGAACCACTATGCACATGAAAATAGTAGGAAACATTAGAAAGTGGATTGGACATAGTATATTCCAACACTTTGCTAATGACACCAAAGCTGATGAGTTGTGGAAGAAGTTGGAAAATATGTATGAGCGCAAATCTGGTTTGAACAAGGCTTCGTGTTTGAAGCAAATTGCTCGTATGAGATATACTGATGACTCAGATATGACTGAGCACTTGAGTAATTTCCAGGGCTTGATAAATCAAGCAATTAATTTGAAGCTAAATTTGGATGATGAAACGATGGCTTTGTTTTTATTCAATTCACTGTTGGACAGTTGGGACACTATGGTTGTCTCTGTTACTAATTCAGCTCCAAATGGTGTATTGACTATAGCCTTAGCAAAAGAGGCCGTGATGAATGAAGAATTTAGAAGGAGAGAACAAGGATTGGCCACTGAACCCCATGCCTTAGTTTATAAAAAGAAAGAACAAAGAGTGAGAAGCAGGAGCAGAGGACCCCACAACAAGCAAAATAAATCCAGAGGAAAGTCCGAGTCAAAGAAAAATATTGAGTACTTGATGAGTGTGTTTGCTACTCGTGTTTTCGTCGGATTTGTGGAGTAAATTCAACATGATGAAGGCTATTTGGTGCATCTTTGATGTGATTTAAGCTCGAAGATACGAAGAACAAAGACGGTGTTGATATCCGATGTTTCATGAAGAAATTGATGAATTATGGACAATTGGGCCACTTTTGAAGATTTAATTGTTGTTGGGCCAAAGCTTGAAGATTTAAGAATATTTAAATTAGGCCCAATACTTATTTTGTGTTAAGCCCATTTTGTGTTTTGACCTAGATATAAATAGGGAATAGTGTAGAGAGAGACAACAACTTTTCACCACAACTTTACTTCCCTTTTATTTCTTGCTCTCGGCTACCAAGGAGAGGAGATGAAGGATTTATGTTTGTCATTTTCAAGTAATTAGAGGATGAAGATTTGGTAATGAGTTAATGCATTTCATTTGGTAAATCTCCTCTTCCTTTTTTAGTCCATAATATTCACGTTTTTTATCTCCTAAGGCTTGTAGCATTTATTACTTGTTTAATGGCTTCCTCCATGATGTTTTATTTTCCTACAAACCTTGTTTTAAGTTATTTAAGCATGTGTAGCTAATTTTCTCGGCTCGACAAGGCAATGACGTTCTAGCCCTCGATTCCCCCTCGAGACCTAATGGTGCTTAAATTCTTCTCCGTGAGTTTTGACTAATTCCGTGTTAAAATTGGATAATAGATTGTTTTAGGATTGATCACCCTAAGATAGTAAATTATTTAATTGAATGGAATTTGGTCTTTAGTTAATTTGTTTGCTTGCTCATCATGGGTAAATAGCTAAATTGGTAACCTAGAGTTTAATGCTTCTTAATATCGGTCTAGACTTGCTCAACATGTTAGATTATGTTAAGGAAGGTGAAACGAGTTCTATGCTTAACATGTTTGTTTCTACCTAGATGGTAAGGTTAGGGTTATAATCATGCTCAACATGTTATTCCCACCAATTAGCTTAAGGGGTTGAATAAATTCTTGAGTCAAGGATTGGGGGTAGTGGTTAGTTCGGAATTGCCGAGCCGGGTCCCTTCTCTCTTATCACATTTCTTCGTATTTAATTTTTGTTTATTTCTTGCCTAGTTATAATCAAACCCAAAATTAAAGCATGGTAGCTACACCAAAACCGGATTATTAGGAGATATAGGATAATTCTCTCGTTCCCTGTGGATTCGACCCTGCTTATCATTGTGCTAATCCATATTTTAGCTTGTGTTACAGGACTAATCATTTGGTGAGTACGACGCTCACCAAATTGGCACCGTTGCCGGGGACGGTGTTTGATTTAATCTATTTTTCCTATTGATCTTTTTGGTATTTTTTCTATTGTTTATGTTTCCAACCCGAATCTCTTGTTCGACCCAGAAATTGGGAAGACCGCAAAGAGAATTCGGAAGGAGATGAAGCTGAGAGAACAGCGGAACCTGCTGGTACGGCAGGACATTCCTTTAACTGAACCAGAAGTTGAAGTGGAACCAGTAACACTGAAACTGAAGGAGTTCAGTCTGACCATACAAGTTACAATTCTGAAGAAGTAGAGTCTGAGTCGGAATCAAGGGCAGAGTCTGAAGAAATGGCCGACCCTGACCCAAGGTTGAACGAGTTGTCTAAACATGATGCTGAAGATACACCTATTGCAATCTGAGTACCAGAAACAGATGAACCAATTGATCTGAAAATTGGGATACTCCACCTTCTGCCTAAGTTCTATGGAAAGAGAGGGGAGGGTCCATTCAATTTCTTGAGTGAGTTTACCAAAATCTGCAGGATCCAGAAGAGGCCAGCTAGAGTTACGGAAGACCAGCTTAGGTTGGCTGCATTTCCATTTGCCCTGTCTGAGCAGGCAAACGTGTGGTTTTCAAGTCTCCCACCTAACTCAATCACAAATTGGGCAGAGATGAAGATGGCTTTCCTGGATTACTACTTCCCTTCCACAAAAACAAATCCATTGAAGAAGGAAATCTCCAGCATTGAACAAGAGCCTGATGAGTCCTTGAGCACATACTGGACTCGGTTCCAACGACTGAAGGACAGTTTCCCCAACCACAGATATTCAGAAGGAGATCTCCTCCAATACTTCTACCAAGGCATGACGATTATAACGAAAGATTTTGTAAATTCATCAAGTGGAGGAGGATTTTCGAATTGTCAAATAAGTGAGGCCAAAAAGCTAATCCAAAATCTGGTAGATGCTACTAGAGAATATGAGAGCCCTCGTATCTTAAGAAAAGCTGCTCAAGCAAGCTCTTCTGCAGCTGGTGACAAAATGGAAGAAAGACTTGGGAGGATTGAACGGATGCTGACCAACGTTGTAGAAAAGGCAGCTGCTGCTGGACCTCCTGAGAAGCCTTGTGGGAATTGTGGAAATTTTGGACATGTCACCCTCCAGTGTAACCTTAATGAGGATGTTCAAGTTAATGCAATTGGGAGTTGGAACAATCATCAACAGCAAAAGAGGGATCCCTATTCACAATCCTATAATCCAGGATGGAAGGATCATCATTATTTTAAATAGAGTTCACCAGGTGACCCCCCTCAACAGAGTCTTCAACCACCACAGCAGCAATTCCAACAACCCCAACAAAATCAGCCAAGACAAAATATGCCACAACAGGCACCCATGCAACAACAAAGCTACCGTCCCCAACATCAAAGGGTGTTCCAACAGAATGCACCCCCACCTGCCCCAGCCCAATCTTCGAAATCTCTTGAAGAAATGATGGGAGAACTTATCACATCTTAGAAGACTATGCAGAGAGATGTGCAAACTCATAATAATGCCATACATAGCATCCAACAAGCCCAACAAAGTATGCAAGATGCACAAAAGGATCAGAAGACAAGCATTGATACACTATCGAGGCATATGTCTCAGATAGCAGACACTCTTAATGAAATGAAGGGAAATCAAGGCAAATTGCCTTCCCAAGTGCATTTAAATCCCAAGGGAGGGGATGCAATGGCTGTGACCCTGTGTAGTGGAAAGGAACTAAAGGAGCTCCCCAAGAAGAAACAGGATGAGGGTTTGAAGTCTAAAGCCGGAGATCACACTGATTTGGTGAAACAGAATCCCCAGTCAGACCAGAAGCTGTAGGATAAATATACTGAATAAGATGAACCAGTCAACACAGTAGAGCCCCCCGAGCCCAGTGGGCCTAGTATGCCTGTTCAACCACCTTTTCCAGCTGCTCTAGCGAGGAAAACAAAGCCAAATGCAGAGACTATGGATTTCATGGCAATGTTTGAAAAATTGGAGGTTGACATACCATTCCTCCAAGCTATCAAATCCCCCCCCCCCCTTTGCAAATTCATCAAGGATTTCATATCTGGAAAGGTAAAGCCTACTGTAAAGGTTGTGATGGAGGAAACTGCCTCTGCATTCATACAGCGGAGACTGCCCACCAAGTGTGCAGATCCAGGTATGTTTACGCTTCCTTGTCTATTTGGAGAGGTAAAAATCAAGCATGCTATGTGTGACTTGGGAGCATCAATTAATGTGATGCCATTGTGTGTTTATAACATACTAAATGGGGTGGAGTTAACAAAGACTAGGGTTGTGATTCAAATTGCTGGTAGTTCATGTGTATACCCCGTTGGTCTTCTTGAAAATGTCTTAGTGAAAATCCATAATTTCACTTACCCTACTGATTTTTATGTTATTGATACGCATGATGGGCATGTAGAGGGTACAGCTGGAGTACTTTTAGGTAGAACTTTCCTTAGGACAATCAAAGCACTTATAGATATTGAAAATGGGACCATTCGCATTAAGTATCATGAGGAATCATATACATATAAACTTGATGAGGCTTTGGAGAAGCCAAGTGATTCTGAAAAAGCATATTCTGCTAACATGTTTAAGCCCCTTGTCCAAGATCACCTTTAGACGAATTTTTTGTAGGACAAATTAGAATTAGCCTTAACACAAGGGCTTACAGAATTTGATATCAAGAGGATTGATGATGGGGAGATACAGGAGGCCATTATGTCTCTCTGTGTGTTGGAGGAGACTGCAGCTTCTAGCAGTTCTCTACCTCAGCAAAATAGTACTAATAAACCACTTCCATCATTGGTCCAGGCGCCTAAACTGGAGTTAAAACCACTGCCCACGAATTTGAAGTATGCTTTTCTAGGAGAAGAAGACACTCTTCCAGTGATCATCAACAAAGAATTATCTGAGGAGCTAGAGAAGAAGTTGATAGAAGTTCTCAAGAGGCACAACAGAGCCATTGGCTGGACATTAGCTGATCTTACTGGAATTAGCCCAGATGTTTGCCAACATCATATTCTGCTTGAGCCAGACAGTAAGCCAAGAAGAGATCCTCAAAGGAAGCTTAATCTAAACATGAGGGAAGTGGTGTTGAAGGAGATCCTCAAACTCCTTGCTATGGGTATTATCTATCATATTTCAAACAGTAAGTGGGTGAGTCCGGTGCAAGTTATGCCCAAAAAAATTGGATTCCAAGTGGTGCAGAACGACAAACATGAACTTGTTCCAGTTCGCCTTCAAACAGGATGGCGTATGTGTATTGACTACCGGAAGCTCAACACAGCAACACGCAAGGATCACTTCCCCTTTGCCATTTATTGATCAGACGTTGGAGAGGCTTGCTGGGAAGGTCTATTTCTGCTTTCTAGATGGTTACAGCGGATACTTTAAGATATATGTGAACGCAGAAGACCAGGAGAAGACTACTTTTACGTGCCCTTTTGGCACCTATGCTTACAGACGGATGCCTTTCGACCTGTGTAATGCTCCGGGAACCTTCCAACGATGTATGATGAGTATCTTCTCGGATTTGATAGAGAAATGCATTGAAGTGTTCATGGATGATTTCACCATTTATGGTGATTCATTTGATGGTTGTTTGGCAAGCTTAGACTTGGTGTTAACTCGGTGCGTGGAGAAGAATCTTGTTCTCAACTATGAAAAATGTCACTTCATGCTCACCGAATGAACAGTCTTGGGACATGTTGTATCGAAGAAGGGAATTCAAGTGGATAAAGCTAAGGTAGATCTGATATATCTCAGCTTCCTTACCCAACCAATGTGAAGGGAATTCGATTGGAAGCTTATGAATCTGCCAATTGGTACGAGGATAGGACCAAGATGTGGCACGACAAGAACATTCGTGGCAAAACATTCCAAGTGGGACAGCAGGTACTCTTATACCAGTCCAAGCTCCGTTTGATGCCTGGAAAATTGAGATCGCGCTGGATAGGCCCATTCACAGTTCGTTCAATCTGCCCCAGTGGAGTTATTGAGATTCATAGCCCCTCTACGGAAAAAGTGTTCAAGGTGAACGGACATCGATTAAAGGCATACTTTGACTCTTCCCAACTGCAAACAGTGAGTGAAGTGGCCTTAATCCCTCCGGTTTACACCTGATTGCTCAAGGGGACGTCTAGCCAAGGACGTTAAACAAGGGCGCTCGTGGGAGGCAACCCACCTTATCTCGTACCTTCTTTATTTATGTTTCTGTTTTTTTTACTAGGCTTGTTTTGTGTTGAATATTTGGTTGCTCTCTTTTGCCTTCGTATTTGAGTTACTGCTAATGGACACCCTTAGTTTTTCTAGCCAAGAGTCCATCTCCCGAGCTCTCTTCCATTGTAGGTGTTTTGTCTATCCCAGGGAATGTCCGTGACGAGCTCCAGTACTCCATGCCAGCACCAGACTACATGAGCATATTCTAACTCCGAAAACTTGCTACCTTTGTGTACCTCCAGACAGAGCATTCTCAGCAGTCATCTGGCACCCTCTGGTGAAAGTTTTCCAAACCCCAAGCTTTTTTTTTCATGGTTATTCGCTCATCCTTCTTTGTCTCAAGTGTGAGGAGGAGCATGTTATTTGTTCTAGGGGGATGTTATCTGTTCATTCTGTGTCTTCTTATGCCTCTATTTGCTTGAGGGCAAGCAAATATGCAAGTGTGAGGAGGGGTTTGAGTGTCTCTTGTCTGTCAAGTTCTCCTAAATTTGCATTGCCTGATTTTCATTCCCTTGAAATTTTTGTCAGCTAAGTGAATCAAAATACCTCTATGCATAATCAGTAAATTCACTAACTTGGAACTTGTTAGATGAAATTTGGGATGAAAATTGGCATGAATCGAGTTGTTTTAACCCTTACTTAAAGTCAGGTTTGAGCCAACAGTAAAGCAGTCTCTACTTGTTCTTTTTGAGAGCTTTGTTTGTCACAACATCACAATATAACTGGATCATAGGCAATGCATGATAGAAGGCACTAGGATGCACCCTTTTTGGCCTGAATTTCAAATCCTAACCGTGTAATAATCCCCTAGGGAACCAACTTGAAGCTTATATCCTATTTCTTGACTCAGTCAGTTAAACTTAGCCGAAGCCTCAAAATTGGACTTTCTCTTGGCCCTAAGTGCATCTTTTGTGTTGTGGTAATTGTTTGGAAGTGAAGAAGAAAGAAACAATGTGTTCAGCCCCTGTTTGTGCAAGAAGTGAATATTCTGAATTGTGGCTGAGTAGTAATGAAAAGTTCTTGTCTGCAAAAAGAAAAAAAAAACAAAAGGGAGAAGATAGATAAAAATAAGAAGAGGCCCATGTATGAAGATGATCTGAAGATTCTTATATGCATATTGATGCCTTGTTTGAACATGTCGCCCTTATTCTCTGTTGGACCTAACGGTGTTAGGAATATTACCCAACACAAATTTGCACAACATTTAAATTGATAAATGGAACCTAGGACCCCTTTAGATCCCACCTGAGCATCAATGTATACGTCCCTTGGCCCCATTACAACCCTGAAGAAAGACCTTCTTGACTTGCTAGTTGATCCTTTGATATCGTGATTGCGTGAATTATTTTTATTGATGAGTGGTTTACCTGGAGTAGTGTAGGGGAGTGCAGAGTGAATCGGTGAGCCAAATCTTGATTCATGCCTATTTTGACCAAATTGATAACATTATTCCATGTGTTGAAGGTTTCAATTTGTTGCTTGAGGTTGAGATGAACTTGGCTGAATGGTTGTTCTGTTTGGGTAAGGGATCTTGTCTATGCAGTTTGCTAGATCTTACTTGGTTTATTTCGGTTCTTCTCTTGATTGTGTCTTGCCTTGGGGGTTTGAAAAATTTCGAGCAGCAACTTTGTTCTTATTGTTCTCATTTCATACTTGAGGGCAAGCATGACTCAAGTGTGGGGATATTTGATGAGTGTATTTGCTACTCGTGTTTTCGTCGGATTTGTGGAGTAAATTCAACATGATGAAGGCTATTTGGTGCATCTTTGGTGGTATTTAAGCTCGAAGATACGAAGAACAAAGACGGCGTTGGTGTCCGATGTTTCATGAAGAAATGAATGAATTATGGACAATTGGGCCACTTTTGAAGATTTAATTGTTGTTAGGCTGAAGCTTGAAGAATTGGGAATATTTAAATTAGGCCAAATACTTATTTTGTGTTAAGCCCATTTTGTGTTTTGACCTAGATATAAATAGGGAATAGTGTAGAGAGAGACAACAACTTTTCACCACAACTTTACTTTCCTTTTATTTCTTGCTCTCGGCTGCCAAGGAGAGGAGATGAAGGATTTATGTTTGTCATTTTCAAGTAATTAGAGGATGAAGATTTGGTAATGAGTTAATGCATTTCATTTGGTAAATCTCCTCTTCCTTTTTTAGTCCATGTTATTCACATTTTTTATCTCTTAAGGCTTGTAGCATTTATTACTTGTAGCATTTATTATTCATGTTTTTTATCTCTTAAGATTTGGTAATGAGTTACTTGTAGCATTTATTACTTGTTTAATGGCTTGTTTTATTTTCCTACAAACCTTGTTTTAATTTATTTAAGCATGTGTAGCTAATTTTCTCGGCTCGACAAGGCAATGACGTTCTAGGCCTCGATTCCCCCTTGAGACCTAATGGTGCTTAAATTTTTCTCCTTGAGTTTTGATTAATTCCGTGTTAAAATTGGATAATAGATGGTTTTAGGATTGACCACCCTAAGATAATAAATTATTTAATTGAATGGAATTTGGTCTTTGGTTAATTTGCTTGCATGCTCATCAAGGGTAAATAGCTTAATTTGAAAATTGGGGCGTTACACTTAAACCTTGTATTGATTGCATCTATGGAAAACAACATAGGGTTGCATTTAAGAGTAAACCTCCATCTAGGATGTCAATTAGTACATACTGATGTGTGCTACATGAAAGATAAGTCTCTTGGTGGTGCAATTTATTTATGTATAGCACATGAGTATATGAAGCAACTTGGCATTTTCTACCGGTCCCAACTCCCAACTCCCAACCCATATATAAAAACACATAGAGTAGTTGTTATACTAACATTTAATGTACATGAATAATAGAGTTATGTTATATTATTATTTAATGTTAGCTAACTAGCTATCTTCTGATCATGCTTATATATAGGTAGATTCGAGTATATATCGTATACCACAAAAAAAGTTTATCTTGAGAAGAGAAGAAGGTAGACAAACCCTATCCAATTGATCGATCAACGATGTTATTCAGGTATAATTTCTCGCTAAAATTTAAAGGAAAATCGATGACTTGTGTTCTTGAACTATGTGTCTATTTATATTTTATACGCATTCATAGAAACTTAATTTTAATTTAAATAAATATGGTGTGACATATAGTAAGAATAAAAATACCACTAATAAAAGTTGCGATAGAATGTCTTGTGCTAGGACCAGCGTATCATTGTTGCCACAATCGTCTTCTCCCTTCCCAAAGACCTCCCTTCCACGGCAACTAAGGCTCTACCCCACCGCAGTTCTCCGCCCAAGCTTCTCCGTTCGCAAGCTGCCGCCGCCGTCGGCTTCGTCTTCCAGCATCAGTGGCGCCGCCACTCCGCTTAAACACACTGTACGTAGTTTTTCTTCCATTTCCTGCACACGCTAAATCTTGTATATTTAACATATTTTTTAAAATTTACTATTTCGCCCCAATTATTTCGAAATTTCAGATTTTGTCCCTAATTCATATTTGTCAATTTGTGTATTTGTATTTAGGTATTTCCTTCGGGAGAAGAGGAGGGCGTGAAGAGGAAAGAGTTTCTACTAGAGAAAACGGTGGGAAAACTGCAGAGAGGCACAGGAGTGGAGAAACTGAAACTGATCGACGACATCCAACGGCTGGGAATCGGCCACCTCTTTGACGACACCATCGCCGCCGTACTTCGCCTCGAATCCTCGGCTTTCTCTAATCAAGAAGACCTCTTCACCACGGCTCTCCGCTTCCGTCTGCTCCGCCACGCCGGCTTCCACGTCAGCCCCGGTAAGTACTCGTATAATCATGACGACATACTAATCATACTATACAATGTAGAAATTACTATATTAACTTCTGATCGCTTATCTCATTTTTCAGAAGTGTTCGTGCAATTCAAGGATAAAATTGGGAAATTCAAAGAATCGGAGACGCTAGGGCTACTGAGCTTATACGAAGCGGCGAATATGGGGGCTAAAGGAGAGGAGATATTGGAGGAGGCTATGGAGTTCGCCTTGCCTCGGCTGAGACGGTCGCTTGCTGAGGTGGCGCCGCCTCTTCACGGCGAGGTGGCACAAGCGCTAGAGGTGCCGAGGCACATGAGGATGGCTAGGTTGGAAGCCAGACGGTTTATCGAACACTACGGTAAGCAAAGAGATCATGATGCAGACATTTTGGAGCTTGCAATCTTGGATTATAACCAAGTCCAATCACAACACCAATTGGAACTCACTGAAATTACCAGGTTTAATTTGTTTTTTTTTGTAATTAATTATATTTCTAATTAATTATATTTTAGGTAATTTTTTTAAATTGGGAACACGTGTATCATAATATTGATGATTATAAATTGGACAACAGATATAATACACAAAAGTTTGTGTGTACCACTTTCGTATACCCTTATGTGTACCACACCACAAGGGTTTGACATGTGTTAAATATGGCCCACTCGATTTAATGAAAAATGTCACATGTCAATAACCTTGTGGTGTGGTACACACAAGAGTATACAAAAGTGGTACATACAAGCCGCTCCTGATATAATACCATTTATTCACATTATAAATAAACCTAGATTATTTACAAATATTATATTTTAATATCATCTTCTACATAACTATATGTTTATGAATATCAAATTAATTGGAACTATACATGTATGTGTGTGTTTAGATGGTGGAAGCAGCTAGGTTTGGTGGATAAGTTAGGATTTGGTCGAGACAGACCCTTGGAGTGTTTCTTATGGACCGTCGGGCTCCTCCCCGAGCCTAAGTACTCCACCTGGAGAATAGAGATGGCCAAGGCTATCTCTATTCTACTAGTGATCGATGATGTATTCGATACGTATGGCAAAATGGACGAACTAATCCTCTTCACGCATGCAATTCGGAGGTAATTTCTAAAAACAATACACCCGAATTAAATTATTTCTCACGACAAAATATTAACGTTGTATGTTGAAACGTATAGATGGGATCTTGAAGCGATGGAGAGTCTCCCCGAGTACATGAAAATATGTTACATGGCGTTGTACAACACCACAAATGAAATATGCTATAAAGTGCTCAAGAGCAACGGATTAATTGCCCTCCAATATCTTAAATCTACGGTAACTAATTAATTGATTGAAATAAAGTAATTAATATTCAAGATTGAAATAAATGAGAAAAATGACTTAAATTAGTTTCCGATTGAAGTGGATAGACGTGATTGAATGCATGATGGTGGAGGCGCGGTGGTTCAACGGCGGCGGAAGCCCACCAAACTTAGAAGAGTATATAGAGAATGGAGTGTCGACTGCAGGTGCATATATGGCTCTCATACACCTCTTCTTTCTAATTGGAGACGGCGTTAACGGTCAAAATGCCCAACTACTGAGTCAAAAACCCTATCCAAAACTCTTCTCAGCCGCCGGCCGGATTCTCCGCCTCTGGGATGATCTCGGAACAGCCAAGGTATATATACTATTATTCTACACACTTATATGGAAATGATCAAATGAGAACAAGACCTGTATATGAGAGAACTAGGAATCAATCTACACTCTTCATTTTTTGGACAACCATATTTGAATCTGACTTCTGATGAATAATTCTTCTGTTTTTTATGCATAGCATAAGACCGAAAATGTGAAGTTAGGATTTATGCATTGCTTGTTAGCGGAGTATACATTGATTGTTGAATTAACCCTTATAAAAGTTGGTTCTCATTGAAACCACATTCATATGTATTTAGTAACTCAATATATAAAACTTATATGTGTGTTGTGGAATGATAGGAGGAGGAAGAACGAGGGGATCTAGCGTCGAGCATACACTTGTTTATGAGAGAGAAGAATTTATCAACAGTAGAGGATGTTAGAAGTCGCATTTCAGAAGAGATTTCATGTTTATGGAAGGATCTGAATGCCGAACTCATCTCTAACAACTTGCCATTACCGATAATAAAAGTCGCACTTAACATGGCACGAGCTTCCCAAGTTGTGTACAATCACGAACATGACACGTATTTCTCAAGCGTCGATAATTATGTGGAGGCCCTCTTCTTCACCCCTCTTATTTCTTCTTAGTTTCTCTTCAAAATATTATATATAAATAAGTTGTGAGGTTTATATATAGCAAATTATTGGATTATTACAACTTCAATAAATGTGATGTTTTGTATTTATAATAAAATGGCAGAGGTTTTCTATTTATAATTAACATCTGTTTTGTTCATAGACGGCAAACGCTCCAATGTCAATTATGCATCTTCCAATCATAAAGTAAAACCAATGACTATAATATAATAAAAAAAATTCCAATTTAAATTAAAATTCATCGGATAATACTAAGAGATTTAAATGTGCCCAACTTGCTACGGTGGCTTTAACTTAGTTAATCTTAGTAGCTCGTATATCTATTACATACATATTTGATATTTCTACCTCCTTAAAATTGTCTACACTTTATTATTATTTTTTGGGAAACTGCTAATTAATATAGCTGCATGCAATAACTTCTTCTATATATAGCCCCCTTATCTCAATAAGCAACATTAATATATGTACAACGTAAGATTTTAGTAAGAAAAACTTAGCATACATTAATTAATCATCAATGATAAGGGATATGTGGATTCTCGAGTGGATTCTTTGATGGCCCCCCGCCACGAACAAATTCAAAATTGGATCGACATTAAATCTCATTTTAATCTCCGAATTCTCCCTTTACATGTATTCCCTCATTATTTATATCTCATTGTGATTAGGTATGGAGATTAAGACTTGCTTAGATTGATTATGGTTTATTCATTTGAGTTCAATTTGAGAATGAGACATAAATAACAGAACAATTCGAAAAAATAAATGAGACATTGATCATGAGACAGTGAGAGTATTAAGACCCCGTTTGGTTGGAGATAACGAATGGAATGATGAATCATTTTAAATGAATAATTTCATTCATGTTGTTTGGTTCGTAAAAAATCGTAAAAGAATGATATCTCATCCCCCTCTCCAACTCCTCAAATACCATTTTCCCAACCCCTCAAGATTGGACACTTTCATTTTCATTCCTCTCAAATATTCTCTCTCATCCCACTAATCTCTCACTCTCTCGCTTGCTTCTCTTCCTCTCCTCTCTGTTAATCTCTCTCACTCCCAAAGATGCCGCCACCGTCACCACCGCCACCATCTCTTCTCTTTCTCTTCCTCTCTCGCTGGCTTCTCTTCATCTCCTCTCTGTTAATCTCTCTCACTCCCAAAGATGCCGCCACCATCACCACCACCGCCACCATCGATGCCGCCACCGTCACCACCACCGCCACCAGCGAAGGCACGACACCGTCACCACCACCGCCACCATCTCTCACTCTCTCGCTGGCTTCTCTTCCTCTCCTTCTCTTCCTCTCTTTTCACTCTCTGGCCCTTTGCTGTTGAAGATTAATCCGAAATTAAGGCTTTTTCTCTAGTTAATAAGTTCGCAATTAGAATTTTTAGGGTTTATGAATTGGGAATTTGGATGCTAAATTAATTCCATTCCTCATGTCTTCACAAACCAAACAATTGTTTTCTGGAATGATTCATAATTCCATACCTCTAAGGTATCATACTTGATACCGATGCCATTCCTTTTTACGAACCAAACAGGGCCTAAGTTCTCAAATAAAATAAGTGAACTAAGGCAATCAATTTCAAACAAACAATCAAACATTTATGAGTTCGTAGAAACGACACTTTTTTAGCACGGGAATCAATAAAGTGGTGTTATGTGATCCACACAATCTTTTTCATTTTAGAAAATCATAAAAATCTTGTCCTAAAAACTATAGATCTCTAACATGAAGAACATAATATATATTCCATCACAATGAAACTTATCATAATCAAGATTTCATTTAATTATAATATTAAAACTTTTTTTTTTCAATCTACATGCACAAAAGAATTTGGCACATCAAGAAACAAATTAACAAATAAATAGTAAACGTATACTAACAATTCTATATTTTTAACATGAATGACCTAAGGTATAATATATCCCATTAAAATTCAGAATGGTCGAAAACAACATAAAGAAAACATGAAAATAAATTTTCCTATCACGCTCATAAACATGTTGTCAAAAATTGGCAGATTACGAATAACAATTTTTCATAAATATTTATCATCTTGTAAAATTCTACCAAAATAGTAAAGTATACTAGACATACCGATGAAGACGATCCTAAATTTTTATGAATATATGACAACGGGAAGATGTGTAAATAATTCTTGAAACAATTCGCAGATATGTTGACAGATTTTCAAAAATCTAATGTGAAACTAAATTATGGACGACTATGGGTGTATTTATAGGCCTATAAATCATTATCTAAAGATATCAAATATATTTTATCTATAATTAATTTTGTACTTATATAATTTAGATAGAATTTAGTCTATCACCTACCATATAAGAGATTCAATCATAATTAGATTAAAATATAAACACAATTAAAATTGATCCTAAAACATGAATATCTTACATAATATATATAGTTTAATCATAAAACATAATATAAAATTATCTCCAAATAACTTAATACAATAATAAATATCATATCATTTTATGAATCCTAATTGGTTTAGGAAATCCAAAATAAATAAATATTATTCTTGTCTCACAATTCTAACATTATTTCTCTCTCAACAATAAAAAATATAATCATAATATAAAGAAACATATTTAAAGTTCAAAATAAATTTATAAAATAAAAATGATTTAATGACAAATAAGGTATATGCTTTAATTTTCATTTAAATTTCTAGAGCGCGACTTACAGAACTAAAACACTTGATAACATGCATGAATAGATATGAAATGTATTTTATATCGAAAATTTTGGGGCGTTACACAAATCTATCTCTAAGTTGCGTACTACGTAAATTTGTATGATGTGGTAAGATTGGATTGAAATCCATTTTCCTTTGCATACAACTTGATTTCCTCTATTACTTGTGATTAGAATTTGAAGAAGTTATTCTTTTGAGTTTGTTGAATTTATCAAGCAATAATTATAATAAGTAATTAACTAAGAATGAGCTTTTCTTGTGCATGTTTTGGCGTATCCAATGTAAGGTGCAAGGTATAAACTCGGCGAAAGACATACAAGGATTTATAATGAAGAGAGAGTGCAGTGTATCTTTAAGTAATAATGCACAAGTTAGTAAAACAAACATAGAAACTGACTATGGCAAAGTTGGTAAGGTAGGTTGGGCTCTGACCGATAGGTCCTGGGTTCAAATCTCACTGAAAGCTACTTTGTGGAGCATGTTACCTATGATTAGCATCACAATAAAATACAGAAAGAAGTTTTGAATTTAATTTGAAGGGATAAATACACTAAACCCCCTCAACTATCGAAGTTTTTCACTTTGCCCCCTAAATTATTAAAAGTTGCATTTTGCCCCCTTAATTGTTGAATTCGTTGCACTTTGCCCCCTCAATTATTAAATTCGTTGTAGAGCACAACATTCCGGCCAACATTCCGGCCACAAACAAATTTAAGAATAATCTCATGAAAAAACCATAAACTATATTTCAAGAATTTATAGTATATATCACGGCTAGGGCTTTCTCTCTCCCTCTTCTATGTCTCTCCTCTTGTTCTTTTCCCGAGTATATGTAGCTAAGACATGAAAGTAATACAACAGCTAGTGTGATCATCGCCATGGTCGTTAGCAATCCGGATCTTCTGGCCTAGAAATGGTGGACCACTCAGTGGCCCACCAATCACGTGCGCGTGCGCATGCTTGGTGGGTCATGTTACCAATAAATAAATATTTGAGTTGTAAAAAGGTGGCCCACCAATGCACGCGTGGCGCCGCGTGATTGGTGGGCCACCAAGTGGTCCACCATAATTGGGACAGGTGATCCCCAACAGGTCGTTAGGGGTTAAGGCTCCTATTTTGCTTCTTTCTGTACCATCGAATTCAAAATGTGCATGTAATATTTGTTGTATACAAGTCGTCGTATTTCTTGAATTTCACCCTTAGAGATTTTCCCCTTAAATACTTTAATTTGTATGTATGATCGGAATTTTGGCCGGAATGTTGGTCTCTGCAACGTATTCAATAGTTGAGGGGACAAAATGTAACTTTTCATAGTTCGGGGGCAAAATGAAAAATTTGAATAGTTGAGGGGGTTTATTGTATTTATCCCTAATTTGAATGTAACCCCTTATGGCGTTTTGGAGTATGCATTATTGCATTTATCTAATCGACAAGAAAATCCTAAGCGACAATTTCAGATCAAACGCTTTCTTGAGAGGTGCTTATGTCGCCACATTCATACACAAATTAATTCACCAAATTCCTCCAAAAATCAGAAAT
The DNA here is from genome assembly GCA_028984105.1 of Lavandula angustifolia. Classification (NCBI taxonomy): domain Eukaryota; kingdom Viridiplantae; phylum Streptophyta; class Magnoliopsida; order Lamiales; family Lamiaceae; genus Lavandula; species Lavandula angustifolia. The sequence continues at coordinate 16,322,247 of CM054814.1, forward strand.
TGTATCTACTTCGTTACAGGCAGCATCACTATTCTACCGGCGTTCCAGCATCACTGAAGAAACAAAACTGCTCCGACTCTATCCTTGCGAGATCCGGCGCTGTGAAGGCTAGGGTGAGACATTTACGCCGTTCATGGTGGGAACAGATCTATAAAAGCAGAAAAGAAAGGCGAGCCTAGGAAAAAAAAAACTTTTCTTCTTGCTTAGATTATGTTATATATACACATATATATATATATATAGCTAGGTCTGCGGTTGCATTTAGTTTTAATATTAATTTGCTGCGTCTATATATATGTGATATAAGTGTGTTAGCTTGTGCGTCGTTTACCAGATAAACATATTAGCTTATGAAGGTACACACATTAACCATGCAGCTTTCTAGTTCTAAATTTGTTTCTTAATTTTATTTTGGACATTGTGAATTACTCCCTCCGTCCCATGATTAGTGGTCACCTTTCCTAATTCGGACGTCCCGCTATTAGTGGCAACGTCCTAAATTAGTAAAAAGTTAATACCTTATTTCCTACTTTATTATTTTATCTCTCTTACTTTATATCTACTCTCATTATTATACTGATTTATCTCTCCTACTTTATTATCTTATTTCTCATACTCTCTCATTATCACACTCATCTCTTTCTCCTACTTTATTATCTACTCCTCTCTCCTACTTTATTACATATTCTCTTAATTCTCGTGCCGAAAAGAAAGGCGCCACTAATAATGGGACGGAGTGAGTACTTGTGATTATGTTTGCTTTTTTTTTTGTGGGGCATTTCGTAGCAGACTAACAAGTAACAAGATTTTTTCGGAATGATAAATACTCATTTCGTCCAATCTCACTCGTCCACTTTTTTCGGCACGGTTATTTAGACGAGTTGATGTTATATAGTAAAAGTGAGAGATCCTATATAATTATTTGATAAACGTATGAGACCCTTATAATTATTTAATTGTTTAGAGTATTTGAATTTATAAAAGTGTGTAACTCTTTTATTTATTTAACAATTAGACAAAAGAGATGAAATAATTCGAAAATGAATTAATGCTGGACAAATGTAATCAAACTGAGGGAGAATAAAACGTCTCAGATCTGATGCTCACAATTCTCCTTTTTATTAATGTCAGTTTGGTATTGGATGTCATTAGCCTAGTATATACATATATAGAATCAATAGGTTTTTTATTAATATTATTTTATGGCATAAAATTTATATATTTAATTGCTAAACGACCAAAAACACATTGCCATATAATTAAAGAGCGAAATGAAATGAAAAATAAAATTCTTAGTGAAGAGGAGAAAACGGTGGACAATTATCGAAGCGGCGGAGAAACTGAAAATGATCAACGACATCCAACGGTTGGGAATCGGCCACCACTTTGAAGTCACCATCGCCGCCGTACTTCACCTCCAATCCTCGGCTTTCTCTAATCACGAAGACCTCTTCACCACGGCTCTCCGCTTCCGTCTGCTCCGCCACAACGGCTTCCACGTCAGCCCCGGTAAGTACTCGTATAATCATGACGTCATACTAATCATACTATACGATGTAGAAATTACTATATTAACATCTGATCACTTATCTCATTTTTCAGAAGTATTCTTGAGATTCAAGGACAAAAGTGGAAAATTCAAAGAATCCGAGACGCTAGGGTTACTCAGCTTATACGAAGCGGCGAATATGGGGGCTAAAGGAGAGGAGATATTGGAGGAGGCTATGGAGTTCGCGTTGCCTCGCCTGAGATGGTCGCTTGCTGAGGTGGCGCTTCCTCTCCACGGCGAGGTGGCACTAGCCCTAGAGGTGCCCAGGCATATGAGAATGGCTAGGTTGGAAGCCAGACAGTATATCGAACAGTACGGTAAGCAAAGAGATCATGCATGATGCATACATTTTCGAGCTTGCAATCTTGGATTATGCTATCTCTGTCTTGCTAAAAACGGCTCAAAACTTTTCATCATGAAAATTAATAAAGTGATGTTTTGTGGTGTATATTATTTGATTTTTCAGTGGTTAAATTCGAGAATGAGACACTTTTAATGAGACGGTCCAAAATGAAAAACAAGTCTCTTTTAGCGGGACGGATGTAGTATTAAATAAGATTAATTAAAATTCACTACTACGTACAAGAATGAATGGATTTCTCTTAATACGCCGGTGTGCAGTGGATAGACGTGATTGAATGCATGATGGTAGAGGCGCGGTGGTTCAACGGCGGCGGAAGCCCGCCAAACTTAGAAGAGTACATAGAGAATGGAGTGTCTGTCTGCAGGTGCATACATGGCTCTCGTACACCTCTTCTTTCTAATTGGAGAAGGTGTTACCACTCAAAACGCCAAACTATTGAGCCAAAAACCCTATTGCAAACTCTTCTCCGCCGCCGGCCGGATTCTTCTGACTTTGGGATGATCTCGGAACCGCAAAGGTATATTACATACGCATACGTACAAGGAACGGATCAAAGAACTCATCTGCACCCTTCATATTTTCATTTTTAGAAGTTTCATATATATTTGTTGTGTAAAATGTTTCTAAGCTCTTGGGTTCAAATTTTTAACTTGCAATACTATATCGAACATTTATGTTTTTTTAGTAGAAAAGTTAAGCTAGTGGGCGGCCAAAATAGCTTTTTGGCCCTCTAAATCGGGTCATAAAGGCCCTAATTTTTCTTCTACATTTAGCATTAAAAAATCAAACAAGTGTTAGCTCAAGACTTGAACTCAAACTAGTTCTCAATTCTACGTGCGTTTTTTCCACTAGAATCCTATCTTATTTTTTGGCCTCTAAATTGTTTGAGCTGACCCTAAGATCAGCCCATCGCGCTGGATCATTTCGGGTTAATTTTTTGCAGTTATATTTATTAGCATATATATGGAATATGCATGCATTAGTTGTTTCTTTTTATACAAAATGTTTTATATAATTTGTGTTGTTATATGATATAGGAGGAGGAAAAACGAGGTGATTTGATGTCGAGCATACACTTATTTATGAAAGAGAACAATTTATTGACGGAAGAGGAGGTTAGACGTCGCATTTTGGATGAGATTTCACGTTTATGGAAGAATTTGAATGCAGAACTCAGTCTAAAGAACGGATTACCATTATCGATAATAAAAGTCGCACTTAACATGGCACGAGTTTCTCAAGTTGTGTACAATAGTGTCTATAATCATGTGGAAGCTCTCTTCCTCACTCCTATTATTTCATCGTAAATTTTCTTCCCTTCATTGCAATGTAAATTGATATTTGAACTATAGTTAATAATTTTCAAGTTTTTTATAAACAAATCAATAAGTCAAGTATGTCGCCTATAATTGGTACAGTCCAATTTATACCTACTTATTATATACTCCCTTCGTTCCGTTATTTGTAATTCACTTTTTGATTAGGACGTTACACAAAAAATGCCGAAATTTTTTGACCTGCTTATAGCGGGACGAAGGGAATAATACTTATGCTATCAAATATGAATAAAGTTTGTTGCGATACTTTACTTTTTTTTTTTTATGACGAGGAACCCACACAAGAGAGTTAAATCACTCTTAATGTGACAGACTCACATAGCGTTTCCAATGAGATTTGAATCCATGACCTTTCAATCCCTGGACCACCCACTTTCACGCGCTAAGGGATCCCATGGGGACAAAAATAAACTATACTTTACTTTCGTTATCAATGGGCGCCTAAAGTATTCTTGATTGAAAAGTAGTAGAATAAAAAAATATGATATCCAAGAAATGGGAGGCTCCGTGTATAAAGGTACAGTAGCGTAGATTGCACGCCTTTATTTTTCTAATCTGAAGAAATAATTGGAAAATAACAAGTACGTAAGAATATCATCTCTGGACCCCACACTTTATATCTGGAGAAGGCGCGAGATAACGGCCTGACTGCCACACTCCAACTGCTGCATTCCATCTCCACTCCCTGCACAGCAACCAGCACTATCACCACCATGAGAATCACAACAAATTTCCAATTCGATTATCTGGTTTGTTCCGTTTATTCGTGAGTGACAGTTTCTCGAGGTGCTTAAGTGTTAGATTATGGTTTTGGTGAATCTGATTGGTTGACTGGTGTGATTAGGTTTTTGCTGAAGGCTGAGAAGAGATTCTGATGGTGTCGAAAAGGATACTGAAGGAGCTCAAGGATTTGCAGAGTGCAGTGCTGTATGCAACATGAGATATGACATTTTTAAAAGAATTTAGATACAACACGGATGCTAATTTATTTAAAAATATAAAATTAAGTATAAGATAAATTAATTTAATATATTTTAATTAAAATTAGATGTCATATGTACATAAATATATTGGATACAATAATTGAAATGTTGTATCGTATCTGAGCGTCCGACACCTATAAATTCTAGATATGTCAATATACTGGAAATCATATCAAATACTCCCTCCATTCCATTCATTATGTCCTATAAGCTTTCGGTGCGGATTTTAAGAAGTTTGACTCTTGCATGTAAATGATGAGGGTCCATATGACTTTTTATGATTTATAGTGTTATTTTATTTCTTTTTATGGAAAGTAGATAATATGAGTGGGATAGTCGAATATAATATACAAGACAGTATGAATGGGACGGAAGGAGTATTTGATTTAGATTGCACATTAGAACATTTCTTAATGCATACATCATCCGCATCCACCTTTTGCTCATCATATCGTAATGATCAAGACTTGCATTATTAATTCAATTTAAGTATACGCTTCAATCTTCTCCGTTATGCTCGAAACTGCCGACAATCCTGCACCCCAAAAAACAGTTTATATGAGAGAGAGAGAGAGAGAGAGAGAGAGAGAGAGAGAGAGAGAGAGAGAGAGAGAGAAACTAACCTGGTGGATAGTTAACGACGCGAACGGAGCCGACGGAGCTGCCGTCTCCTTCAATGACTTGAATGCTTTGGATGTGCTGAGGCAAAGCTTTGGGGAAGAGAGTGACGGATTCTCTTATGCTCTTCCATATCTTTTCTGCACTGCTTTTCAACTCGATCTCAACTTCAACCTTGGAACCCATTTTATAACCTAAGAACCACAAATTCGAGCAATGTAACATGTATGAGAAAGTGATGGTTTGAGCCTCTTTTATAGACTCGTTTTCTCGACACCTACCGTGCATCATGCATCTACATTTATTGGAAATTTAATTCTCTTAACGACCTAGAATTTTGCATGTATAGATAACATGAAAAGTGTAAAATAAATATAATCAAGGGTTAGGAGCAAAAATGCTAGAGGAGAAAACAAAAATACCCTTGAACTTTACATTAGAAAGCAAATATATCCTTATAATATAAAGTTCAAGGTGCAATACTCGAATATATATGAAATTTGTTGTAGATAAGATTTACTATATATATGATGACCATATCTAAACCCTAGCAGTCTATCTTGTACTCTATAAATAGATATCTCCACCCTCATAATAATATAAATCTATTTTCCGTCTTCTCCATTATTCTCTCATTCCATATAGTTTATAACACGTTATCAGCACGATAGTCTCATTTTTTTTTATCTGAAAACTTTCTCACCGTCTTTCTTTCTCTACGCTTCAGGGATGAAATAACAACATGAAGGTACGTCTCTGCCATGTTTTGAAGGAACATATTATAAGTTTCCATCGATTCCATTGCTTTCGTGTCTTGTGGCTAGAGATTGAATTAATTATTGTTTAAGTTTCTCTGATGACACTTGTTAATAAGTTAAAGGAAAAGTTTTCTCTACAAACTATGGTGCACGTTTTTTTATGCAATTTTTATTTTAATAATGTAATCGCATATGGAGTGATTGATTTAGTATGTGGGACGTGTTCGTATGACATCTTTTACTACTCTTCAATTTGGATACAACATGATATTTAGTATGATCCGTTTAATTAAGAGATTTATTCGATCTCATATATTGTTGTAGTTGTTGTCCCAGAAGAGGCACAATACATGAATATTCCAGAAGAATATCACATCTTATTAAACAAAGAACAAGAGTGCATCAAAAACTTCAAATTTTGGCATGCTTCGACGACACAAAAGAAAGGACGACACAAAGTGAAACGACGTAAAGACCCCCCTCCTTACACTTAAACCCTTGTGTGCCCTCACGCAAGAAAAGAAAAGAAAAAAGGACGGAGAAACATGACAAAAACACAAAACAAAAATGAACAAACCCTCCTTACACTTGATCCCTACTAAGATCAAGTGTAGACACAACAAACAAGATAAAAACACATAAAACACGAAAAAATAAAACACAGACTCAAAGACTCAAAAAAATAAAAATGATGGGGAAAAGACATCACCTATCGCCCCGCCTGAGCAGACGGGGCAGGACAGTCTGCTCTAGTTCATCAAACCGGCGACGAATCTTCCTCCTTACACTTAAGTCCACAACGTCCTTCGTAGCCTAGATCTGGAAAAACAACACTAAAAACAAAGACCAAACAATAATAAAATCAAAGAAAATAAACGATAGTAGACTCGGGTTGCCTCCCGGTAACGCCTTTCTTTAAAGTCTTTGGCTAGACCTCCTCTTAAAATGTCAATCTGGTGGAGGTATGCATAGTGGAGTCACATCCACTACCTTGATCACCATATGCAATCGCTTCCCGCAGTCTTTATACCACATGGAATCATCACATATCTCTTTATCCCTCATGTCTTTGGCATCCAAATCAGCAAATCCATGTGTGAGAGTGAGTTCCATCTTATCCTGCAACAAATGCGTCTCAAGATATTCTTGGACAAAGCTCTCAAAAACGTCAGTAGAAAGGGCATCTTCATTCTCATGATCATTAGGTTTCTTAAGTGCATTATCAATATGATGAACATAAATTTCATTATGATACTTAACACTTATGGAAACTTCATCAACATCAATCACTGCCCTAATAGTCTTCAAAAATGGCATACCCAACAGAACACCCGTAGTACCCTCAACTTGCCTATCATTATTATCTATAACATAGAAATCAGCAGGATAGACAAAATTGTTGATTCTGACTAGCATGTTCTCTAGTAAACCTATTGGAGCAATGCATGACCTATCAGCAAGTTGTATAATCACCTTAGTAGCCACTAACTCCACTCCAATTAAATTGATATACACAGAAAGTGGCATAACATTGATAGATGCACCCAAATCACACATAGCTTGCTTAACCATCACATTACCCATAAGACAAGGTAAAGTAAACATACACGGGTTCACGCACTTGGCGGCGAGCATCTTCTCGGATGATTGCCGACACCGACGTATCCATCAATACCTTCTCGGACCTTTGGATCTTACCCGCTATGAAGTCTTTGACAAATTTCCCAAATTGGGGGAATCTTCACGGCTTTGAGGAAAGGTATGTTGATTTCCAGCTTCTCGAACAACTTCACATAATCTATGTATTCCTTGTTCGGTGTCCGTTTCCTCTCCAATGCCTCAGGAAACGATGGAGGTATAGAAGTTTTAGGGTGCATGCCCGGACGGATCGGCCTTCTCTGCTGGCGAGAACTTCATCGGAAAAATTACGCAACTCTGTCGGGTCTTTACGGGCGATCGACCTTCTTTGTCGGTCGGCTCTCCATCGGCCCGGATTCACGTAATTCAGTCCGGGTGCATGCAGGCGGTTCGACCTTCTTTGTCTGTCAGAATGCTCGGTCTGGTCAGCTCGGCGGTCTGTTCTGCTACAGATCTAATCTTTTGGGGACTCGCTTTCAGTGTTGGTTCGGACAACTCTTTTCCATTCCTCAACATGATGTGATTGCAACTATGGGCAGACGAATTTGGCTGAGTCTGATAAGGTAATTGCCTTTGATTTTCCTTCATTTCATCTAGTGAAGTGGTCATCATAGACATTTGCTTGGTCAGATTGTCCAAGATATTTTGTTGCTCCCACTTCAATTGTTGCACCTCTCTCTTCACGGCTTGGAGCTCATCATGATTTGAAGTTATTTCCTTCTGCATCTGCTTCTGATATGCAATGGCATCTTTTTGAGAAACAATCATCTCGCACATCAATTCTTCAAGCGAAGAGGATCCCTCGTCGGTTTGGCCGGGTGGAGGCATGATTGACATTTTTGGCTTCAATGCCATTTGATGCGAAGCTCGGTAAGGTTGCTCTATACCGAGGGTAGGTGTCCGATATAATTTGTCATAGCGGTGGATGAGTTATTGCACTTGACTTTGTGGAAATTCCACGTGCTTGTGTGTTTGGGCACCTTGCTCTCCATCAATTTCCTGCTCGAGCTCAGTCTTCTTTTTACCGTCCAAGCTAATTTGACTTACGTTAGCCCTAGCATTCGGATTGGGCTGGACTTGCGATGGTAATTGCCCTTGACTTGCCTTCATCTCTTGAATTGAAGAATTCAACTTGGAAATCTGTTTGGATAAATTCTCGACGGTGCTTTGATTATCCCTCTTGGTCTGATTAATCTCCTCTTGCATCTGTTGTTGATAGGTAATGGTACTCTTCTGAGAAGTAATCATTTCAGCCATCATTTTCTCCAATAGGCTGCTCTGGTCCGTCTTGCCAGACAGGCCAGTCTGTTGCTGAAATTGCTGCGGAAATTGCCTTTGATGTGGAGTTTTGTAGGGTTGTTGAAACCCTTGTTGCTGCGGTGACTGATATTGTTGATGATGATATGTAGGCTGTTGGAATGATTGTTGTGGAGGATTCCTTGGCGGTTGTGGCGCTTGATCATCTTGTCTCCACCTTAAGTTCGGATGAACCTTGTTATGTTCATCCCAATTGCCAGCTGCATTAACATCCTCGCCTTGACATTGCAAAGATGTGTGCCCTCTTTGACCACATGCACCACATGTGTGATCAGCCATTGTGCGCGCAGATGAAGAGGAAGAGGAAAGAGGATTCCTCTCCTTGAATAGACGATCCAATTTGTCTTCGAGTTGGCTGAACTTCTCCTCCATTTTTAGCCCAACCTTCATATCAAGATCATCTAGAAAGTCTCCACTCGAAAGATTCACAGATTTCCTTTGCATCCTTGGTCCTTTGTATTGTGATGTCGACTCGGCAAGGCCTTCAATGATTGCCTTCGCATCAGTGTAGTAGCTATTAGCAAAGCTACCCTTCAATCCGACATTCACCATGGTCTTGGACTCATCTGTCATTCCTTGGTAGAAGCATTGTAGCAGATCCACATCAGAAAAATCCATGGTTTGGGCAGCTATCAACTAGCTTCCCAAATCGCTCCCGGTATGCTCCAAAGGAGTCATCAAGCTCTTGATTAATCCCGGAAATCTCCTTTTTGAGTATATTCATCTTGGATTGAGGAAAATACTTGTCCATGAATGTTTGACGCATCTGAGCCCAAGTAGTAATCGATCTTGGTCGAAGTCCGGAAAACCATGCCCGAGCTCCATCTTGTAGAGTAAAAGGGAATGCTTTGAGCTTGAAAGCATCCAAATGACCTTGCATGTGCAGATCACAGACCTGGTTGAATCCCTCCAGAAAAGCAAAAGGATTCTCGTTCAGCTTCCCATAAAACTTTGGACATGCCGCGACCAAATTCGACTTCACATCTATCTCGTTCATTGGTAGTTATGTTGATTGGTCCGGGCAAGTCCTCTCCCAAGTTCCTCGAACCTGAGTTCATCTTCAGATTGGCTCCTTCTTCTTCAGCCATATTTTCTTCTTCAAATTCAGAATTGCTGCCTTCAGAAAACGGGTCTATCTGACTTATCGGACCGATTTCAGACTCTGACTCACTGGTTCTTTCCTCTGTCTGGTCAGTCGGACATGTTTCTGCTTGTGACAGCACTGGTTGCTTTTGCAGCTTTGTTGCCTTTCGGTTTCTTTTCGCAGTCTTTTCAATTTCTGGATTGAAGTGTAGAAAAAGGCGGGAAGACCTGCTCATGCAACACTTTAAAAGCACAAAAGATCAGTAGGATAAATAAGCTTAAAAATAACACCGTTCCCCGGCAACGGCGCCAATTTGGTGATCGCTGTTTACACCAAATAATCCTGCAAAATTGCTAGAACTAGAATTAGTATAGCAACAGGTATCGAACACAGGGAACAGAGTATTTTAGACCTAAATTTCCTACAATCAGGGTTTGGTTAGCAACCACGCAAGTTTTGGGAATTATCTAATCTAAAGACAACGAAAATTAAAGCAAGAATGAAAGACGGAACTTACTAATGCAAATAAAAGCGGGTCCAGCAAGATGATTCACACACACACACAATCGATCACTGACACTAATAATTAATTAATCCACTTAAATCAATTAGTTGTAGGACACCGTAATTAAACTGACATATCCCCTATTCCCCCTTAATTATTCGGTAATCGCCATGGTGGGCATTGAAACGACTACTTCTCTAAATTAGATGCAACCTACGTTGGTGGGCAATCAATAGATTTAACACCTAATCAGCTTTAAGAACTAAGGGAACCCAATTTAGGAGCCTACTCGTATGGTGGACATCTAATAGTCTCCTACCAAATTAATCCAACTGTCCTAAGAACAATTTGCTACTTATTTAGCCTAATCACATGAGAAACGATGGAAGTACTAAATTAGCTATGAATTAAATTAACTAGGGTGATCAAGCCTAAATTAATTAATCTAATTAATTAAACCTAGATTAATTCAGAACCTAAGTGATTAATTTTAAGCCCTAGTCTCACGAAATTAAAGTGGTGTGTGTTTCACATCTCGCCGGCCCTAAAAAGACTTAGCCGCGCATATCGGCCGGACTAGCCAGACAGACCGAACTGCAGGACAGAACACTTAACATGCTGAAAATTATAAAATAACTATGCACGAAAATTCTAACAAATTACCAGAATTCAGAATTATTAAAAACACGAAATATGGTCCTAAAATTTATCAAATCATAAATTAAAGACTTCAGATCAATCCACGGGAAAATAAGTACGGAGACAATTCAAATTCGGGAATGCAAAACGAAAGTGATAACATGTTGTTTCTTCCCAATCAAACTACAAATCTTGAAACGAAAGTGAGAAATGCAAACTTTGAAATTGATAAACCCTTCGATCGGATTCCTAGGCTTCGGCATTCTCTTCCTCGGAATGAGCACGGCTTCGGCTTCTCGGAATTCTTCTCTCGGTAATTGGTGGCGGATGAATTGGGTGCGGACGGATGATGATAATGAATGTTACGGTGTGTAGCATGCGTGTGTATGGGCGTAATATCTCATTTTCGTTCGTCTCCTCTCCTATATATAAGGCGGCACATTTTCCTTGTAGAAGTAGGGTTTTTATATCCAATATGGAAATATATTAATTAGATAAATCATATCCAATTCTTTCCATATCATCTCTTTCCTTATCCTCCACCTTCCTTCTCTACAATTTCGTCCAAAATTCCATCTTTTAGACCCCAAATCGAGCCCGACACCTCGAAGAACTCATCACCGCCACATCGGCACGAAAAATCTGCAAGACAGCACATAAATACGGTCCAACTGGCCAGGTGGGCCCCAAAACATACATAATTTGTATAGTACGAATTCGACTCATCAGTAGATAATATGAGTGGGACAGTCGAATATAATATACAAGACAGTATGAATGGGACGGAAGGAGTATTTGATTTAGATTGCACTTTAGAATATTTCTTAATGCATACATCATCCGCATCCACCTTTTGCTCATCATATCGTAATGATCAAGACTTGCATTATTAATTCAATTTAAGTATACGCTTCAATCTTCTCCGTTATGCTCGAAACTGCCGACAATCCTGCACCCCAAAAAACAGTTTATATGAGAGAGAGAGAGAGAGAGAGAGAGAGAGAGAGAGAGAGAGAGAGAGAGAGAGAAACTAACCTGGTGGATAGTTAACGACGCGAACGGAGCCGACGGAGCTGCCGTCTCCTTCAATGACTTGAATGCTTTGGATGTGCTGAGGCAAAGCTTTGGGGAAGAGAGTGACGGATTCTCTTATGCTCTTCCATATCTTTTCTGCACTGCTTTTCAACTCGATCTCAACTTCAACCTTGGAACCCATTTTATAACCTAAGAACCACAAATTCAAGCAATGTAACATGTATGAGAAAGTGATGGTTTGAGCCTCTTTTATAGACTCGTTTTCTCGACACCTACCGTGCATCATGCATCTACATTTATTGGAAATTTAATTCTCTTAACGACCTAGAATTTTGCATGTATAGATAACATGAAAAGTGTAAAATAAATATAATCAAGGGTTAGGAGCAAAAATGCTAGAGGAGAAAACAAAAATACCCTTGAACTTTACATTAGAAAGCAAATATATCCTTATAATATAAAGTTCAAGGTGCAATACTCGAATATATATGAAATTTGTTGTAGATAAGATTTACTATATATATGATGACCATATCTAAACCCTAGAAGTCTATCTTGTACTCTATAAATAGATATCTCCACCCTCATAATAATATACATCTATTTTCCGTCTTCTCCATTATTCTCTCATTCCATATAGTTTATAACACGTTATCAACACGATAGTCTCATTTTTTTTTATCTGAAAACTTTCTCACCGTCTTTCTTTCTCTACGCTTCAGGGATGAAATAGCAACATGAAGGTACGTCTCTACCATGTTTTGAAGGAACATATTATAAGTTTCCATCGATTCCATTGCTTGCGTGTCTTGTGGCTAGAGATTGAATTAATTATTGTTTAAGTTTCTCTGATGACACTTGTTAATAAGTTAAAGGAAAAGTTTTCTCTACAAACTATGGTGCACGTTTTTTTATGCAATTTTTATTTTAATAATGTAATCGCATATGGAGTGATTGATTTAGTATGTGGGACGTGTTCGTATGACATCTTTTACTACTCTTCAATTTGGATACAACATGATATTTAGTATGATCCGTTTAATTAAGAGATTTATTCGATCTCATATATTGTTGTAGTTGTTGTCCCAGAAGAGGCACAATACATGAATATTCCAGAAGAATATCACATCTTATTAAACAAAGAACAAGAATGCATCAAAAACTTCAAATTTTGGCATGCTTCAACGACACAAAAGAAAGGACGACACAAAGTGAAACGACGTAAAGACCCCCCTCCTTACACTTAAACCCTTGTGTGCCCTCACGCAAGAAAAGAAAAGAAAAAAGGACGGAGAAACATGACAAAAACACAAAACAAAAATGAACAAACCCTCCTTACACTTGATCCCTACTAAGATCAAGTGTAGACACAACAAACAAGATAAAAACACATAAAACACGAAAAAATAAAACACGACTCAAAGACTCAAAAAATAAAAATGATGGGGAAAAGACATCACCTATCGCCCCGCTCTGAGCGGACGGGGCGGGACAGATCTGCTCTAGTTCATCAAATCGGCGACGAATCTTCCTCCTTACACTTAAGTCCACAACGTCCTTCGTAGCCTTAGATCCGGAAAAACAACACTAAAAACAAAGACCAAACAATAATAAAATCAAAGAAAATAAACGATAGTAGACTCGGGTTGCCTCCCGGTAACGCCTTTCTTTAAAGTCTTTGGCTAGACCTCCTCTTAAAAGGTCAATCTGGTGGAGGTATGCATAGTGGAGTCACATCCACTACCTTGATCACCGTATGCAATTGCTTCCCGCAGTCTTTATACCACATGGAATCATCACATATCTCTTTATCCCTCATGTCTTTGGCATCCAAATCAGCAAATCCATGTGTGAGAGTGAGTTCCATCTTATCTTGCAACAAATGCGTCTCAAGATATTCTTGGACAAAGCTCTCAAAAACGTCAGTAGAAAGGGCATCTTCATTCTCATGATCATTAGGTTTCTTAAGTGCATTATCAATATGATGAACATAAATTTCATTATGATACTTAACACTTATGGAAACTTCATCAACATCAATCACTGCCCTAATAGTCTTCAAAAATGGCATACCCAACAGAACACCCGTAGTACCCTCAACTTGCCTATCATTATTATCTATAACATAGAAATCAGCAGGATAGACAAAATTGTTGATTCTGACTAGCATGTTCTCTAGTAAACCTATTGGAGCAATGCATGACCTATCAGCAAGTTGTATAATCACCTTAGTAGCCACTAACTCCACTCCAGTTAATTGATTATACATAGAAAGTGGCATAACATTGATAGATGCACCCAAATCACACATAGCTTGCTTAACCATCACATTACCCATAAGACAAGGTAAAGTAAACATACCTGGGTTCACGCACTTGGCGGCGAGCATCTTCTGGATGATTGCCGACACCGACGTATCCATCAATACCTTCTCGGACTGCTGGATCTTACCCGCTATGAAGTCTTTGACAAATTTCCCAAATTGGGGAATCTTCACGGCTTTGAGGAAAGGTATGTTGATTTCCAGCTTCTCGAACAACTTCACATAATCCATGTATTCCTTGTTCGGTGTCCGTTTCCTCTCCAATGCCTCAGGAAACGATGGAGGTATAGAAGTTTTAGGGTGCATGCCGGACGGATCGGCCTTCTACGCTGCGGTAACTTCATCGCATAAAATGCACGCAACTCGTCGGGTCTTTCTGGGCAGTCTGACCTTCTTTGTCAGTCAGCTCTCCATCAGCCAGATTCTGTAATTCTGTCGGGTCTGTCTGGGCAGTTCGACCTTCTCTGTCTGTCATGAACCGGAAGTTCAAAACATGTCATGAACCGGAAGTTCAAAAGAACTTTATGCTTTGACATGGTAAGTTTGGACATCTGCAAGCAACTATGATGCGCAAAATAATTGAAAATTCATATGGGCGCTGCAGAGAGATCCTGAAAAATCTCTTAATTTCCATGAATGCTCGATTTCTATAAGAAATGTAGCACTTGGTAAAACTACAATTTCAAAAATAAAGAGCTCAATTCCATCAAGAAGATTTGCCTTGATAAAACGAGTGAGTTTATTAAACTCAAAGTTCCTCCTGAAGAGGATTTATATTATATGGCTTTGGAATTGACAATGTTATACATTTGCTGTAAATACCCCCGCAAGAATAAATGTCTCTGAATGACAAGTACAAATGGTAGCAAATGAATATAAAGTTCGTCAAAAATATGGTCGACCAATTGGTTCTAAAAGAAATTTTGTGTCTAAGAAAAGGGGCACAACATATGAACCAAACAATGACGAAAATGATTAATCAATCAAATGAAGTTCCTGAAGAACTACAAGCGTCTGAAAATACTGAGATCTCAAAATATTGGAGAGATCAAATATCGTCGTGGACGCATGGAGGAATTTTTGCCTTTTAATATGACTATTGAAATGATAAAAGAGGATCTTCAACGACGATCTATAAGAAATTGTTAAGATTAACTAAAATCTCATATACCTGTTGTATATGCACCATAAATTTACAAATCGATAGCCGAAATTCTCATATTTGGGATCGACTTCATAAAATATAAGAACAAGGAATTCACGAATTCAAACAGTAAATTAACTCATGGCAATTTCCCAAATTCACTTCATGAAACATGTATAATTGTGTAGACGAAGCCAAATTAAACTTCTCCTCTAATTACTTAACAATTGGCGTTAGAGAAACTAAATAACAATTACACTCAATCAAAGGAAACGATTAAATACTTTCTTGCCATATCTTGGTATAGGCGACTCTTATTATTGGGAAGAAGCATTCGGCACAAATAGATAGAGCAATCGTGCTGATAACGTGTTATAAACTAAATATAACGAGAGAATAATAGAGAGAATGAGAAATAAATGTGTATTATTATGAGGGTGGAGACCTCTATTTATAGAGTACAAGATAGGCTGCTAGGGTTTAGATATGGTCATCATATATATAGTAAATCTTATCTACAACACTCCCCCTTGATGGACCATCCCTAAACATAAATTGATGCCTCGTTAAAACCTTGCTAGAAAAACTCAATGGGATAAAAACTGGTCGAAGGAAAAAGAGTACAGCTGCTCCACCTCAATATAGTCATTTTTGATCATTGAGTCGGCGCATATCGATCTTGTGTACCAATTTCTTGAATGTTGACGTTGGTAATGCCTTTGTAAAAGAATCCGCTAGATTGTCACTTGAGCGAATTTGCTGGATGTTGATGCTGCCACTCTTTTGGAGATCACGTGTTGCATTATCTCTTTTATGAATCAATCGCAATGACTCATTTACTCGTGTGTTGCATTGGATGTCTCGTTAAAAACCTTAACTAAGAAAACCATTTGGGAAAAAACTTAGAAAGGAAAAAAGAGTACAACCATTTGACCTACAGGGTCATTTTACCTTTAGGAGTCAGTCTAATCTTCAAGATTATTTGCAATCTGTTATTCCCCCTCAAGATAACAATCTTCAAGGTTATTTTCTTCAGGGTCTACACTAATGTGTGTAACACAAGTTTAATTATCATCATAGATAATAACATGGAATATGTCGATATATCATTACTCTCATAAATAGACCAATATCATATTTGTCTCGAAGATAACAAAGGATTGTTAATACCATTTCAAATTCTCCAATTGTACATAAGTAAGGAGCTTCTGGTCCTAAAAGCTTCTGGTCCTAAAACATCTTTGTTATCTTCTGTAGGTCTAAATGAGTTTCCATCCACTTCAAGTGATTGAAGCAACCATTAGGTAGCTATGTGGATGAAATACAATAAATCTTTTTAAAGACCTTTCAGGTAGGTCGACTAGCGTAACTCCATCAGGGAAATGTTCGATCTACAGGTTGAGACAATTATTAGTTCAACCCAAGTATTTTGATTCGAACTCCGTCTTTAGCCATGAGTTGATTTCTTCAAGTACTTTTGTAAATAATGATTCACATATCCTCTTTAGGAGGAATTTGGAGTGATGTGTTCTAATTTTGTATTCCGCGGACTTCTAATCTCTTGGCACCAATAAATCTCACGCTTCTGGCGCTAATGAGAGTCAAAATTGATTTATATTTTCTATGAGGAACTTCAGTTCGTTCATGATGCATATACAACAGGTATATGGGATTTTAGTCACTCATTTTGCACTAAATAACTTGATGAACTTCTGGTTCATAGTGAGTGAATCCAACGAGATATTTGCGGCATTCAATCTTTATATTTCATATCTCCCCCTAATGCTGACGATGATGTGAGTTGAATTATTAATGAATAACATAATTTATAATTACTTATTTTATGTAAGTCATTTTGATGAAATATACATATCAGTATTTTTTCTGAATTTGTTGGGTTGGGTTAGCCCACTTCCTTTAATAAAGCCTAGTAAGGCTTTGACCCAATACAATATATTATAACAATATATATATATATATATATATATATATATATATAATTGTTTTTATAAACTTGAGAAACAAGTTTCAAGTTTTGGAGGCATGAGGCTTCAAGAAAAGGCGACGGGATTTTTTTTGAGAACCTCTCTCTCTCTCTCTCTTGATTAATTCACTTTCTCGTCAAAACGGTGTCCACACGTTTTGTCTTCGCGGGTGCGAATTTTGATTGAAGTCTTTAATTTCTTGTTCGTGCGTTCGTCTTGGTGATTTCTATTCATCTACCGGTTTAATTTGGGATTTCTAATTGGTAACGTATTTCCAATTCTATAGATTGTAGGTTGGATATACTTGTGGTGTTTTCATTGGTAGATTGATTGGTGCTTATGTCATCCGGAGTCACCAGATTGATTTGTGTAACTCTTTATCATCATAGTGGAGTTATTTTGTTTGGACTAGGTCCCGTGGTTTTTCCCAATTGGGTTTTCCGCGTAAAAATTATTGGTGTTCTTGTGCATTTAATTTCCGCAAGCTATTATTATTTGTGAATTGGTTCATCCTGTTTTAATCGGTGGTTTGGGAAAATTGGATTGTTTCCCGTAACTGGTATCAGAGCGAGGTTGAATACTGATTAAAATGGAGGATTCAGATAGTGGTTGTATGATTAAGTTGAATGCAACTAACTATTCAACTTGGAAGCCTAGAATGGAGGACTATCTATATTGTAGAGATTTGTATGACCCTTTTCTGGGAGATTCAGCAAAGCCGAAAGATATGACTGACGAAAAATGAACCACTATGCACATGAAAATAGTAGGAAACATTAGAAAGTGGATTGGACATAGTATATTCCAACACTTTGCTAATGACACCAAAGCTGATGAGTTGTGGAAGAAGTTGGAAAACATGTATGAGCGCAAATCTGGTTTGAACAAGGCTTCGTGTTTGAAGCAAATTGCTCGTATGAGATATACTGATGACTTTGATATGACTGAGCACTTGAGTAATTTCCAGGGCTTGATAAATCAAGCAACTAATTTGAAGCTAAATTTGGATGATGAAACGATGGCTTTGTTTTTATTCAATTCACTGTCGGACAGTTGGGACACTATGGTTGTCTCTGTTACTAATTCAGCTCCAAATGGTGTATTGACTATAGCCTTAGCAAAAGAGGCCGTGATGAATGAAGAATTTAGAAGGAGAGAACAAGGATTGGCCACTGAACCACATGCCTTAGTTTCTAAAAAGAAAGAACAAAGAGGGAGAAGCAGGAGCAGAGGACCCCACAACAAGCAAAATAAATCCAGAGGAAAGTCCGAGTCAAAGAAAAATATTGAGTACTTGATGAGTGTGTTTGCTACTCGTGTTTTCGTCGGATTTTTGGAGTAAATTCAACATGATGAAGGCTATTTGGTGCATCTTTGATGTGATTTAAGTTTGAAGATACGAAGAACAAAGACGGTGTTGATATCCGATGTTTCATGAAGAAATTGATGAATTATGGACAATTGGGCCACTTTTGAAGATTTAATTGTTGTTGGGCCAAAGCTTGAAGATTTGAGAATATTTAAATTAGGCCCAATACTTATTTTGTGTTAAGCCCATTTTGTGTTTTGACCTAGATATAAATAGGGAATAGTGTAGAGAGAGACAACAACTTTTCACCACAACTTTACTTCCCTTTTATTTCTTGCTCTCGGCTACCAAGGAGAGGAGATGAAGGATTTATGTTTGTCATTTTCAAGTAATTAGAGGATGAAGATTTGGTAATGAGTTAATGCATTTCATTTGGTAAATCTACTCTTCCTTTTTTAGTCCATAATATTCACGTTTTTTATCTCCTAAGGCTTGTAGCATTTATTACTTGTTTAATGGCTTCCTCCATGATGTTTTATTTTCCTACAAACCTTGTTTTAAGTTATTTAAGCATGTGTAGCTAATTTTCTCGGCTCGACAAGGCAATGACGTTCTAGCCCTCGATTCCCCCTCGAGACCTAATGGTGCTTAAATTCTTCTCCGTGAGTTTTGACTAATTCCGTGTTAAAATTGGATAATAGATTGTTTTAGGATTGATCACCCTAAGATAGTAAATTATTTAATTGAATGGAATTTGGTCTTTAGTTAATTTGTTTGCTTGCTCATCATGGGTAAATAGCTAAATTGGTAACCTAGAGTTTAATGCTTCTTAATATCGGTCTAGACTTGCTCAACATGCTAGATTATGTTAAGGAAGGTGAAACGAGTTCTATGCTTAACATGTTTGTTTCTACCTAGATGGTAAGGTTAGGGTTATAATCATGCTCAACATGTTATTCCCACCAATTAGCTTAAGGGGTTGAATAAATTCTTGAGTCAAGGATTGGGGGTAGTGGTTAGTTCGGAATTGCCGAGCCGGGTCCCTTCTCTCTTATCACATTTCTTCGTATTTAATTCTTGTTTATTTCTTGCCTAGTTATAATCAAACCCAAAATTAAAGCATGGTAGCTACACCAAAACCGGATTATTAGGAGATATAGGATAAATCTCTCGTTCCCTGTGGATTCGACCCTGCTTATCATTGTGCTAATCCATATTTTAGCTTGTGTTACAGGACTAATCATTTGGTGAGTACGACGCTCACCAAATTGGCACCGTTGCCGGGGACGGTGTTTGATTTAATCTATTTTTCCTATTGATCTTTTTGGTATTTTTTCTATTGTTTATGAGCAGTTTTCCCAACCCGAATCTCTTGTTTGACCCAGAAATTGGGAAGACCGCAAAGAGAGTTCGGAAGGAGATGAAGCTGAGAGAACAGCGGAACCTGCTAGCACGGCAGGACATTCCTTTAACTGAACCAGAAGTTGAAGTGGAACCAGTAACACTGAAACTGAAGGAGTTCAGTCTGATCATACAAGTTACAATTCTGAAGAAGTAGAGTCTGAGTCGGAATCAAGGGCAGAGTCTGAAGAAATGGCCGACCCTGACCCAAGGTTGAACGAGTTGTCTAAACATGATGCTGAAGATACACCTACTGCAATCTGAGTACCAGAAACAGATGAACCAATTGATCTGAAAATTGGGATACTCCACCTTCTGCCTAAGTTCTATGGAAAGAGAGGGGAGGATCCATTCAATTTCTTGAGTGAGTTTACCAAAATCTGCAGGATCCAGAAGAGGCCACCTAGAGTTACAGAAGACCAGCTTAGGTTGGCTGCATTTCCATTTGCCCTGTCTGAGCAGGCAAACGTGTGGTTTTCAAGTCTCCCACCTAACTCAATCACAAATTGGGCAGAGATGAAGATGGCTTTCCTGGATTACTACTTCCCTTCCACAAAAACAAATCCATTGAAGAAGGAAATCTCCAGCATTGAACAAGAGCCTGATGAGTCCTTGAGCACATACTGGACTCGGTTCCAACGACTGAAGGACAGTTTCCCCAACCACAGATATTCAGAAGGAGATCTCCTCCAATACTTCTACCAAGGCATGACGATTATAACGAAAGATTTTGTAAATTCATCAAGTGGAGGAGGATTTTTGAATTGTCAGATTAGTGAGGCCAAAAAGCTAATCCAAAATCTGGTAGATGCTACTAGAGAATATGAGAGCCCTCATATCTTAAGAAAAGCTGCTCAAGCAAGCTCTTCTGCAGCTGGTGACAAAATGGAAGAAAGACTTGGGAGGATTGAACGGATGCTGACCAACGTTGTAGAAAAGGCAGCTGCTGCTGGACCTCCTGAGAAGCCTTGTGGGAATTGTGGAAATTTTGGACATGTCACCCTCCAGTGTAACCTTAATGAGGATGTTCAAGTTAATGCAATTGGGAGTTGGAACAATCATCAACAGCAAAAGAGGGATCCCTATTCACAATCCTATAATCCAGGATGAAAGGATCATCCTTATTTTAAATAGAGTTCACCAGGTGACCCCCCTCAACAGAGTCTTCAACCACCACAGCAGCAATTCCAACAACCCCAACAAAATCAGCCAAGACAAAATATGCCACAACAGGCACCCATGCAACAACAAAGCTACCGTCCCCCACATCAAAGGGTGTTCCAACAGAATGCACCCCCACCTGCCCCAGCCCAATCTTCGAAATCTCTTGAAGAAATGATGGGAGAACTTATCATAGCTTAGAAGACTATGCAGAGAGATGTGCAAACTCATAATAATGCTATACATAGCATCCAACAAGCCCAACAAAGTATGCAAGATGCACAAAAGGATCAAAAGACAAGCATTGATACACTATCGAGGCATATGTCTCAGATAGCAGACACTCTTAATGAAATGAAGGGAAATCAAGGCAAATTGCCTTCCCAAGTGCATTTAAATCCCAAGGGAGGGGATGCAATGGCTGTGACCCTGTGTAGTGGAAAGGAACTAAAGGAGCTCCCCAAGAAGAAACAGGATGAGGGTTTGAAGTCTAAAGCCGGAGATCACACTGATTTGGTGAAACAGAATCCCCAGTCAGACCAGAAGCTGTAGGATAAATATACTGAATAAGATGAACCAGTCAACACAGTAGAGCCCCCCGAGCCCAGTGGGCCTAGTATGCCTGTTCAACCACCTTTTCCAGCTGCTCTAGCGAGGAAAACATAGCCAAATGCAGAGACTACGGATTTCATGGCAATGTTTGAAAAATTGGAGGTTAACATACCATTCCTCCAAGCTATCAAATTCCCCCCCCCCTTTGCAAATTCATCAAGGATTTCATATCTGGAAAGGTAAAGCCTACTGTAAAGGTTGTGATGGAGGAAACTGCCTCTGCATTCATACAGCGGAGACTGCCCACCAAGTGTGCAGATCCAGGTATGTTTACGCTTCCTTGTCTATTTGGAGAGGTAAAAATCAAGCATGCTATGTGTGACTTGGGAGCATCAATTAATGTGATGCCATTGTGTGTTTATAACATACTAAATGGGGTGGAGTTAACAAAGACTAGGGTTGTGATTCAAATTGCTGGTAGTTCATGTGTATACCCCGTTGGTCTTCTTGAAAATGTCTTAGTGAAAATCCATAATTTCACTTACCCTACTGATTTTTATGTTATTGATACGCATGATGGGCATGTAGAGGGTACAGCTGGAGTGCTTTTAGGTAGAACTTTCCTTAAGACAGTCAAAGCACTTATCGATATGGAAAATGGGACCATTCGCATTAAGTATCATGAGGAATCATATACATATAAACTTGATGAGGCTTTGGAGAAGCCAAGTGATTCTGAAAAAGCATATTCTGCTAACATGTTTAAGCCCCTTGTCCAAGATCACCTTTAGACGAATTTTTTGTAGGACAAATTAGAATTAGCCTTAACACAAGGGCTTACAGAATTTGATATCAAGAGGATTGATGATGGGGAGATACAGGAGGCCATTATGTCTCTCTGTGTGTTGGAGGAGACTGCAGCTTCTAGCAGTTCTCTACCTCAACATAATAGTACTAATAAACCACTTCCATCATTGGTCCAGGCGCCTAAACTGGAGTTAAAACCACTGCCCACGAATTTGAAGTATGCTTTTCTAGGAGAAGAAGACACTCTTCCAGTGATCATCAACAAAGAATTATCTGAGGAGCTAGAGAAGAAGTTGATAGAAGTTCTCAAGAGGCACAAGAGAGCCATTGGCTGGACATTAGCTGATCTTACTGGAATTAGCCCAGATGTTTGCCAACATCATATTCTGCTTGAGCCAGACAGTAAGCCAAGAAGAGATCCTCAAAGGAAGCTTAATCTAAACATGAGGGAAGTGGTGTTGAAGGAGATCCTCAAACTCCTTGCTATGGGTATTATCTATCATATTTCAAACAGTAAGTGGGTGAGTCCGGTGCAAGTTATGCCCAAAAAAATTGGATTCCAAGTGGTGCAGAACGACAAACATGAACTTGTTCCAGTTCGCCTTCAAACAGGATGGCGTATGTGTATTGACTACCGGAAGCTCAACACAGCAACACGCAAGGATCATTTCCCCTCTGCCATTTATTGATCAGACGTTGGAGAGGCTTGCTGGGAAGGTCTATTTCTGCTTTCTAGATGGTTACAGCGGATACTTTAAGATATATGTGAACGCAGAAGACCAGGAGAAGACTACTTTTACGTGCCCTTTTGGCACCTATGCTTACAGACGGGTGCCTTTCGACCTGTGTAATGCTCCGGGAACCTTCCAACGATGTATGATGAGTATCTTCTTGGATTTGATAGAGAAATGCATTGAAGTGTTCATGGATGATTTCACCATTTATGGTGATTCATTTGATGGTTGTTTGGCAAGCTTAGACTTGGTGTTAACTCGGTGCGTGGAGAAGAATCTTGTTCTCAACTATGAAAAATGTCACTTCATGCTCACCGAATGAACAGTCTTGGGACATGTTGTATCAAAGAAGGGAATTCAAGTGGATAAAGCTAAGGTAGATCTGATATATCTCAGCTTCCTTACCCAACCAATGTGAAGGGAATTCGATTGGAAGCTTATGAATCTGCCAATTGGTACGAGGATAGGACCAAGATGTGGCACGACAAGAACATTCGTGGCAAAACATTCCAAGTGGGACAGCAGGTACTCTTATACCAGTCCAAGCTCCGTTTGATGCCTGGAAAATTGAGATCGCGGCCGGATAGGCCCATTCACGATTCGTTCAATCGCCCAGGTGGAGTTATTGAGATTCATAGCCCCTCTATGGAAAAAGTGTTCAAGGTGAACGGACATCGATTAAAGGCATACTTTGACTCTTCCCAACTGCAAACAGTGAGTGAAGTGGCCTTAATCCCTCAGGTTTACACCTGATTGCTCAAGGGGACGTCTAGCCAAGGACGTTAAACAAGGGCGCTCGTGGGAGGCAACCCACCTTATCTCGTACCTTCTTTATTTATGTTTCTGTTTTTTTTACTAGGCTTGTTTTGTGTTGAATATTTGGTTGCTCTCTTTTGCCTTCGTATTTCAGTTACTGCTAATGGACACCCTTAGTTTTTCTAGCCAAGAGTCCATCTCCCGAGCTCTCTTCCATTGTAGGTGTTTTGTCTATCCCAGGGAATGTCCGTGACGAGCTCCAGTACTCCATGCCAGCACCAGACTACATGAGCATATTCTAACTCCGAAAACTTGCTACCCTTGTGTACCTCCAGACAGAGCATTCTCAGCAGTCATCTGGCACCCTCTGGTGAAAGTTTTCCAAACCCCAAGCTTTTTTTTCATGGTTATTCGCTCCTCCTTCTTTGTCTCAAGTGTGAGGAGGAGCATGTTATTTGTTCTAGGGGATGTTATCTGTTCATTCTGTGTCTTCTTATGCCTCTATTTGCTTGAGGGCAAGCAAAGATGCAAGTGTGAGGAGGGGTTTGAGTGTCTCTTGTCTGTCAAGTTCTCCTAAATTTGCATTGCCTGATTTTCATTCCCTTGAAATTTTTGTCAGCTAAGTGAATCAAAATACCTCTATGCATAATCAGTAAATTCACTAACTTGGAACTTGTTAGATGAAATTTGGGATGAAAATTTGCATGAATCGAGTTGTTTTAACCCTTACTTAAAGTCAGGTTTGAGTCAACAGTAAAGCAGTCTCTACTTGTTCTTTTTGAGAGCTTTGTTTGTCACAACATCACAATATAACTGGATCATAGGCAATGCATGATAGAAGGCACTAGGATGCACCCTTTTTGGCCTGAATTTCAAATCCTAACCGTGTAATAATCCCCTAGGGAACCAACTTGAAGCTTATATCCTATTTCTTGACTCAGTCAGTTAAACTTAGCCGAAGCCTCAAAATTGGACTTTCTCTTGGCCCTAAGTGCATCTTTTGTGTTGTGGTAATTGTTTGGAAGTGAAGAAGAAAGAAACAATGTGTTCAACCCCTGTTTGTGCAAGAAGTGAATATTCTGAATTGTGGCTGAGTAGTAATGAAAAGGTCTTGTCTGCAAAAAGAAAAAAAAAACAAAAGGGAGAAGATAGATAAAAATAAGAAGAGGCCCATGTATGAAGATGATCTGAAGATTCTTATATGCATATTGATGCCTTGTTTGAACATGTCGCCCTTATTCTCTGTTGGACCTAACGGTGTTAGGAATATTACCCAACACAAATTTGCACAACATTTAAATTGATAAATGGAACCTAGGACCCCTTTAGATCCCACCTGAGCATCAATGTATACGTCCCTTGGCCCCATTACAACCCTGAAGAAAGACCTTCTTGACTTGCTAGTTGATCCTTTGATATCGTGATTGCGTGAATTATTTTTATTGATGAGTGGCTTACCTGGAGTAGTGTAGGGGAGTGCAGAGTGAATCGGTGAGCAAAATCTTGATTCATGCCTATTTTGACCAAATTGATAACATTATTCCATGTGTTGAAGGTTTCGATTTGTTGATTGAGGTTGAGATGAACTTGGCTGAATGGTTGTTCTGTTTGGGTAAGGGATCTTGTCTATGCAGTTTGCTGGATCTTACTTGGTTTATTTCGATTCTTCTCTTGATTGTGTCTTGCCTTGGGGGTTTGAAAAATTTCGAGCAGCAACTTTGTTCTTATTGTTCTCATTTCATACTTGAGGGCAAGCATGACTCAAGTGTGAGGATATTTGATGAGTTTATTTGCTACTCGTGTTTTCGTCGGATTTGTGGAGTAAATTCAACATGATGAAGGCTATTTGGTGCATCTTTGGTGGTATTTAAGCTCGAAGATACGAAGAACAAAGACGGCGTTGGTGTCCGATGTTTCATGAAGAAATGAATGAATTATGGACAATTGGACCACTTTTGAAGATTTAATTGTTGTTAGGCCGAAGCTTGAAGATTTGGGAATATTTAAATTAGGCCCAATACTTATTTTGTGTTAAGCCCATTTTGTGTTTTGACCTAGATATAAATAGGGAATAGTGTAGAGAGAGACAACAACTTTTCACCACAACTTTACTTCCCTTTTATTTCTTGCTCTCGGCTGCCAAGGAGAGGAGATGAAGGATTTATGTTTGTCATTTTCAAGTAATTAGAGGATGAAGATTTGGTAATGAGTTAATGCATTTCATTTGGTAAATCTCCTCTTCCTTTTTTAGTCCATATTATTCACATTTTTTATCTCTTAAGGCTTGTAGCATTTATTACTTGTAGCATTTATTATTCTTGTTTTTTATCTCTTAAGATTTGGTAATGAGTTACTTGTAGCATTTATTACTTGTTTAATGGCTTGTTTTATTTTCCTACAAACCTTGTTTTAATTTATTTAAGCATGTGTAGCTAATTTTCTTGGCTCGACAAGGCAATGACGTTCTAGGCCTCGATTCCCCCTTGAGACCTAATGGTGCTTAAATTTTTCTCCTTGAGTTTTGATTAATTCCGTGTTAAAATTGGATAATAGATGGTTTTAGGATTGACCACCCTAAGATAATAAATTATTTAATTGAATGGAATTTGGTCTTTGGTTAATTTGCTTGCATGCTCATCAAGGGTAAATAGCTTAATTTGAAAATTGGGGCGTTACACTTAAACCTTGTATTGATTGCATCTATGGAAAACAACATAGGGTTGCATTTAAGATTAAACCTCCATCTAGGATGTCGAGCCCGTTACAATTAGTACATACTGATGTGTGCTACATGAAAGATAAGTCTCTTGGTGGTGCAATTTATTTATGTATAGCACATGAGTATATGAAGCAACTTGGCATTTTCTACCGGTCCCAAGTCCCAACTCCCAACCCATATATAAAAACACATAGAGTAGTTGTTATACTAACATTTAATGTACATGAATAATAGAGTCATGTTATATTATTATTTAATGTTAGCTAGCTAGCTATCTTCTGATCATGCTTATATATAGGTAGATTCCAGTATATATCGTATACCACAAAAAAAGTTTATCTTGAGAAGAGAAGAAGGTAGACAAACCCTATCCAATTGATCGATCAACGATGTTATTCAGGTATAATTTCTCGCTAAAATTTAAAGGAAAATCGATGACTTGTGTTCTTGAACTATGTGTCTATTTATATTTTATACGCATTCATAGAAACTTAATTTTAATTTAAATAAATATGGTGTGACATATAGTAAGAATAAAAATACCACTAATAAAAGTTGCGATAGAATGTCTTGTGCTAGGACCAGCGTATCATTGTTGCCACAATCGTCTTCTCCCTTCCCAAAGACCTCCCTTCCACGGCAACTAAGGCTCTACCCCACCGCAGTTCTCCGCCCAAGCTTCTCCGTTCGCAAGCTGCCGCCGCCGTCGGCTTCGTCTTCCAGCATCAGTGGCGCCGCCACTTCGCTTAAACACACTGTACGTAGTTTTTCTTCCATTTCCATGCACACGCTAAATCTTGTATATTTAACATATTTTTTAAAATTTACTATTTCGCCCCAATTATTTCGAAATTTCAGATTTTGTCCCTAATTCATATTTGTCAATTTGTGTATTTGTATTTAGGTATTTCCTTCGGGAGAAGAGGAGGGCGTGAAGAGGAAAGAGTTTCTACTAGAGAAAACGGTGGGAAAACTGCAGAGAGGCACAGGAGTGGAGAAACTGAAACTGATCGACGACATCCAACGGCTGGGAATCGGCCACCTCTTTGACGACACCATCGCCGCCGTACTTCGCCTCGAATCCTCGGCTTTCTCTAATCAAGAAGACCTCTTCACCACGGCTCTCCGCTTCCGTCTGCTCCGCCACGCCGGCTTCCACGTCAGCCCCGGTAAGTACTCGTATAATCATGACGACATACTAATCATACTATACAATGTAGAAATTACTATATTAACATCTGATCGCTTATCTCATTTTTCAGAAGTGTTCGTGCAATTCAAGGATAAAAGTGGGAAATTCAAAGAATCGGAGACGCTAGGGCTACTGAGCTTATACGAAGCGGCGAATATGGGGGCTAAAGGAGAGGAGATATTGGAGGAGGCTATGGAGTTCGCCTTGCCTCGCCTGAGACGGTCGCTTGTTGAGGTGGCGCCGCCTCTTCACGGCGAGGTGGTACAAGCGCTAGAGGTGCCGAGGCACATGAGGATGGCTAGGTTGGAAGCCAGACGGTTTATCGAACAGTACGGTAAAAAAAGAGACCAAGACCTTTTGGAGCTAGCAATTTTGGATTATAACCAAGTCCAATCACAACACCAATTGGAACTCGATGAAATTACCAGGTTTAATTTGTTTTTTTTGTAATTAATTATATTTCTAATTAATTATAATTTAGGTAATTTTTTAAATTGGGAACACGTGTATCATAATTTTGATGATTATAAATTGGACAACAGATGTAATACCATTTATTCACATTATAAATAAACATAGATTATTTACAAATATTATATTTTATATCATCTTCTATATAACTATATGTTTATGAATATCAAATTAATTGGAACTATACATGTATGTGTGTGTTTAGATGGTGGAAGCAGCTAGGTTTGGTGGATAAGTTAGGATTTGGTCGAGACAGACCCTTGGAGTGTTTCTTATGGACCGTCGGGCTCCTCCCCGAGCCTAAGTACTCCACCTGGAGAATAGAGATGGCCAAGGCTATCTCTATTCTACTAGTGATCGATGATGTATTCGATACGTATGGCAAAATGGACGAACTAATCCTCTTCACGCATGCAATTCGGAGGTAATTTCTAAAAACAATACACCCGAATTAAATTATTTCTCACGACAAAATATTAACGTTGTATGTTGAAACGTATAGATGGGATCTTGAAGCGATGGAGAGTCTCCCCGAGTACATGAAAATATGTTACATGGCGTTGTACAACACCACAAATGAAATATGCTATAAAGTGCTCAAGAGCAACGGATTAATTGCCCTCCCATATCTTAAATCTACGGTAACTAATTAATTGATTGAAATAAAGTAATTAATATTCAAGATTGAAATAAATGAGAAAAATGACTTAAATTAGTTTCCGATTGAAGTGGATAGACGTGATTGAATGCATGATGGTGGAGGCGCGGTGGTTCAACGGCGGCGGAAGCCCACCAAACTTAGAAGAGTATATAGAGAATGGAGTGTCGACTGCAGGTGCATATATGGCTCTCATACACCTCTTCTTTCTAATTGGAGACGGCGTTAACGGTCAAAATGCCCAACTATTGAGTCAAAAACCCTATCCAAAACTCTTCTCAGCCGCCGGCCGGATTCTCCGCCTCTGGGATGATCTCGGAACAGCCAAGGTATATATACTATTATTCTACACACTTATATGGAAATGATCAAATGAGAACAAGACGTGTATATGAGAGAACTAGGAATCAATCTACACTCTTCATTTTTTGGACAACCATATTTGAATCTGACTTCTGATGAATAATTCTTACATGTTTTTTATGCATAGCATAAGACCGAAAATGTGAAGTTAGGATTTATGCATTGCTTGTAAGCGGAGTATACATTGATTGTTGAATTAACCCTTATAAAAGTTGGTTCTCATTGAAACCACATTCATATGTATTTAGTAACTCAATATATAAAACTTATATGTGTGTTGTGGAATGATAGGAGGAGGAAGAACGAGGGGATCTAGCGTCGAGCATACACTTGTTTATGAGAGAGAAGAATTTATCAACAGTAGAGGATGTTAGAAGTCGCATTTCAGAAGAGATTTCATGTTTATGGAAGGATCTGAATGCCGAACTCATCTCTAACAACTTGCCATTACCGATAATAAAAGTCGCACTTAACATGGCACGAGCTTCCCAAGTTGTGTACAATCACGAACATGACACGTATTTCTCAAGCGTCGATAATTATGTGGAGGCCCTCTTCTTCACCCCTCTTATTTCTTCTTAGTTTCTCTTCAAAATATTATATATAAATAAGTTGTGAGGTTTATATATAGCAAATTATTGGATTATTACAACTTCAATAAATGTGATGTTTTGTATTTATAATAAAATGGCAGAGGTTTTCTATTTATAATTAACATCTGTTTCGTTCATAGACGGCAAACGCTCCAATGTCAATTATGCATCTTCCAATCATAAAGTAAAACCAATGACTATAATATAATAAAAAAAATTCCAATTTAAATTAAAATTCATCGGATAATACTAAGAGATTTAAATGTGCCCAACTTGCTACGGTGGCTTTAACTTAGTTAATCTTAGTAGCTCGTATATCTATTACATACATATTTGATATTTCTACCTCCTTAAAATTGTCTACACTTTATTATTATTTTTTGGGAAACTGCTAATTAATATAGCTGCATGCAATAACTTCTTCTATATATAGCCCCCTTATCTCAATAAGCAACATTAATATATGTACAACGTAAGATTTTAGTAAGAAAAACTTAGCATACATTAATTAATCATCAATGATAAGGGATATGTGGATTCTCGAGTGGATTCTTTGATGGCCCCCCGCCACGAACAAATTCAAAATTGGATCGACATTAAATCTCATTTTAATCTCCGAATTCTCCCTTTACATGTATTCCCTCATTATTTATATCTCATTGTGATTAGGTATGGAGATTAAGACTTGCTTAGATTGATTATGGTTTATTCATTTGAGTTCAATTTGAGAATGAGACATAACTAACAGAACAATTCGAAAAAATAAATGAGACATTGATCATGAGACAGTGAGAGTATTAAGACCCCGTTTGGTTGGAGATAACGAATGGAATGAGGAATCATTTTAAAAGAATAATTTCATTCATGTTGTTTGGTTCGTACAAAATCGTAAAAGAATGATATCTCATCCCCCTCTCCAACTCCCCAAATACCATTTTCCCAACCCCTCAAGATTGGACACTTTCATTTTCATTCCTCTCAAATATTCTCTCTCATCCCACTAATCTCTCACTCTCTCGCTTGCTTCTCTTCCTCTCCTCTCTGTTAATCTCTCTCACTCCCAAAGATGCCGCCACCGTCACCACCGCCACCATCGATGCCGCCACCGTCACCATCTCTTCTCTTTCTCTTCCTCTCTCGCTGGCTTCTCTTCATCTCCTCTCTGTTAATCTCTCTCACTCCCAAAGATGCCGCCACCATCACCACCACCGCCACCATCGATGCCGCCACCGTCACCACCACCGCCACCATCTCTCACTCTCTCGCTGGCTTCTCTTCCTCTCCTTCTCTTCCTCTCTTTTCACTCTCTGGCCCTTTGCTGTTGAAGATTAATCCGAAATTAAGGCTTTTTCTCTAGTTAATAAGTTCGCAATTAGAATTTTTAGGGTTTATGAATTGGGAATTTAGATGCTAAATTAATTTCATTCCTCGTGTCTTCACAAACCAAACAATTGTTTTCTGGAATGATTCATAATTCCATACCTCTAAGGTATCATACTTGATACCGATTCCATTCCTTTTTACGAACCAAACAGGGCCTAAGTTCTCAAATAAAATAAGTGAACTAAGGCAATCAATTTCAAACAAACAATCAAACATTTATGAGTTCGTAGAAACGACACTTTTTTTAGCACGGGAATCAATAAAGTGGTGTTATGTGATCCACACAATCTTTTTCATTTTAGAAAATCATAAAAATCTTGTCCTAAAAACTATAGATCTCTAACATGAAGAACATAATATATATTCCATCACAATGAAACTTATCATAATCAAGATTTCATTTAATTATAATATTAAAACTTTTTTTTTTCAATCTACATGCACAAAAGAATTTGGCACATCAAGAAACAAATTAACAAATAAATAGTAAACGTATACTAACAATTCTATATTTTTAACATGAATGACCTAAGGTATAATATATCCCATTAAAATTCAGAATGGTCGAAAACAACATAAAGAAAACATGAAAATAAATTTTCCTATCACGCTCATGAACATGTTGTCAAAAATTGGCAGATTACGAATAACAATTTTTCATAAATATTTATCATGCTTGTAAAATTCTACCAAAATAGTAAAGTATACTAGACATACCGATGAAGACGATCCTAAATTTTTATGAATATATGACAACGGGAAGATGTGTAAATAATTCTTGAAACAGTTCGCAGATATGTTGACAGATTTTCAAAAACCTAATGTGAAACTAAATTATGGACGACTATGGGTGTATTTATAGGCCTATAAATCATTATCTAAAGATATCAAATATATTTTATCTATAATTAATTTTGTACTTATATAATTTAGATAGAATTTAGTCTATCACCTACCATATAAGAGATTCAATCATAATTAGATTAAAATATAAACACAATTAAAATTGATCCTAAAACATGAATATCTTACATAATATATATATTTTAATCATAAAACATAATATAAAATTATCTCCAAATAACTTAATACAATAATAAATATCATATCATTTTATGAATCCTAATTGGTTTAGGAAATCCAAAATAAATAAATATTATTCTTGTCTCACAATTCTAACATTATTTCTCTCTCAACAATAAAAAATATAATCATAATATAAATAAACATATTTAAAGTTCAAAATAAATTTATAAAATAAAAATGATTTAATGACAAATAAGGTATATGCTTTAATTTTCATTTAAATTTCTAGAGCGCGACTTACAGAACTAAAACACTTGATAACATGCATGAATAGATATGAAATGTATTTTATATCGAAAATTTTGGGGCGTTACACAAATCTATCTCTAAGTTGCGTACTACGTAAATTTGTATGATGTGGTAAGATTGGATTGAAATCCATTTTCCTTTGCATACAACTTGATTTCCTCTATTACTTGTGATTAGAATTTGAAGAAGTTATTCTTTTGAGTTTGTTGAATTTATCAAGCAATAATTATAATAAGTAATTAACTAAGAATGAGCTTTTCTTGTGCATGTTTTGGCGTATCCAATGTAAGGTGCAAGGTATAAACTCGGCGAAAGACATACAAGGATTTATAATGAAGAGAGAGTGCAGTGTATCTTTAAGTAATAATGCACAAGTTAGTAAAACAAACATAGAAACTTACTATGGCAAAGTTGGTAAGGTATGTTGCCCGTGACCAATAGGTCCTGGGTTTAAATCTCACTGGAAGCAATTTTGTGAAGCATGTCACTATGGTTAGCCTAGGGAAATACCATCATAATAAAATACAGAAAGAAGTTTTGAATTTAATTTGAATGGCGTTTTTGAGTATGCATTATTGCATTTATCTAATCGACAAGAAAATCCTAAGCGACAATTTCAGATCAAACGCTTTCTTGAGAGGTGCTTAGGTCGCCACATTCATACACAAATTAATTCACCAAATTCCTCCAAAAATCAGAAATTGTATCTACTTCGTTACAGGCAGCATCACTATTCTACCGGCGTTCCAGCATCACTGAAGAAACAAAACTGCTCCGACTCTATCCTTGCGAGATCCGGCGCTGTGAAGGCTATAGGGTGAGACCGTTCATGGTGGGAACAGATCTATAAAAGCAGAAAAGAAAGGCGAGCCTAGGAAAAAAAAAAAAAAAACTTTCTTCTTGCTTAGAATAAAAACCGAGATCTTGAAGTGGAGAGAGATTTTGATGGAGAGATAAATAGTGAGAGAGAATAGAGAGGAGTTGTGATTTGAAATTGAAAGCAGTCTAAATTGAAAAGAAAGAAAGAAATTAAAGTAAATTAAATTAAAAAGATTTTTAGAAAGTCTCTCACTTAAATTTTATACACGTATCGCGATAAGACCACTAGTCTCCCCTAGCATTAAACAAACCGGCTGCTCAGAAATAATTTTTTTTATCCCTGCTGAATTTTGACCAATTCAGATCCTTAATTAATTGAACGAACGGTTGCGGTCTGACCGGATTATCTGAGTTTGAAAAATTGATCTCAATTTTATTAAATAAATTAGAAATTTGGATTAACATAACTGACTAGATTATGTTATATATACATATATATATATAGCTAGGTCTGCGGTTGCATTTAGTTTTAATATTAATTTGCTGCGTCTATATATATGTGATATAAGTGTGTTAGCTTGTGCGTCGTTTACCAGATAAACATTTTAGCTTATGAAGGTACACACATTAACCATGCAGCTTTCTAGTTCTAAATTTGTTTCTTAATTTTATTTTGGACATTGTGAATTACTTGTGATTATGTTTGCTTTTGTTTTTGTGGGGCATTTCGTAGCAGACTAACAAGATTTTTTCGGAATGATAAATACTCATTTCGTCCAATCTCACTCGTCCACTTTTTTCGGCACGGTTATTTAGACGAGTTGATGTTATATAGTAAAAGTGAGAGATCCTATATAATTATTTGATAAATGTATGAGACCCTTATAATTATTTAATTATTTAGAGTATTTGAATTTATAAAAGTGTGTAACTCTTTTCTTTATTTAACAATTAGACAAAAGAGATGAAATAATTCAAAAATGAATTAATGCTGGACAAATGTAATCAAACTGAGGGAGAATAAAACGTCTCAGATCTGATGCTCACAATTCTCCTTTTTATTAATGTCAGTTTGGTATTGGATGTCATTAGCCTAGTATATACATATATAGAATCAATAGGTTTTTTATTAATATTATTTTATGGCATAAAATTTATATATTTAATTGCTAAACGACCAAAAACACATTGCCATATAATTAAAGAGCGAAATGAAATGAAAAATAAAATTCTTAGTGAAGAGGAGAAAACGGTGGACAAGCAAGCATCGAAGCGGCGGAGAAACTGAAAATGATCAACGACATCCAACGGTTGGGAATCGGCCACCACTTTGAAGTCACCATCGCCGCCGTACTTCACCTCCAATCCTCGGCTTTCTCTAATCACGAAGACCTCTTCACCACGGCTCTCCGCTTCCGTCTGCTCCGCCACAACGGCTTCCACGTCAGCCCCGGTAAGTACTCGTATAATCATGACGTCATACTAATCATACTATACGATGTAGAAATTACTATATTAACATCTGATCACTTATCTCATTTTTCAGAAGTATTCTTGAGATTCAAGGACAAAAGTGGAAAATTCAAAGAATCCGAGACGCTAGGGTTACTCAGCTTATACGAAGCGGCGAATATGGGGGCTAAAGGAGAGGAGATATTGGAGGAGGCTATGGAGTTCGCGTTGCCTCGCCTGAGATGGTCGCTTGCTGAGGTGGCGCTTCCTCTCCACGGCGAGGTGGCACTAGCCCTAGAGGTGCCCAGGCATATGAGAATGGCTAGGTTGGAAGCCAGACAGTATATCGAACAGTACGGTAAGCAAAGAGATCATGCATGATGCATACATTTTCGAGCTTGCAATCTTGGATTATGCTATCTCTGTCTTGCTAAAAACGGCTCAAAACTTTTCATCATGAAAATTAATAAAGTGATGTTTTGTGGTGTATATTATTTGATTTTTCAGTGGTTAAATTCAGAATGAGACACTTTTAATGAGACGGTCCAAAATGAAAAACAAGTCTCTTTTAGCGGGACGGATGTAGTATTAAATAAGATTAATTAAAATTCACTACTACGTACAAGAATGAATGGATTTCTCTTAATACGCCGGTGTGCAGTGGATAGACGTGATTGAATGCATGATGGTAGAGGCGCGGTGGTTCAACGGCGGCGGAAGCCCGCCAAACTTAGAAGAGTACATAGAGAATGGAGTGTCTGTCTGCAGGTGCATACATGGCTCTCGTACACCTCTTCTTTCTAATTGGAGAAGGTGTTACCACTCAAAACGCCAAACTATTGAGCCAAAAACCCTATTGCAAACTCTTCTCCGCCGCCGGCCGGATTCTTCTGACTTTGGGATGATCTCGGAACCGCAAAGGTATATTACATACGCATACGTACAAGGAACGGATCAAAGAACTCATCTGCACCCTTCATATTTTCATTTTTAGAAGTTTCATATATATTTGTTGTGTAAAATGTTTCTAAGCTCTTGGGTTCAAATTTTTAACTTGCAATACTATATCGAACATTTATGTTTTTTTAGTAGAAAAGTTAAGCTAGTGGGCGGCCAAAATAGCTTTTTGGCCCTCTAAATCGGGTCATAAAGGCCCTAATTTTTCTTCTACATTTAGCATTAAAAAATCAAACAAGTGTTAGCTCAAGACTTGAACTCAAACTAGTTCTCAATTCTACGTGCGTTTTTTCCACTAGAATCCTATCTTATTTTTTGGCCTCTAAATTGTTTGAGCTGACCCTAAGATCAGCCCATCGCGCTGGATCATTTCGGGTTAATTTTTTGCAGTTATATTTATTAGCATATATATGGAATATGCATGCATTAGTTGTTTCTTTTTATACAAAATGTTTTATATAATTTGTGTTGTTATATGATATAGGAGGAGGAAAAACGAGGTGATTTGATGTCGAGCATACACTTATTTATGAAAGAGAACAATTTATTGACGGAAGAGGAGGTTAGACGTCGCATTTTGGATGAGATTTCACGTTTATGGAAGAATTTGAATGCAGAACTCAGTCTAAAGAACGGATTACCATTATCGATAATAAAAGTCGCACTTAACATGGCACGAGTTTCTCAAGTTGTGTACAATAGTGTCTATAATCATGTGGAAGCTCTCTTCCTCACTCCTATTATTTCATCGTAAATTTTCTTCCCTTCATTGCAATGTAAATTGATATTTGAACTATAGTTAATAATTTTCAAGTTTTTTATAAACAAATCAATAAGTCAAGTATGTCGCCTATAATTGGTACAGTCCAATTTATACCTACTTATTATATACTCCCTTCGTCCCGTTATTTGTAATTCACTTTCTGATTAGGACGTTACACAAAAAATGCCGAAATTTTTTGACCTGCTTATAGCGGGACGAAGGGAATAATACTTATGCTATCAAATATGAATAAAGTTTGTTGCGATACTTTACTTTTTTTTTTTTATGACGAGGAACCCACACAAGAGAGTTAAATCACTCTTAATGTGACAGACTCACATAGCGTTTCCAATGAGATTTGAATCCATGACCTTTCAATCCCGGACCACCCACTTTCACAGCTAAGGGATCCCATGGGGACAAAAATAAACTATACTTTACTTTCGTTATCAATGGGCGCCTAAAGTATTCTTGATTGAAAAGTAGTAGAATAAAAAAATATGATATCCAAGAAATGGGAGGCTCCGTGTATAAAGGTACAGTAGCGTAGATTGCACGCCTTTATTTTTCTAATCTGAAGAAATAATTGGAAAATAACAAGTACGTAAGAATATCATCTCTGGACCCCACACTTTATATCTGGAGAAGGCGCGAGATAACGGCCTGACTGCCACACTCCAACTGCTGCATTCCATCTCCACTCCCTGCACAGCAACCAGCACTATCACCACCATGAGAATCACAACAAATTTCCAATTCGATTATCTGGTTTGTTCCGTTTATTCGTGAGTGACAGTTTCTCGAGGTGCTTAAGTGTTAGATTATGGTTTTGGTGAATCTGATTGGTTGACTGGTGTGATTAGGTTTTTGCTGAAGGCTGAGAAGAGATTCTGATGGTGTCGAAAAGGATACTGAAGGAGCTCAAGGATTTGCAGAGTGCAGTGCTGTATGCAACATGAGATATGACATTTTTAAAAGAATTTAGATACAACACGGATGCTAATTTATTTAAAAATATAAAATTAAGTATAAGATAAATTAATTTAATATATTTTAATTAAAATTAGATGTCATATGTACATAAATATATTGGATACAATAATTGAAATGTTGTATCGTATCTGAGCGTCCGACACGTATAAATTCTAGATATGTCAATATACTGGAAATCATATCAAATACTCCCTCCATCCCATTCATTATGTCCTATAAGCTTTCGGTGCGGATTTTAAGAAGTTTGACTCTTGCATGTAAATGATGAGGGTCCATATGACTTTTTATGATTTATAGTGTTATTTTATTTCTTTTTATGGAAAGTAGATAATATGAGTGGGACAGTCGAATACAATATACAAGACAGTATGAATGGGACGGAAGGAGTATTTGATTTAGATTGCACTTTAGAATATTTCTTAATGCATACATCATCCGCATCCACCTTTTGCTCATCATATCGTAATGATCAAGACTTGCATTATTAATTCAATTTAAGTATACGCTTCAATCTTCTCCGTTATGCTCGAAACTGCCGACAATCCTGCACCCCAAAAAACAGTTTATATGAGAGAGAGAGAGAGAGAGAGAGAGAGAGAGAGAGAGAGAGAGAGAGAGAGAGAGAAACTAACCTGGTGGATAGTTAACGACGCGAACGGAGCCGACGGAGCTGCCGTCTCCTTCAATGACTTGAATGCTTTGGATGTGCTGAGGCAAAGCTTTGGGGAAGAGAGTGACGGATTCTCTTATGCTCTTCCATATCTTTTCTGCACTGCTTTTCAACTCGATCTCAACTTCAACCTTGGAACCCATTTTATAACCTAAGAACCACAAATTCGAGCAATGTAACATGTATGAGAAAGTGATGGTTTGAGCCTCTTTTATAGACTCGTTTTCTCGACACCTACCGTGCATCATGCATCTACATTTATTGGAAATTTAATTCTCTTAACGACCTAGAATTTTGCATGTATAGATAACATGAAAAGTGTAAAATAAATATAATCAAGGGGTTAGGAGCAAAAATGCTAGAGGAGAAAACAAAAATACCCTTGAACTTTACATTAGAAAGCAAATATATCCTTATAATATAAAGTTCAAGGTGCAATACTCGAATATATATGAAATTTGTTGTAGATAAGATTTACTATATATATGATGACCATATCTAAACCCTAGCAGTCTATCTTGTACTCTATAAATAGATATCTCCACCCTCATAATAATATACATCTATTTTTCATCTTCTCCATTATTCTCTCATTCCGTATAGTTTATAACACGTTATCAGCACGATAGTCTCATTTTTTTTTATCTGAAAACTTTCTCACCGTCTTTCTTTCTCTACGCTTCAGGGATGAAATAGCAACATGAAGGTACGTCTCTACCATGTTTTGAAGGAACATATTATAAGTTTCCATCGATTCCATTGCTTGCGTGTCTTGTGGCTAGAGATTGAATTAATTATTGTTTAAGTTTCTCTGATGACACTTGTTAATAAGTTAAAGGAAAAGTTTTCTCTACAAACTATGGTGCACGTTTTTTTATGCAATTTTTATTTTAATAATGTAATCGCATATGGAGTGATTGATTTAGTATGTGGGCCGTGTTCGTATGACATCTTTTACTACTCTTCAATTTGGATACAACATGATATTTAGTATGATCCGTTTAATTAAGAGATTTATTCGATCTCATATATTGTTGTAGTTGTTGTCCCAGAAGAGGCACAATACATGAATATTCCAGAAGAATATCACATCTTATTAAACAAAGAACAAGAGTGCATCAAAAACTTCAAATTTTGGCATGCTTCGACGACACAAAAGAAAGGACGACACAAAGTGAAACGACGTAAAGACCCCCCTCCTTACACTTAAACCCTTGTGTGCCCTTACGCAAGAAAAGAAAAGAAAAAAGGACGGAGAAACATGACAAAAACACAAAGCAAAAATGAACAAACCCTCCTTACACTTGATCCCTACTAAGATCAAGTGTAGACACAACAAACAAGATAAAAACATATAAAACACGAAAAAATAAAACACAGACTCAAAGACTCAAAAAAATAAAAATGATGGGGAAAAGACATCACCTATCGCCCCGCCTGAGCAGACGGGGCAGGACAGTCTGCTCTAGTTCATCAAACCGGCGACGAATCTTCCTCCTTACACTTAAGTCCACAACGTCCTTCGTAGCCTAGATCTGGAAAAACAACACAAAAAACAAAGACCAAACAATAATAAAATCAAAGAAAATAAACGATAGTAGACTCGGGTTGCCTCCCGGTAACGCCTTTCTTTAAAGTCATTGGCTAGACCTCCTCTTAAAAGGTCAATCTGGTGGAGGTATGCATAGTGGAGTCACATCCACTACCTTGATCACCGTATGCAATCGCTTCACACAGTCTTTATAC
The DNA here is from genome assembly GCA_028984105.1 of Lavandula angustifolia. NCBI lineage: Eukaryota > Viridiplantae > Streptophyta > Magnoliopsida > Lamiales > Lamiaceae > Lavandula > Lavandula angustifolia. The sequence goes on from CM054814.1 coordinate 16,362,360, forward strand.
CACATGGAATCATCACATATCTCTTTATCCCTCATGTCTTTGGCATCCAAATCAGCAAATCCATGTGTGAGAGTGAGTTCCATCTTATCCTGCAACAAATGCGTCTCAAGATATTCTTGGACAAAGCTCTTAAAAACGTCAGTAGAAAGGGCATCTTCATTCTCATGATCATTAGGTTTCTTAAGTGCATTATCAATATGATGAACATAAATTTCATTATGATACTTAACACTTATGGAAACTTCATCAACATCAATCACTGCCCTAATAGTCTTCAAAAATGGCATACCCAATAGAACACCCGTAGTACCCTCAACTTGCCTATCATTATTATCTATAACATAGAAATCAGCAGGATAGACAAAATTGTTGATTCTGACTAGCATGTTCTCTAGTAAACCTATTGGAGCAATGCATGACCTATCAGCAAGTTGTATAATCACTTTAGTAGCCACTAACTCCACTCCAGTTAATTGATTATACACAGAAAGTGGCATAACATTGATAGATGCACCCAAATCACACATAGCTTGCTTAACCATCACATTACCCATAAGACAAGGTAAAGTAAACATACCTGGGTTCACGCACTTGGCGGCGAGCATCTTCTGGATGATTGCCGACACCGACGTATCCATCAATACCTTCTCGGACTGCTGGATCTTACCCGCTATGAAGTCTTTGACAAATTTCCCAAATTGGGGAATCTTCACGGCTTTGAGGAAAGGTATGTTGATTTCCAGCTTCTCGAACAACTTCACATAATCCATGTATTCCTTGTTCGGTGTCCGTTTCCTCTCCAATGCCTCAGGAAACGATGGAGGTATAGAAGTTTTAGGGTCCGTCCGGGACGGATCGGCCTTCTACGCTGGCGTGAACTTCATCGGAAAAATTCCGCAACTCGTCGGGTCTTTACGGGCGGTCTGACCTTCTTTGTCGGGCGGCTCTCCATCGGCCCGGATTCCGTAATTCCGTCGGGTGCATGCAGGGCGGTTCGACCTTCTCTGTCTGTCAGAATGCTCGGTCTGGTCAGCTCGGCGGTCTGTTCTGCTACAGATCTAATCTTTTGGAGTGTTGGTTCGGATAACTCTTTTCCACTCCTCAACATGATGTGATTGCAACTATGGGCAGACGAATTTGGCTGAGTCTGATAAGGTAATTGCCTTTGATTTTCCTTCATTTCATCTAGTGAAGTGGTCATCATAGACATTTGCTTGGTCAGATTGTCCAAGATATTTTGTTGCTCCCACTTCAATTGTTGCACCTCTCTCTTCACGACTTGGAGCTCATCATGATTTGAAGTTATTTCCTTCTGCATCTGCTTCTGATATGCAATGGCATCTTTTTGAGAAACAATCATCTCGCACATCAATTCTTCAAGCGAAGAGGATCCCTCGTCGGTTTGGCCGGGTGGAGGCATGATTGACATTTTCGGCTTCAATGCCATTTGATGCGAAGCTCGGTAAGGTTGCTCTATACCGAGGGTAGGTGTCCGATATAATTTGTCATAGCGGTGGATGAGTTGATGCACTTGACTTTGTGGAAATTCCACGTGCTTGTGTGTTTGGGCACCTTGCTCTCCATCAATTTCCTGCTCGAGCTCAGTCTTCTTTTTACGTCCAAGCTAATTTGACTTACGTTAGCCCTAGCATTCGGATTGGGCTGGACTTGCGATGGTAATTGCCCTTGACTTGCCTTCATCTCTTGAATTGAAGAATTCAACTTGGAAATCTGTTTGGATAAATTCTCGACGGTGCTTTGATTATCCCTCTTGGTCTGATTAATCTCCTCTTGCATCTGTTGTTGATAGGGAATGGTACTCTTCTGAGAAGTAATCATTTCAGCCATCATTTTCTCCAATGGGCTGCTCTGGTCCGTCTTGCCAGACAGGCCAGTCTGTTGCTGAAATCGCTGCGGAAATTGCCTTTGATGTGGAGTTTTGTAGGGTTGTTGAAACCCTTGTTGCTGCGGTGACTGATATTGTTGATGATGATATGTAGGCTGTTGGAATGATTGTTGGGGAGGATTCCTTGGCGGTTGTGGCGCTTGATCATCTTGTCTCCACCTTAAGTTCGGATGAACCTTGTTATGTTCATCCCAATTGCCAGCTGCATTAACATCATTGACATTGCAAAGATGTGTGCCCTCTTTGACCACATGCACCACATGTGTGATAAGCCATTGTGCGCGCAGATGAAGAGGAAGAGGAAAGAGGATTCCTCTCCTTGAATAGACGATCCAATTTGTCTTCGAGTTGGCTGAACTTCTCCTCCATTTTTAGCCCAACCTTCATATCAAGATCATCTAGAAAGTCTCCACTCGAAAGATTCACAGATTTCCTTTGCATCCTTGGTCCTTTGTATTGTGATGTCGACTCGGCAAGGCCTTCAATGATTGCCTTCGCATCAGTGTAGTAGCTATTAGCAAAGCTACCCTTCAATCCGACATTCACCATGGTCTTGGACTCATCTGTCATTCCTTGGTAGAAGCATTGTAGCAGATCCACATCAGAAAAACCATGGTTTGGGCAGCTATCAACTAGCTTCCCAAATCGCTCCCGGTATGCTCCAAAGGAGTCATCAAGCTCTTGATTAATCCCGGAAATCTCCTTTTTGAGTACATTCGTCTTGGATTGAGGAAAATACTTGTCCATGAATGTTTAACGCATCTGAGCCCAAGTAGTAATCGATCTTGGTCGAAGTCCGGAAAACCATGCTCGAGCTCCATCTTGTAGAGTAAAAGGGAATGCTTTGAGCTTGAAAGCATCCAAATGACCTTGCCTGTGCAGATCATAGACCTGGTTGAATCCCTCCAGAAAAGCAAAAGGATTCTCGTTCAGCTTCCCATAAAACTTTGGACATGCCGCGACCAAATTCAGCTTCACATCTATCTGTTCATTGGTAGTTATGTTGATTGGTCCGGGCAAGTCCTCTCCCAAGTTCCTCGAACCTGAGTTCATCTTCAGATTGGCTCCTTCTTCTTCAGCCATATTTTCTTCTTCAAATTCAGAATTGCTGCCTTCAGAAAACGGGTCTATCTGACTTATCGGACCGATTTCAGACTCTGACTCACTGGTTCTTTCCTCTGTCTGGTCAGTCGGACATGTTTCTTCTTGTGACAGCACTGGTTGCTTTTGCAGCTTTGTTGCCTTTCGGTTCCTTTTCGCAGTCTTTTCAATTTCTGGATTGAAGTGTAGAAAAAGGCGGGAAGACCTCCTCATGTAACACTTTAAAAGCACAAAAGATCAGTAGGAGAAATAAGCTTAAAAATAACATCGGTCCCCGGCATCGGCGCCAATTTGGTGATCGCTGTTTACACCAAATAATCCTGCAAAATTGCTAGAACTAGAATTAGTATAGCAACAGGTATCGAACACAGGGAACGGAGTATTTTAGACCTAAATTTCCTACAATCAGGGTTTGGTTAGCAACCACGCAAGTTTTGGGAATTATCTAATCTAAAGACAACGAAAATTAAAGCAAGAATGAAAGACGGAACTTACTAATGCAAATAAAAGCGGGTCCAGCAAGATGATTCACACACACACACAATCGATCACTGACACTAATAATTAATTAATCCACTTAAATCAATTAGTTGTAGGACACCGTAATTAAACTGACATATCCCCTATTCCCCCTTAATTATTCGGTAATCGCCATGGTGGGCATTGAAACGACTACTTCTCTAAATTAGATGCAACCTACGTTGGTGGGCAATCAATAGATTTAACACCTAATCAGCTTTAAGAACTAAGGGAACCCAATTTAGGAGCCTACTCGTATGGTGGACATCTAATAGTCTCCTACCAAATTAATCCAACTGTCCTAAGAACAATTTGCTACTTATTTAGCCTAATCACATGAGAAACGATGGAAGTACTAAATTAGCTATGAATTAAATTAACTAGGGTGATCAAGCCTAAATTAATTAATCTAATTAATTAAACCTAGATTAATTCAGAACCTAAGTGATTAATTTTAAGCCCTAGTCTCACGAAATTAAAGTGGTGTGTGTTTCACATCTCGCCGGCCCTAAAAAGACTTAGCCGCGCATATCGGCCGGACTAGCCAGACAGACCGAACTGCATGATAGAACACTTAACATGCTGAAAATTATAAAATAACTATGCACGAAAATTCTAACAAATTACCAGAATTCAGAATTATTAAAAACACGAAATATGGTCCTAAAATTTATCAAATCATAAATTAAAGACTTCAGATCAATCCACGGGAAAATAAGTACGGAGACAATTCAAATTCGGGAATGCAAAACGAAAGTGATAACATGTTGTTTCTTCCCAATCAAACTACAAATCTTGAAACGAAAGTGAGAAATGCAAACTTTGAAATTGATAAACCCTTCGATCGGATTCCTAGGCTTCGGCATTCTCTTCCTCGGAATGAGCACGGCTTCGGCTTCTCGGAATTCTTCTCTCGGTAATTGGTGGCGGATGAATTGGTGCAGACAGATGATGATAATGAATGTTACGGTGTGTAGCGTGCGTGTGTATGGGCGTAATATCTCATTTTCGTTCGTCTCCTCTCCTATATATAAGGCGGCACATTTTCCTTGTAGAAGTAGGGTTTTTATATCCAATATGGAAATATATTAATTAGATAAATCATATCCAATTCTTTCCATATCATCTCTTTCCTTATCCTCCACCTTTCTTCTCTACAATTTCGTCCAAAATTCCATCTTTTAGACCCCAAATCGAGCCTGCCACCTCAGCAACTCATCACCGCCACATCAGCACGAAAAATCTGCAAGACAGCACATAAATACGGTCCAACTGGCCAGGTGGGCCCCAAAACATACATAATTTGTATAGTACGAATTCGACTCATCAGTAGATAATATGAGTGGGACAGTCGAATATAATATACAAGACAGTATGAATGGGACGGAAGGAGTATTTGATTTAGATTGCACTTTAGAATATTTCTTAATGCATACATCATCCGCATCCACCTTTTGCTCATCATATCGTAATGATCAAGACTTGCATTATTAATTCAATTTAAGTATACGCTTCAATCTTCTCCGTTATGCTCGAAACTGCCGACAATCCTGCACCCCAAAAAACAGTTTATATGAGAGAGAGAGAGAGAGAGAGAGAGAGAGAAACTAACCTGGTGGATAGTTAACGACGCGAACGGAGCCGACGGAGCTGCCGTCTCCTTCAATGACTTGAATGCTTTGGATGTGTTGAGGCAAAGCTTTGGGGAAGAGAGTGACGGATTCTCTTATGCTCTTCCATATCTTTTCTGCACTGCTTTTCAACTCGATCTCAACTTCAACCTTGGAACCCATTTTATAACCTAAGAACCACAAATTCGAGCAATGTAACATGTATGAGAAAGTGATGGTTTGAGCCTCTTTTATAGACTCGTTTTCTCGACACCTACCGTGCATCATGCATCTACATTTATTGGAAATTTAATTCTCTTAACGACCTAGAATTTTGCATGTATAGATAACATGAAAAGTGTAAAATAAATATAATCAAGGGTTAGGAGCAAAAATGCTAGAGGAGAAAACAAAAATACCCTTGAACTTTACATTAGAAAGCAAATATCCTTATAATATAAAGTTCAATGTGCAATACTCGAATATATATGAAATTTGTTGTAGATAAGATTTACTATATATATGATGACCATATCTAAACCCTAGCAGTCTATCTTGTACTCTATAAATAGATATCTCCACCCTCATAATAATATACATCTATTTTCCGTCTTCTCCATTATTCTCTCATTCCATATAGTTTATAACACGTTATCAGCACGATAGTCTCATTTTTTTTTATCTGAAAACTTTCTCACCGTCTTTCTTTCTCTACGCTTCAGGGATGAAATAGCAACATGAAGGTACGTCTCTACCATGTTTTGAAGGAACATATTATAAGTTTCCATCGATTCCATTGCTTGCGTGTCTTGTGGCTAGAGATTGAATTAATTATTGTTTAAGTTTCTCTGATGACACTTGTTAATAAGTTAAAGGAAAAGTTTTCTCTACAAACTATGGTGCACGTTTTTTATGCAATTTTTATTTTAATAATGTAATCGCATATGGAGTGATTGATTTAGTATGTGGGACGTGTTCGTATGACATCTTTTACTACTCTTCAATTTGGATACAACATGATATTTAGTATGATCCGTTTAATTAAGAGATTTATTCGATCTCATATATTGTTGTAGTTGTTGTCCCAGAAGAGGCACAATACATGAATATTCCAGAAGAATATCACATCTTATTAATGAGCAATTCAAAATTACTTACTAAAATGATTTAATTGTTGCTCCTCAAGTAGCACATAATTAATATTCATGAAGAATATTACGTGATGAGCAATTCATATAATGTCTTATTGATGAGCATCTTAGTTCGTGAATTGTTTTTGTTGCTCTTGAAGTAACACAATTGATATTCCCAAAGAACATTAGACGCTCCTGAAGAACAATTGAATTTCTCGAAAATATTAACCTTTCGCCTGAAATAATTTAATATAGACTAAATTTGTTGCTCCTAAAGTAGCACAATTTATATTCCTGAAGAATACTACATGTTCTTAAAGAACAATTCAAGCTCTTGATTTTGGCTAATGTTATATGTTCATAACTTTACATGTTCTTGGAACAACTAAAAGTTATCATTTTGAATCATATATCACAACAATCTTAGTTTAATTGTTACTCCTCAAGTAGCACAATTAATATTCTTGATGAATATTGCATGTTCCTAAAGAACAATGTATAGATAAAGGTATGTTGTAATTTAAAGTAAAACCTAATTACATGTAGTGGTAGCAAGAGCTCCTCTATGTTTGACAACTGCATTTCCAATACCTATTGTTGCTTAATTTCTTTTCAATAATAGTTGTGAGATCCGGTAGATCTCAAAATTTGTAATATATTGATTTCATTTATCTTGAGTAAATTAAATTGTTGCTATGGAAGTAGCACAATTACATTCATGAATATTGACCATATTGTGATAGTAACATTGCCATCACATGTTTGTGGAAATGCCTCAAATATAGTATTTTTATATACTAATTAACTTTTGCTCCTAAAGTAGCATCATTTATATTCCACAAGAATATTAAATGCTCTTAAAGACCAACTCGTACTTTCGATGAAATATGTTATTCCTGAATGAAAAACATTATTTATGTCTTGTTGACATTAATGCACTCTTGATACCGATGTTCATCTGCCAATAAGAGGCATGTGTGAGATAATAATAGAATGAAACAAAGCATCCCAATAGGATTACGTAAAGATATTAACTACTTGTCATCCCTAAAACTCGATACGAGTAGATGCATTTTAAATTGCAAGATTTTTAAATCTAGTGCATCGACATCATTAAAAGCTCCCGAAGAGTTTGTATCATTCTATCAAATGATACTAAATTAACTATTGAGCATGTTTTTTACTCTAGTAAGTCTAGAAGACACTAAGTTTTAAGGATATGCAATTAATATCATATTGAAATTATATAAGAAGGTAGTGATTCTTTTGTATTTAGCCAGAAGCTAACAAAACAAAAGTTATCACACTACCATTTTAAATGCGTTACACATTTATGAAAACAAGTGAAACAAAACATGTCATGAACCGGAAGTTCAAAAGAACTTTATGCTTTGACATGGTAAGTTTGGACATCTGCAAGCAACTATGATGCGCAAAATAATTGAAAATTCATATGGGCGCTGCAGAGAGATCCTGAAAAATCTCTTAATTTCCATGAATGCTCGATTTCTATAAGAAATGTAGCACTTGGTAAAACTACAATTTCAAAAATAAAGAGCTCAATTTCATCAAGAAGATTTGCCTTGATAAAACGAGTGAGTTTATTAAACTCCAAGTTCCTCCTGAAGAGGATTTATATTATATGGCTTTGGAATTGAGATCGAATAATTAGTTGCTCATATCCATACTTAAAATTGTATTTGTCCGTGTAAAAATGATCTCATATTAAGATTGTTATTATGATGAAATAACATTTCCAACATTAGTTGGAACATATGTCACATTTGGATTCCTGAAGTAATCAATGTGAAATCTACATCCAAATAAAGGCACAAGTAAAAACTAGTCACATTTGGATTCCCGAAGCAAATGAATATAAAGTTCGTCAAAAATATGGTCGACCAATTGGTTATAAAAGAAATTTTGTGTCTAAGAAAAGGGGCACAACATATGAACCAAATAATGACGAAAATGATTAATCAATCAAATGAAGTTCCTGAAGAACTACAAGCGTCTGAAAATACTAAGATCTCAAAATATTGGAGAGATCAAATATCGTCGTGGACGCATGGCGGAATTTTTGCCTTTTAATATGACTATTGAAATGATAAAAGAGGATCTTCAACGACGATCTATAAGAAATTGTTAAGATTGACTAAAATCTCATATACATGTTGTATATGCACCATAAATTTACAAATCGATAGCCGAAATTCTCATATTTGGGATCGACTTCATAAAATATAAGAACAAGGAATTCACGAATTCAAACAGTAAATTAACTCATGGCAATTTCCCAAATTCACTTCATGAAACATGTATAATTGTGTAGACGAAGCCAAATTAAACTTCTCCTCTAATTACTTAACAATTGGCGTTAGAGAAACTAAATAACAATTACACTCAATCAAAGGAAACGATTAAATACTTTCTTGCCATATCTTGGTACAGGCGACTCTTATTGTTGGGAAGAAGCATTCGGCACAAATAGATAGAGCAATCGTGTTGATAACGTGTTATAAACTAAATATAACGAGAGAATAATAGAGAGAATGAGAAATAAATGTGTATTATTATGAGGGTGGAGACCTCTATTTATAGAGTACAAGATAGGCTGCTAGGGTTTAGATATGGTCATCATATATATAGTAAATCTTATCTACAACACTCCCCCTTGATGGACCATCCCTAAACATAAATTGATGTCTCGTTAAAACCTTGCTAGAAAAACTCAATGGGATAAAAACTGGTCGAAGGAAAAAGAGTACAGCTGCTCCACCTCAATATAGTCATTCTTGATCATTGAGTCGGCGCATATCGATCTTGTGTACCAATTTCTTGAATGTTGACGTTGGTAATGCCTTTGTAAAAGAATCAGCTAGATTGTCACTTGAGCGAATTTGCTGGATGTTGATGTTGCCACTCTTTTGGAGATCACGTGTTGCATTATCTCTTTTATGAATCAATCGCAATGACTCATTTACTCGTGTGTTGGATTGGATGTCTCGTTAAAAACCTTAACTAAGAAAACCATTTGGGAAAAAACTTAGAAAGGAAAAAAGAGTACAACCATTTGACCTACAGGGTCATTTGACCTTTAGGAGTCAGTCTAATCTTCAAGATTATTTGCAATCTGTTATTCCCCCTCAAGATAACAATCTTCAAGGTTATTTTCTTCAGGGTCTACACTAATGTGTGTAACACAAGTTTAATTATCATCATAGATAATAACATGGAATATGTCGATATATCATTACTCTCATAAATAGACCAATATCATATTTGTCTCGAAGATAACAAAGGATTGTTAATACCATTTCAAATTCTCCAATTGTACATAAGTAAGGAGCTTCTGGTCCTAAAAGCTTCTGGTCCTAAAACATCTTTGTTATCTTCTGTAGGTCTAAATGAGTTTCCATCCACTTCAAGTGATTGAAGCAACCATTAGGTAGCTATGTGGATGAAATACAATAAATCTTTTTAAAGACCTTTCAGGTAGGTCGACTAGCGTAACTCCATCAGGGAGATGTTCGATCTACAGGTTGAGACAATTATTAGTTCAACCCAAGTATTTTGATTCGAACTCCGTCTAATTGGTAACGTATTTCCAATTCTATAGATTGTAGGTTGGATATACTTGTGGTGTTTTCATTGGTAGATTGATTGGTGCTTATGTCATCCGGAGTCACCAGATTGATTTGTGTAACTCTTTATCATCATAGTGGAGTTATTTTGTTTGGACTAGGTCCCGTGGTTTTTCCCAATTGGGTTTTCCGCGTAAAAATTATTGGTGTTCTTGTGCATTTAATTTCCGCAAGCTATTATTATTTGTGAATTGGTTCATCCTGTTTTAATCGGTGGTTTGGGAAAATTGGATTGTTTCCCGTAACTGGTATCAGAGCGAGGTTGAATACTGATTAAAATGGAGGATTCGGATAGTGGTTGTATGATTAAGTTGAATGCAACTAACTATTCAACTTGGAAGCCTAGAATGGAGGACTATCTATGTTGTAGAGATTTCTGGGAGATTCAGCAAAGCCGAAAGATATGACTGACGAAAAATGAACCACTATGCACATGAAAATAGTAGGAAACATTAGAAAGTGGATTGGACATAGTATATTCCAACACTTTGCTAATGACACCAAAGCTGATGAGTTGTGGAAGAAGTTGGAAAACATGTATGAGCGCAAATCTGGTTTGAACAAGGCTTCGTGTTTGAAGCAAATTGCTCGTATGAGATATACTAATGACTCAGATATGACTGAGCACTTGAGTAATTTCCAGGGCTTGATAAATCAAGCAACTAATTTGAAGCTAAATTTGGATGATGAAACGATGGCTTTGTTTTTATTCAATTCACTGTCGGACAGTTGGGACACTATGGTTGTCTCTGTTACTAATTCAGCTCCAAATGGTGTATTGACCATAGCCTTAGCAAAAGAGGCCGTGATGAATGAAGAATTTAGAAGGAGAGAACAAGGATTGGCCACTGAACCCCATGCCTTAGTTTCTAAAAAGAAAGAACAAAGAGGGAGAAGCAAGAGCAGAGGCCCCACAACAAGCAAAATAAATCCAGAGGAAAGTCCGAGTCAAAGAAAAATATTGAGTACTTGATGAGTGTGTTTGCTACTCGTGTTTTCGTCGGATTTGTGGAGTAAATTTAACATGATGAAGGCTATTTGGTGCATCTTTGATGTGATTTAAGCTCGAAGATACGAAGAACAAAGACGGTGTTGATATCCGATGTTTCATGAAGAAATTGATGAATTATGGACAATTGGGCCACTTTTGAAGATTTAATTGTTGTTGGGCCAAAGCTTGAAGATTTGAGAATATTTAAATTAGGCCCAATACTTATTTTGTGTTAAGCCCATTTTGTGTTTTGACCTAGATATAAATAGGGAATAGTGTAGAGAGAGACAACAACTTTTCACCACAACTTTACTTCCCTTTTATTTCTTGCTCTCGGCTACCGAGGAGAGGAGATGAAGGATTTATGTTTGTCATTTTCAAGTAATTAGAGGATGAAGATTTGGTAATGAGTTAATGCATTTCATTTGGTAAATCTCCTCTTCCTTTTTTAGTCCATAATATTCATGTTTTTTATCTCCTAAGGCTTGTAGCATTTATTACTTGTTTAATGGCTTCCTCCATGATGTTTTATTTTCCTACAAACCTTGTTTTAAGTTATTTAAGCATGTGTAGCTAATTTTCTCGGCTCGACAAGGCAATGACGTTCTAGCCCTCGATTCCCCCTCGAGACCTAATGGTGCTTAAATTCTTCTCCGTGAGTTTTGACTAATTCCGTGTTAAAATTGGATAATAGATTGTTTTAGGATTGATCACCCTAAGATAGTAAATTATTTAATTGAATGGAATTTGGTCTTTAGTTAATTTGTTTGCTTGCTCATCATGGGTAAATAGCTAAATTGGTAACCTAGAGTTTAATGCTTCTTAATATCGGTCTAGACTTGCTCAACATGCTAGATTATGTTAAGGAAGGTGAAACGAGTTCTATGCTTAACATGTTTGTTTCTACCTAGATGGTAAGGTTAGGGTTATAATCATGCTCAACATGTTATTCCCACCAATTAGTTTAAGGGGTTGAATGAATTCTTGAGTCAAGGATTGGGGGTAGTGGTTAGTTCGGAATTGCCGAGTCGGGTCCCTTCTCTCTTATCACATTTCTTCGTATTTAATTCTTGTTTATTTCTTGCCTAGTTATAATCAAACCCAAAATTAAAGCATGGTAGCTACACCAAAACCGGATTATTAGGAGATGTAGGATAATTCTCTCGTTCCCTGTGGATTCGACCCTGCTTATCATTGTGCTAATCCATATTTTAGCTTGTGTTACAGGACTAATCATTTGGTGAGTACGACGCTCACCAAATTGGCACCGTTGCCGGGGACGGTGTTTGATTTAATCTATTTTTCCTATTGATCTTTTTGGTATTTTTTCTATTGTTTATGAGCAGTTTTCCCAACCCGAATCTCTTGTTCGACCTAGAAATTGGGAAGACCGCAAAGAGAATTCGGAAGGAGATGAAGCTGAGAGAACAGCGGAACCTGCTGGCACGGCAGGACATTCCTTTAACTGAACCAGAAGTTGAAGTGGAACCAGTAACACTGAAACTGAAGGAGTTCAGTCTGACCATACAAGTTACAATTCTGAAGAAGTAGAGTCTGAGTCGGAATCAAGGGCAGAGTTTGAAGAAATGGCCGACCCTGACCCAAGGTTGAACGAGTTGTCTAAACATGATGCTGAAGATACACCTACTGCAATCTGAGTACCAGAAACAGATGAACCAATTGATCTGAAAATTGGGATACTCCACCTTCTGCCTAAGTTCTATGGAAAGAGAGGGGAGGATCCATTCAATTTCTTGAGTGAGTTTACCAAAATCTGCAGGATCCAGAAGAGGCCACCTAGAGTTACAGAAGACCAGCTTAGGTTGGCTGCATTTCCATTTGCCCTGTCTCAGCAGGCAAACGTGTGGTTTTCAAGTCTCCCACCTAACTCAATCACAAATTGGGCAGAGATGAAGATGGCTTTCCTGGATTACTACTTCCCTTCCACAAAAACAAATCCATTGAAGAAGGAAATCTCCAGCATTGAACAAGAGCCTGATGAGTCCTTGAGCACATACTGGACTCGGTTCCAACGACTGTAGGACAGTTTCCCCAACCACAGATATTCAGAAGGAGATCTCCTCCAATACTTCTACCAAGGCATGACGATTATAACGAAAGATTTTGTAAATTCATCAAGTGGAGGAGGATTTTCGAATTGCCAGATAAGTGAAGCCAAAAAGCTAATCCAAAATCTGGTAGATGCTACTAGAGAATATGAGAGCCCTCGTATCTTAAGAAAAGTTGCTCAAGCAAGCTCTTCTGCAGCTGGTGACAAAATGGAAGAAAGACTTGGGAGGATTGAACGGATGCTGACCAACGTTGTAGAAAAGGCAGCTACTGCTGGACCTCCTGAGAAGCCTTGTGGGAATTGTGGAAATTTTGGACATGTCACCCTCCAATGTAACTTTAATGAGGATGTTCAAGTTAATGCAATTGGGAGTTGGAACAATCATCAACAGCAAAAGAGGGATCCCTATTCACAATCCTATAATCCAGGATGGAAGGATCATCCTTATTTTAAATAGAGTTCACCAGGTGACCCCCCTCAACAGAGTCTTCAACCACCACAGCAGCAATTCCAACAACCCCAACAAAATCGGTTTGCTGGATCTTACTTGGTTTATTACTAGAGAATATGAGAGCCCTTGTCTATGCAGTTTGCTGGATCTTACTTGGTTTATTTCGGTTCTTCTCTTGATTGTGTCTTGCCTTGGGGGTTTGAAAAATTTCGAGCAGCAACTTTGTTCTTATTGTTCTCATTTCATACTTGAGGGCAAGCATGACTCAAGTGTGAGGATATTTGATTAGTGTATTTGCTACTCGTGTTTTCGTCGGATTTGTGGAGTAAATTCAACATGATGAAGGCTATTTGGTGCATCTTTGGTGGTATTTAAGCTCGAAGATACGAAGAACAAAGACGGCGTTGGTGTCCGATGTTTCATGAAGAAATGAATAAATTATGGACAATTGGGCCACTTTTGAAGATTTAATTGTTGTTAGGCCGAAGCTTGAAGATTTGGGAATATTTAAATTAGGCCCAATACTTATTTTGTGTTAAGCCCATTTTGTGTTTTGACCTAGATATAAATAGGGAATAGTGTAGAGAGAGACAACAACTTTTCACCACAACTTTACTTCCCTTTTATTTCTTGCTCTCAGCTGCCAAGGAGAGGAGATGAAGGATTTATGTTTGTCATTTTCAAGTAATTAGAGGATGAAGATTTGGTAATGAGTTAATGCATTTCATTTGGTAAATCTCCTCTTCCTTTTATAGTCCATATTATTCACATTTTTTATCTCTTAAGGCTTGTAGCATTTATTACTTGTAGCATTTATTATTCATGTTTTTTATCTCTTAAGATTTGGTGATGAGTTACTTGTAGCATTTATTACTTGTTTAATGGCTTGTTTTATTTTCCTACAAACCTTGTTTTAATTTATTTAAGCATGTGTAGCTAATTTTCTCGGCTCGACAAGGCAATGACGTTCTAGGCCTCGATTCCCCCTTGAGACCTAATGGTGCTTAAATGTTTCTCCTTGAGTTTTGATTAATTCCGTGTTAAAATTGGATAATAGATGGTTTTAGGATTGACCACCCTAAGATAATAAATTATTTAATTGAATGGAATTTGGTCTTTGGTTAATTTGCTTGCATGCTCATCAAGGGTAAATAGCTTAATTTGAAAATTGGGGCGTTACACTTAAACCTTGTATTGATTGCATCTATGGAAAACAACATAGGGTTGCATTTAAGAGTAAACCTCCATCTAGGATGTCGAGCCCGTTACAATTAGTACATACTGATGTGAGCTACATGAAAGATAAGTCTCTTGGTGGTGCAATTTATTTATGTATAGCACATGAGTATATGAAGCAACTTGGCATTTTCTACCGGTCCCAAGTCCCAACTCCCAACCCATATATAAAAACACATAGAGTAGTTGTTATACTAACATTTAATGTACATGAATAATAGAGTTATGTTATATTATTATTTAATGTTAGCTAGCTAGCTATCTTCTGATCATGCTTATATATAGGTAGATTCCAGTATATATCGTATACCACAAAAAAAGTTTAGCTTGAGAAGAGAAGAAGGTAGACAAACCCTATCCAATTGATCGATCAACGATGTTATTCAGGTATAATTTCTCGCTAAAATTTAAAGGAAAATCGATGACTTGTGTTCTTGAACTATGTGTCTATTTATATTTTATACGCATTCATAGAAACTTAATTTTAATTTAAATAAATATGGTGTGACATATAGTAAGAATAAAAATACCACTAATAAAAGTTGCGATAGAATATCTTGTGCTAGGACCAGCGTATCATTGTTGCCACAATCGTCTTCTCCCTTCCCAAAGACCTCCCTTCCACGGCAACTAAGGCTCTACCCCACCGCAGTTCTCCGCCCAAGCTTCTCCGTTCGCAAGTTGCCGCCGCCGTCGGCTTCGTCTTCCAGCATCAGTGGCGCCGCCACTCCGCTTAAACACACTGTACGTAGTTTTTCTTCCATTTCAATGCACACGCTAAATCTTGTATATTTAACATATTTTTTAAAATTTACTATTTCGCCCCAATTATTTCGAAATTTCAGATTTTGTCCCTAATTCATATTTGTCAATTTGTGTATTTGTATTTAGGTATTTCCTTGGGGAGAAGAGGAGGGCGTGAAGAGGAAAGAGTTTCTACTAGAGAAAACGGTGGGAAAACTGCAGAGAGGCACAGGAGTGGAGAAACTGAAACTGATCGACGACATCCAACGGCTGGGAATCGGCCACCTCTTTGACGACACCATCGCCGCCGTACTTCGCCTCCAATCCTTGGCTTTCTCTAATCAAGAAGACCTCGTCACCATGGGTCTCCGCTTCCGTCTGCTCCGCCACAACGGCTTCCACGTCAGCCCCGGTAAGTACTTGTTTAATCATGACGTCATACTAATCATACTATACAATGCATAAATTACTATATTAACACCTGATCACTTGTGTCATTTTTCAGAAGTGTTCATGCAATTCAAGGATAAAAATGGAAAATTCAAAGAATCGGAGACGCTAGGGCTACTGAGCTTATACGAAGCGGCGAATATGGGGGCTAAAGGAGAGGAGATATTGGAGGAGGCTATGGAGTTCGCCTTGCCTCGCCTGAGACGGTCGCTTGCTGAGGTGGCGCCGCCTCTTCACGGCGAGGTGGCGCCAGCGCTAGAGGTGCCGAGGCACATGAGGATGGCTAGGTTGGAAGCCAGACGGTTTATCGAACAGTACGGTAAAAAAAGAGACCAAGACCTTTTGGAGCTAGCAATTTTGGATTATAACCAAGTCCAATCACAACACCAATTGGAACTCGCTGAAATTACCAGGTTTAATATGTTTTTTTTGTAATTAATTATATTTCTAAGTAATTATATTTTAGGTAATTTCTTAAATTGGGAACACGTGTATCATAATATTGATGATTATAAATTGGACAACAGATATAATACCATTTATTCACATTATAAATAAACCTAGATTATTTACAAATATTATATTTTATATCATCTTCTATATAACTATATGTTTATGAATATCAAATTAATTGGAATTATGCATGTATGTGTGTCTTTAGGTGGTGGAAGCAGCTAGGTTTGGTGGATAAGTTAGGGTTTGGTCGAGACAGACCCTTGGAGTGTTTTTTATGGACCGTCGGGCTCCTCCCCGAGCCTAAGTACTCCACCTGGAGAATAGAGACGGCCAAGGCTATCTCTATTCTACTAGTGATCGATGATGTATTCGATACGTATGGAAAAATGGACGAACTAATCCTCTTCACGCATGCAATTCGGAGGTTATTTCTAAAAATAATACTCCCGAATTAAATTATTTCTCACGACAAAATATTAACGATGTATGTTGAAACGTATAGATGGGATCTTGAAGCGATGGAGAGTCTCCCCGAGTACATGAAAATATGTTACATGGCGTTGTACAACACCACAAATGAAATATGCTATAAAGTGCTCAAGAGCAACGGATTAATTGCCCTCCCATACCTTAAATCTACGGTAACTAATTAATTGATTGCAATAAAGTAATTAAAATTCAAGATTGAAATAAATGTGAAAAATGACTTAAATTAGTTTCTGATTGAAGTGGATAGACGTGATAGAATGCATGATGGTGGAGGCGCGGTGGTTCAACGGCGGCGGAACCCCACCTAAGTTAGAAGAGTATATAGAGAATGGAGTGTCGATCGCAGGTGCATATATGGCTCTCATACACCTCTTCTTTCTAATTGGAGACGGCGTTAACGGTCAAAATGCCCAACTATTGAGTCAAAAACCCTATCCCAAACTCTTCTCCGCCGCCGGCCGGATTCTCCGCCTCTGGGATGATCTCGGAACCGCCAAGGTATATATACTATTATTCTACACACTTATATGGAAATGATCAAATGAGAACAAGACCCGTATATGAGAACTAGGAATCAATCTACACTCTTCATTTTTTGGACAACCATATTTGAATCTGACTTCGATGCATAATTCTTACGTTTTTTAAGCATAGCATAAGACCGAAAATGTGAAGTTAGAATTTATGCATTGCTTGTAAGCGGAGTATACATTGATTGGTGAATTAACCCTTATAAAAGTTGGTTCTCATTGAAACCACATTCATATGTATTTAGTAACTCAATATATAAAACTTATATGTGTGTTGTGGAATGATAGGAGGAGGAAGAACGAGGGGATCTAGCGTCGAGCATACACTTGTTTATGAGAGAGAAGAATTTATCGACAGAGGAGGAGGTTAGAAGTCGCATTTCAGAAGAGATTTCATGTTTATGGAAGGATCTAAATGCCGAACTCATCTCTAACAACTTGCCATTACCAATAATAAAAGTCGCACTTAACATGGCACGAGCTTCCCAAGTTGTGTACAATCACGAACATGACACGTATTTCTCAAGCGTCGATAATTTTGTGGAGGCCCTCTTCTTCACCCCTCTTATTTCTTCTTAGTTTCTCTTCAAAATATTATATATAAATAAGTTGTGAGGTTTATATATAGCAAATTATTGGATTATTAAAACTTCTATAAATGTGATATTTTGTATTTATAATAAAATGGTAGAGGTTTTCTACTTAACTTTACATATATCATAATTAACATCTATTTCGTTCAAAGACGGCAAACGCTCCAATGTCAATTATGCATCTTCCAATCATAAAGTAAAACCAATGACTATAATATAATAAAAAAATTGTTTTTCCAATTTAAATTAAAATTCATCGGATAATACTAAGAGGTTTTAATGTGCCCAACTTGCTACGGTGGCTTTAACTTAGTTAATTTTAGTAGCTCGTATATCTATTACATATTTCATATTTCTACCTCCTTAAAATTGTCTACACTTTATTGTTTCATATCCCGAAAAAATATTATCTATTACATATTTCATATTTTAATAGGCATATAAATTTGGGACAGACGAAAAAGAAAAGTAGACATATATATTTGGGACGGAGGGAGTATAGCTGCATGCAATAACATCATCTATATATAGGCCCCCTTCGATTCGTGGATATCTTCTTTAGGGAAAAGAGTGTTTTCATGGTGATAGAGAAGAAGTTGATAGAAGTTCTCAAGAGGCACAAGAGAGCCATTGGCTGGACATTGGCTGATCTTACTGGAATTAGCCCAGATGTTTGCCAACATCATATTCTGCTCGAGCCGACGGTAAGAAGCGCGGAGATCCTCAAAGGAAGCTTAATCTAAACATGACGGAAGTGGTGTTGAAGGAGATCCTCAAACTCCTTGCTATGGGTATTATCTATCTTATTTCGGACAGGAAGTGGGTGAGTCCGGTGCATGTTGTGCCCAAGGAATCCCGGATTCCAAGTGGTGCGTAACGACAAACATGAACTTGTTCCAGTTCGCCTTCAAACAGGATGGCATATGTGTATTGACTACCGGAAGCTCAACACAGCAACACGCAAGGATCACTTCCCTCTCCCATTTATTGATCAAATGTTGGAGAGGCTTGCTGGGAAGGCCTATTTCTGTTTTCAAGATGGTTACAACGGATACTTTCAGATATATGTGAACGCGGAAGACCAGGAGAAGACTACTTTTACGTGCCCTTTTGGCACCTATGCTTACAGACGGATGCCTTTCGGCCTGTGTAATGCTCTGCAAACCTTCCAACGATGTATGATGAGTATCTTCTCGGATTTGATAGAGAAATGCATTGAAGTGTTCATGGATGATTTCACCGTTTATGGTGATTCATTTGATGGTTGTTTGGCAAGCTTAGACTTGGTGTTAACTCGGTGCGTGGAGAAGAATCTTGTTCTCAACTATGAAAAATGTCACTTCATGGTCACCGAATGAATAGTCTTAGGACATGTTGTATCGAAGAAGGGAATTCAAGTGGATGAAGCTAAGGTAGATCTGTTATCTCAGCTTCCTTACCCAACCAATGTGAAGGGAATTCGAGGTTTCTTAGGGCATGCGGGATTCTACCGCCGGTTCATAAAGGACTTTGCAAAAATTGCCCAGCCATTAACTAAGTTGCTGCAGCAGGATATTCAGTTTGTCATGACAGAAGAGTACAAGCAGGCTTTTGATCTCTTAAAGGCGAAGTTGACTTCAACCCCATTCATCCAAGAGCTTGAAGAACTTCGATTGGAAGCTTATGAATCTGCCAATTGGTACGAGGATAGGACCAAGATGTGGCACGATAAGAACATTCTTGGCAAAACATTCCAAGTGGGACAGCAGGTACTCTTATACCAGTCCAAGCTCCGTTTGATGCCTGGAAAATTGAGATCGCGTTGGATAGGCCCATTCACAGTTCGTTCAATCTGCCCCAGTGAAGTTATTGAGATTCATTGCCCCTCTACGGACAAAGTGTTCAAGGTGAACGGACATCGATTGAAGGCATACTTCGACTCTTCCCAACTGCAAACAGTGAGTGAAGTGGCCTTAATCCCTCCGGTTTAAACCTGATTGCTCAAGGGGACGTCTAGCCAAGGACGTTAAACAAGGGCGCTCGTGGGAGGCAACCCACCTTATCTCGTACCTTCTTTATTTATGTTTCTGTTTTTTTTACTAGGCTTGTTTTGTGTTGAATATTTGGTTGCTCTCTTTTGCCTTCGTATTTGAGTTACTGCTAATGGACACCCTTAGTTTTTCTAGTCGAGAGTCCATCTCCCGAGCTCTCTTCCATTGTAGGTGTTTTGTCTATCCTAGGGAAAGTCCGTGACGAGCTCCAGTACTCCACGCCAGCACCAGACTACATGAGCAGATTCTAACTCCGAAAACTTGCTACCCTTGTGTACCTCCAGACAGAGCATTCTCAGCAGTCATCTGGCACCCTCTGGTGAAAGTTTTCCAAACCCCAAGCTTTTTTTTCATGGTTATTCGCTCCTCCTTCGTCTCAAGTGTGAGGAGGAGCATGTTATTTGTTCTGGGGGGATGTTATCTGTTCATTCTGTGTCTTCTTATACCTCTATTTGCTTGAGGGCAAGCAAAGATGCAAGTGTGAGGAGGGGTTTTAGTGTCTCTTGTCTGTCAAGTTCTCCTAAATTTGCATAGCCTGATTTTCATTCCCTTGAAATTTTTGTCATCTAAGTGAATCAAAATACCTCTATGCATAATCAGTAAATTCACTAACTTGGAACTTGTTAGATGAAACTTGGGATGAAAAATTGGCATGAATCGAGTTGTTTTAACCCTTACTTAAGGTCAGGTTTGAGCCAACAAGAGAGCGCTCTCTACTTTGAGAGATTTGTTTGTCACAGCATCGCAATATAACTGGATCATAGGCAATGCATGATAGAAGGCACTAGGATGCACCCTTTTTGCTCGAATTTCAAATCCTAACCGTGCAATAATCCCCTAGTGAACCAACTTGAAGCTTATATCCTATTTCTTGACTCAAGGCCGTTAAACTTAGTCGAAGCCTCAAAATTGGACTTTCTCTTGGCCCTAAGTGCATCTTTTGTGTTGTGGTAATTGTTTGGAAGTGAAGAAGAAAGAAACAATGTGTCCATTTTGTTTGTGCAAGAAGTGAATATTCGAATTGTGGCGATTATTAATGAAAAGGTCTTGTCTGCAAAAAGAAAAAAAACAAAAGGGAGAAGATAGTTAAAAATAAGAAGAGGCCCCTGTATGAAGCTGATCTGAAGATTCTTATATGCATATTGATGCCTTGTTTGAACATGCTGAAGGAATAATAGAGTTTACAGTAAGGCTACCTTCCTCCTGGTGTGTTGTCGCGGCTCCGATTGTTGCTCCCGTGTCGAGTCTTCTGATCCGTGTCCCGGCCTTTTCTCCTCTCGGGTGGTCGAGATCCGAAGAAAATAAATTTATTCTCTCTCTATAAACTCACGCCACTCTCGATTTTTATGAATCAATTGTGTGAGTTTCGAACGTAATACTAATATATATAGGCTTCAAAAACCTATATAATATTAATATATTTGTAGCCCATTAATTTAATTATAATCCAATGGGCTTCTATTAAATCACCCATAATATAATTAATTAATTTATTGGGCTACTAATATTTATCAATTAATTGGCCCAACCAATTAATTCCGAATAAATGACATTATTAAATAATGTAAAAATACATTAATCCATTAATAATAAATTACGAGAGACAATAAATTACTAGACAACTAATTGGGCCGGACCGGGGATCCAATACAAGAAATAAAGTTTGGGCCTCCAATTAATTAATTATCCATGCTCACCGAGCAAAATTAATTAATTAACACGATTCATTCCACTAGAGAATCCGTGCTTGACTTACCCCTTTATCTCAATTTGAGCAAGGGCTTGTATTTTAGACTTAATCGATCTCCGTATTTAAGATAGAAATATCCGTTAATTAATTAAGCTCATCGACGGCCTTAAATTAATTAACATCTTATATTCTCTGAGTAGTACCACTCGACCTTATTAACACACCCGAACTTAATCAACCGGCCGGGTTTAGTGTGCTAATCCTTTCGAGTTCCTCGGGGGGATATTATCAACCCATTCCCGGGATACGGCCGCAAGATACGGACAACCGGCCTCGAGCCACAAATGACTACTAACACCCAAGATACGTAGATCCGGTCGCTCATTGGACGTTCACCATAGTAGGTCAAAGTGATAGATAGCCAAATGCACTCAGCGAAGTCTTACCAAGCTTAAGATCGGCTAAGTCACCGAGATCTTGGTTCTCCACTAAGGTCGGTTAGGAGAACACATCTCACCGTGATCCTTCAATACACCACCTTAAGTGTACCGGTAAAGACAAGCAGCTAAGACAAGCCACTTCTTATCTAAACTGCAGCTTAAACCGACAACTTCATCCTTAAGTTGTCTCATTGTGTTAACTGTTTATATCTTGTCAGTTCAACCAATTTGTGTTGTCTTCTGGTGATACCCGACACACCACACAAATCTAACTTTTATACAAGATAAAGGATAACATGTGCAAATATACATATTTATCGATAGGAGAATAAAACAAGGGTAAGGACAAAAACACATTGTATACAAGCATAAAAAGTGCTTCCAGTATACAAAATCCCAACAATTCTCCCACTTATACTAAAGTAAACTTTTAGTATACAATGTGTCTATATCTCAGCTATCTAGGTACAAACTAGTACCCAGCTATATGTTAGCTATCTATCCTATCTATCACGACATCTTAATGTGTCTATATCTCAGCTATCTAGGTACAAACTAGTACCCAGCTATATGTTAGCTATCTATCCTATCTATCACGACATCTTCTCCCACTTATACAAAAGTTTATGTAGTCCTAAGTGGGGGGCATCTCTACCATCCCTAAGCCACGAACATGCTTCTCGTACGCCGGGAGTGGTAAGCTCTTCGTGAAAGGATTAGCTAGGTTGACTTCAGTTCCAATTTTGTCAATCACCAGGTCACCTCGATTTATGAATACTCGTATAATATGGTACTTCCTGTCTATGTGTTTAGACGCCTTGTGAGATCTAGGTTCCTTAGAATTTGTTACTGCACCCGCATTATCACAATAAATCGTGATCGCCTTAGGCAAATTCTGAACAATATCAAGATCTTGGAGAAAATTCTTGAGTCAGATTGCCTCTTTCGAGGCTTCTGAAGCAGCTACATACTCTGCTTCCATGGTTGAGTCCGCAATGCATTTCTGCTTTGCACTCCTCCATGAAATGGCTCCACCTCCCAAGGTAAACACATAACCCGAGGTCGACTTCTACTCGTCTCCGTCAGCCTAGAAATCCGATTCTGTATAACCCAAAGACACTAGACTGTCTGACTGGTAAACAAGCCTATAATCTCTAGTCCGTTTAAGGTACTTGAGAATATGGTTGACCGCAGTCCAGTGTTCCTTTCCAGGGTTAGACTGATATCTTGAGACCATGCATACAACATGTGAGATATCTGCTCTCGTACAAAGCATCGCATACATGAGGCTACCGACAGCGGAAGCATATGGTACTTGCCTCATATTTTCTATCTCTTCGGCGTTTTCAGGCACCGATTCTTGGATAGAAAAATGCCATGTACGAAAGGTACTAAACCTCTCTTGGCTTTTGCATGCTAAAACGAGCAATAACAGTGTCAATATAGGACACTTGTGACAAGCTTAACATCCTTCTTCTGGCGATCTCGAATAACATTGATCCCAAGGATGTAAGCAGCTTCATCTAAGTCCTTCATTTGAAACTGCTCGGATAACCACGTCTTTACGTCTGATAACACTTCAACATTATTGCTAATGAGAAGGATGTCATCTACATAAAATGCAAGAAACACCACCGATCCGTTAACACAAATACGTTACACACACCTCGTTAGGACGGGATACAAATCCATAGGATTTGACTACCTCGTCAAAACGCAGGTGCCATAACCGGAAATCTTGCTTAAGTCCATGAATAGACTTCTTAAGCTTCCAAACTAGATGCTCTTCGCCCTCATTCACATAACTATCTGGCTGCTTCATGTAGATGTCC
Source organism: Lavandula angustifolia (assembly GCA_028984105.1). Lineage (NCBI taxonomy): Eukaryota > Viridiplantae > Streptophyta > Magnoliopsida > Lamiales > Lamiaceae > Lavandula > Lavandula angustifolia. Next base: position 16,386,276 of record CM054814.1, read on the forward strand.
CTACCTTTTTCAAGGTGACCGTTTAGGAAAGCGGTTTTGACATACATTTGTCAGATCTCTAGTTTCATGTGAGCTAATATGGCAAGGAGAATCCGAATGGACTTGATCATTGCTATAGGCGAGAAGGTCTCTTCATAATCGATACCTTCTTTCTGGATAAAACCCTTCGCCACTAGTCTGGCCTTAAACGCCATGATCTCTTCATTCGGTGCTCTCTCTTTCTCTTGTATACCCACTTACTACCAATAACATTGAAGCCCTTAGGTAGTTCAGTGATCTCGTATACATCCATATCAGTTATGGACTCAAATTCCGAGTCCATGGTGCATCTACATCTCCCACTGCTTCATTGTAAGTTCAGGGATCCACGGTATCTTGTTCATCTGCCAGGAGATAATTAAACGTCTCCATAGTGAACATATACCGATCAGGTGTAAATATCACCCTCCCACTACGTCGAACAGTGTTAGGAGTTGTGTTAACAGATTGTGCAGTTACTCGTGGAGTACTATCTTGCACTACTGGCTGTTCAAGTGGAACTCGACCACCTTGTAATTCTTCAAGGATGATGTCGACTCGAGATTTATGGTTACTAGTGTAATCCTCTTCTAAGAACCGAGCGTTAGGGCTAACAACGATCTTCTGTTCTTTAGGATCATAAAAGTATCCACTCTTCGTTTTCTTCGGATGCCATATGAACAACATCACTTCTGAACGTGATTCCAATTTGTCGGCTCGCCTATTCAAAGCACATAAGCGGGATAACCCCAAATCCTTAAGTGGTGCATACTGGGTTTGTGCCCGCTCCACAACTCGAAAGGGATCTTTTGTACCGACTTGGAATGCACACGGTTCAGCAAGTATGCTGCAGTCTCTAGGGCATATCCCTAAAAGAAAACTGGCAAAGTTGCATAACTCATCATCGACCGAACCATCTCTAAGAGACTTCGGTTCCTTCTCTCTGACACACCATTCTGCTGAGGCGTGCCCGGTGATGTCAGCTGGGATGTAATCCCACATTCTGTCAAGTAGTCATTGAACTCATTGGACATGTATTCCCCACCACGATTAGATCGTAGTGTTTTGATTTCTTTACCTAGCTTCTTCTCCACTTCTGCCTTGAATTCCTTAAAGGTTTCAAATCAATCCAACTTGTGGCGAAGAAGGTAAACATATCCTTACCTCGAGTAATCGTCAGTAAATTTGACGAAGTACTCATACCCTCCACGAGCTTGTGTAGACATAGACCCACACAAGTCAGAATGTATCAAACTTAATGCTTCTGTGGCTCTATAACCCTTTGCCTTCAAAGGCCTAGTCATCATCTTTCCTTCCAAACAAGGTTTCACAAGTTGGAAACGGTTCAATCTTGGAGAGACTCCAATGATCCATATTCCACCAACCTCTGAGTCCTGTTAAGATTGATGTGACCTAGTCTTAAGTGCCATAGATAAGTTTGGTTTACCTTAGAAGACTCTTTCCTCTTCTTAGGATTTGATGATGATGAAGCAATACAATATTAACAGAACTACGCGGTTTACAAGTAATAGTATATAAAGATCCGTTTAATGGTCCACCACAGATAAAATCATCGTCTTTCATGATAGAAACTTCACTATCAAAACTTGATTTATAACCATCCATGGTGCGTAGTTTTGAAACGAGAAATAATGTTTCGCCTAAACTCAGGCACATATTAAACATCTTTAAGTACTAAAACAGAACTATCAAAAGATAGATTTAAATCTCCAATGGCAATTGCAGGAACTTTCAATCCATTGTCCATTGAGACTACCACCTCGCCATTGCTCAATTACCTTTTCGCAAGAAACCTTGCAAGGTGTAACAAACATGAACAGCGTTGCCCCCGAATCCACTACCCATTCATGGGTAGAAGAGGAAACCAGAACAGTTTCAATTACAAGAGCGACTCACGTCTCTTTCTGTTTTGCCTTGACATCCGGATTATAATTCTTCCAAGTGTCCTTTCTTACCATTCTTGAAGAACCTTCCTTTCTCCTTTGACATTTGCATGTCGCCGGTAAGGACCGTCTTCTTACTCCCACTTGCTCTTCTTGAAATGTCCACCCTTCTCGTTCTTTTTCCGGTTTCCGCATTTCGAGGATTCCTTGAACTACTAGGGATATTCAAGACTTGAGCACTCTTGCCCTTTTCTATAACCTCTTTGACCGCTACCAAAGATTTGAGTAACATACTCAAAGTAAACTCGTTCTTAGACATAGCGGTCCTAAAAAAAAAAGTTCTTATAAAACCTTTGCGAGCATTTATTGGGAAGGTAAGATATCTCTTCCACTTTGTAAAATTATTTAAAATTGTAAACCCGTTAGGGTTTGGTTGATGAGATTGTTTAGGAACTCGAAATTAAAGTTTTTCGAACAGACATATCTGAAAAAATATAAATTAAAAGCATGTATAAAATTAATATTTGCACATAATTCGTAATTAACAATCATTGTAACCTTTTGAAAAACCAATGATGTTAAAAACCTCGAACCGCTCTAGGAATTCCACTAGCAAGCCACGCAGGTGGACGTTTACTAGCGTAACCCTAAACCAAGCTATTTACCTAGCTCTTTAATTCCAATCCACGTCAAGGTTCTTAAGACGAATGGAATTAATAGTTCGATATTCTAGACCATGTCACTATTAAAACGCGGAAAGGGACTTCGAGGGAAGTGAATTGTTCCTGCGGTGACATCTAAGCATTGACCATTAATTTGACCAAAATAGAATCAAATTCTCGAAATTGACATACTTACTCGAACCATGCCGCATTCAATTTGATCTAATTAGCCATCCTATTTAATTATTATCTTCTAGAGTACTCGTGTTTACTAGGCACGCAAGCCACGCAGGTGGACGTTTACAGCTTCGCTCCCACTACTCAATAATAATTAAATATTGTTTTGGAAAACTCATCTCACAAAACTGGTAGCTCAAAAATGCAAGCAAGCCACGCAGGTGGACGTTTACTCACACAATCTTACTACTTTCGTGTAGAGTCCAATTAATGGAGGTCCGATTAATTGTTTAATATCCAAATTAATGGAATCTAATTAAACATTTAATTTTAAAAATTGCTTAGTCTTTTTATTCAAAAGGTTTGTAACGAATCATGCATATCACATAATTCCTAAAGCATGCAATTTCTAAGCGCATATAATAAAACGTGCTCGCGAAAAATAAAACATGCTTTAACAATGACATAAATCCTATTCACATGATTTTCTAAGCACAATTAATCACATAATTGCATGCTAAAGCATAATAAAAAATAAATGCGCAAATAGGAATTTAAAATCGTTATCGGGCTTTAAAACACGTAATCCCTAACTATTACATTGCCCGATCAAAATACAGATCTTCGAAATCTTGAAAATCTTCGAATCTGGAAACTGCGTCGAAAACTGCATCGAACTGTCGTCGTCGGGGCCCGCCATGTGGCGTACACGTGGCATGCACGCCGGCCGAGCCGGTCGCCGCCACGTGGCGCCACATCGCCGAGCAGTGGCCGGGCGTGGCGCCCACGCGGCGTCTTCTTCATTAACAAGAAAACGCCGCCGCCGCCGCCGCTCCAGAGCCGCGGCGGCTGCGTGCCGTCGGCCCAGGGTGGGTCCGCCGCGGCCTTGCCGCTCTTCTCCGGCCAGCGGCATCGCCGGACCGCGGGCTGGAGCGCCGCGGCTGCTGCGTTACGCGCCGCCATGCGCCAGCGGCAGCCCGCCGCCCTCCCGTCGCCTCCCGCCGCCTCTTCGGTCGTCCCCAAGCCTTCCGGACGTCTCACGGACGTTCCGGGCTGTGAAGAATAGCCGCCTGGCGCCGTCACCGCGACAGTTTCTGCGCGATAAATCTCGCCCCCGCCGCCGCCGACTACGCCGCCCGAATTCACCCCTTTCCGAGCCGCGATTCGATCAATTGATTTAGGGGAAACGATTCTTGGACAATTTTCGACCACCATGATCGGATTCCGGCCGAAATTGTCCATCAATTTCCTTCAATTTCGAATTTTTTTTGTCGGAAAGATTTATAGTGAGCAGCGAACTTTAGACGTCGATTCCAGTCGCATCTGGGATCGGATGATCCCTTGCGACCTATAGACGCGAAGCTCGCTAGACGAGGATTCCAGCGGTTCAATCCGATAGTCGATCCGACGTTGGATACGCCGGGAATCGCCGCCGAAAGATGCGGCGGAACCCTAGCCGAACTAGGGTTTTCGCTGCAATTGGGGCTTTTCTGGACAGCACGACCACTTCTTCTTCCCGACGCTGTTCCAGACAAACCAGAAATCGGAATGAGCCGTGCGACCTATCCAGACGAAGCGCACGAGACGAAGAACAAAACTATCCGAACGGATCGGAAATATAACGTGGCACGCACGCCCACGCGCCCTCGCAAGGTGACGGTCGTGTTCTGCCAGCTTCTAGGGTTTCGTCCTTCCGCGCCGTCGCGCCTCGATTTTCGTGCCAACCGGACCAATTACAGTACAATAAACAGTACAATCACATAGCACATTGATCCTATCAACTACTCGTGGATTTTCTCACGAGAAAAACGTTACATAGGGGTCAAAACAGTGGCTCGCAGGCCGCCCCAAACACGAAAATTAACCCGATAACGACGGAATTGAAACTAATCATGCAACAATCAGAGCCTAAACCAGGCTCTGATACCAATTGAAGGAATAATAGAGTTTACAGTAAGGCTACCTTCCTCCTGGTGTGTTGTCGCGGCTCCGATTGTTGCTCTCCGTGTCGATCTTCCGATCCGTGTCCCGGCCCTTTTCTCCCTCCCGGGTGGTCGAGATCTCGAAGAAAATAAATTTATTCTCTCTCTATAAACTCACGCCACTCTCGATTTTTATGAATCAATTGTGTGAGTTTCTGAACAGAATACTAATATATATAGGCTTCAAAAACCTATATAATATTAATATATTTGTAGCCCATTAATTTAATTATAATCCAATGGGCTTCTATTAAATCAGCCCATAATATAATTAATTAATTTATTGGGCTACTAATATTTATCAATTAATTGGCCCAGCCAATTAATTCCAGATAAATGACATTATTAAATAATGTAAAAATACATTAATCCATTAATAATAAATTCTGAGAGACAATAAATTACTAGACAACTAATTGGGGCCGTATCGTGGATCCAATACAAGAAATAAAGTTTGGCCTCCAATTAATTAATTATCCATGCTCACCGTGAGCAAAATTAATTAATTAACACAGATTCATTCCACTAGAGAATCCGTGCTGACTTACCCCTTTATCTCAATTTGAGCAAGGGCTTGTATTTTAGACTTAATCGATCTCCGTATTTAAGATAGAAATATCCGTTAATTAATTAAGCTCACTGACAGCTTAAATTAATTAACATCTTATATTCCTGAGTAGTACCACTCGACCTTATTAACACACCTGAACTTAATCAACCGGCCGGGTTTAGTGTGCTAATCCTTTCGAGTTCCTCAGGGGATATTATCAACCCATTCCTGGGATACGGCTGCAAGATACAAACAACCAGCCTGAGCCACAAATGACTACTAACACCCAAGATACGTAGATCCGGTCGCTCATTGGACGTTCACCATAGTAGGTCAAAGTGATAGATAGCCAAATGCACTCAATGAAGTCTTACCAAGCTTAAGATCGGCTAAGTCACCGAGATCTTGGTTCTCCACTAAGGTCGGCTTAGGAGAACACATCTCACCGTGATCCTTCAATACACCACCTTAAGTGTACCAAGAAAGACAAGCAAACCTAAGACAAGCCACTTCTTATCTAAATCGCAGCTTAAACCGACAACTTCATCCTTAAGTTGTCTCAGCTGTGTTAACTGTTTATATCTTGTCAGTTCAACCAATTTGTGTTGTCTTCTGTGATACCCGACACACCACACAAATCTAACTTTTATACAAGATAAAGGATAACATGTGCAAATATACATATTTATCAGATAGGAGAATAAAACAGTGGTAAGGACAAAAACACATTGTATACAAGCATAAAAAGTGCTTCCAGTATACAAAATCCCAACACATGCCGCCCTTATTCTCTGCTGGACCTAACGGTGTTAGGAATATTACCCAACACAAATTTGCACAACATTTAAATTGATAAATGGAACCTAGGACCCCTTTAGATCCCACCTGAGCATCAATGTATACGTCCCTTGGCCCCATTACAACCCTGAAGAAAGACCTTCTTGACTTGCTAGTTGATCCTTTGATATCGTGATTGCGTGAATTATTTTTATTGATGAGTGGCTTACCTGGTGTAGTGTAGGGGAGTGCAGAGTGAATCGGTGAGCAAAATCTTGATTCATGCCTATTTTGACCAAATTGGTAACATTATTCCATGTGTTGAAGGTTTCAATTTGTTTCTTGAGGTTGAGATGAACTTGGCTGAATGGTTGTTCTGTTTGGGTAGGGGAACTTGTCTATGCAGTTTGCTGGATCTTACCTGGTTTATTTCGGTTCTTCTCTTGATTGTGTCTTGCCTTGGGGGTTTGAAAAATTTCGAGCAGCAACTTTGTTCTTATTGTTCTCATTTCATACTTGAGGGCAAGCATGACTCAAGTGTGAGGATATTTGATGAGTGTGTTTGCTACTAGTGTTTTCGTCGGATTTGTGGAGTAAATTCAACATGATGAAGGCTATTTGGTGCATCTTTGGTGGTATTTAAGCTCGAAGATACGAAGAACAAAGACGGCGTTGGTGTCCGATGTTTCATGAAGAAATGGATGAATTATGGATAATTGGGCCACTTTTGAAGATTTAATTGTTGTTGGGCCAAAGCTTGAAGATTTGGGAATATTTAAATTAGGCCCAGTACTTATTTTGTGTTGAGCCCATTTTGTGTTTTGACCTAGATATAAATAGGGAATAGTGTAGAGAGAGACAACAACTTTTCACCACAACTTTACTTCCCTTTTATTTCTTGCTCTCGGCTGCCAAGGAGAGGAGATGAAGGATTTATGTTTGTCATTTTCGAGTAATTAGAGGATGAAGATTTGGTAATGAGTTAATGCATTTCATTTGGTAAATCTCCTCTTCCTTTTTTAGTCCATATTATTCACGTTTTTTATCTCTTAAGGCTTGTAGCATTTATTATTCATGTTTTTTATCTCTTAAGATTTGGTAATGAGTTACTTGTAGCATTTATTACTTGTTTAATGGCTTGTTTTATTTTCCTACAAACCTTGTTCTAATTTATTTAAGCATGTGTAGCTAATTTTCTCGGCTCGACAAGGCAATGACGTTCTAGCCCTCGATTCCCCCTTGAGACCTAATGGTGCTTAAATTTTTCTCCTTGAGTTTTGATTAATTCCGTGTTAAAATTGGATAATAGATGGTTTTAGGATTGACCACCCTAAGATAGTAAATTATTTAATTGAATGGAATTTGGTCTTTGGTTAATTTGCTTGCATGATCATCATGGGTAAATAGTTTAATTTGAAAATTGGGGCGTTACACTTAAACCTTGTATTGATTGCATCTATGGAAAACAACATAGTGTTGCATCTAAGAGTAAACCTCCATCTAGGATGTCGAGCCCGTTACAATTAGTACATACTGATGTGTGCTACATGAAAGATAAGTCTCTTGGTGGTGCAATTTATTTATGTATAGCACATGAGTCTATGGAGCAACTTGGCATTTTGTACCGGTCCCAAGTCCTAACTCCCAACCCATATATAAAAACACATAGAGTAGTTGTTATACTAACATTTAATGTACATGAATAATAGAGTTATGTTATATTATTATTTAATGTTAGCTAGCTAGCTATCTTCTGATCATGCTTATATATAGGTAGATTCCAGTATATATCGTATACCACAAAAAAAGTTTAGCTTGAGAAGAGAAGAAGGTAGACAAACCCTATCCAATTGATCGATCAACGATGTTATTCAGGTATAATTTCCTCGCTAAAATTTAAAGGAAAATCGATGACTTGTGTTCTTCTTGAACTATGAGTCTATTTATATTTTATACGCATTCATAGAAACTTAATTTTAATTTAAATAAATATGGTGTGACATATAGTAAGAATAAAAATACCACTAATAAAAGTTGCGATAGAATGTCTTGTGCTAGGACCAGCGTATCATTGTTGCCACAATCGTCTTCTCCCTTCCCAGAGACCCCCTTCCACGGCAAGTAAGGCTCTACCCCACCGCGGTTCTCCGCCCAAGCTTCTCTGTTCGCAAGCCGCCGCCGCCGTCGGCTTCGCCTTCCGGCATCAGTGGCGCCGCCACTCCGCTTAAACACATTGTACGTAGTTTTTCTTCCATTTCCATGCACACGCTAAATCTTGTATATTTAACATATTTTTTTAAATTTACTATTTCGCCCCAATTATTTCGAAATTTCAGATTTGTCCCTAATTCATATTTGTCAATTTGTGTATTTATATTTAGGTATTTCCTTGGGGAGAAGAGGAGGGCGTGAAGAGAGAGTTTCTACTAGAGAAAACGGTGGGAAAACTGCAGAGAGGCACAGTAGTGGAGAAACTGAAACTGATCGACGACATCCAACGGCTGGGAATCGGCCACCTCTTTGACGACACCATCGCCGCCGTACTTCGCCTCCAATCCTTGGCTTTCTCTAATCAAGAAGACCTCGTCACCATGGGTCTCCGCTTCCGTCTGCTCCGCCACAACGGCTTCCACGTCAGCCCCGGTAAGTACTTGTTTAATCATGACGTCATACTAATCATACTATACAATGCATAAATTACTATATTAACATCTGATCACTTGTGTCATTTTTCAGAAGTGTTCATGCAATTCAAGGATAAAAATGGAAAATTCAAAGAATCGGAGACGCTAGGGCTACTGAGCTTATACGAAGCGGCGAATATGGGGGCTAAAGGAGAGGAGATATTGGAGGAGGCTATGGAGTTCGCCTTGCCTCGCCTGAGACGGTCGCTTGCTGAGGTGGCGCCGCCTCTTCACGGCGAGGTGGCGCAAGCGCTAGAGGTGCCGAGGCACATGAGGATGGCTAGGTTGGAAGCCAGACGGTTTATCGAACAGTACGGTAAAAAAAGAGACCAAGACCTTTTGGAGCTAGCAATTTTGGATTATAACCAAGTCCAATCACAACACCAATTGGAACTCGCTGAAATTACCAGGTTTAATATGTTTTTTTTGTAATTAATTATATTTCTAAGTAATTATATTTTAGGTAATTTCTTAAATTGGGAACACGTGTATCATAATATTGATGATTATAAATTGGACAACAGATATAATACCATTTATTCACATTATAAATAAACCTAGATTATTTACAAATATTATATTTTATATCATCTTCTATATAACTATATGTTTATGAATATCAAATTAATTGGAATTATGCATGTATGTGTGTCTTTAGGTGGTGGAAGCAGCTAGGTTTGGTGGATAAGTTAGGGTTTGGTCGAGACAGACCCTTGGAGTGTTTTTTATGGACCGTCGGGCTCCTCCCCGAGCCTAAGTACTCCACCTGGAGAATAGAGATGGCCAAGGCTATCTCTATTCTACTAGTGATCGATGATGTATTCGATACGTATGGAAAAATGGACGAACTAATCCTCTTCACGCATGCAATTCGGAGGTTATTTCTAAAAATAATACTCCCGAATTAAATTATTTCTCACGACAAAATATTAACGATGTATGTTGAAACGTATAGATGGGATCTTGAAGCGATGGAGAGTCTCCCCTCACCCCTCTTATTTCTTCTTAGTTTCTCTTCAAAATATTATATATAAATAAGTTGTGAGGTTTATATATAGCAAATTATTGGATTATTAAAACTTCTATAAATGTGATATTTTGTATTTATAATAAAATGGTAGAGGTTTTCTACTTAACTTTACATATATCATAATTAACATCTATTTCGTTCAAAGACGGCAAACGCTCCAATGTCAATTATGCATCTTCCAATCATAAAGTAAAACCAATGACTATAATATAATAAAAAAATTGTTTTTCCAATTTAAATTAAAATTCATCGGATAATACTAAGAGGTTTTAATGTGCCCAACTTGCTACGGTGGCTTTAACTTAGTTAATTTTAGTAGCTCGTATATCTATTACATATTTCATATTTCTACCTCCTTAAAATTGTCTACACTTTATTGTTTCATATCCCGAAAAAATATTATCTATTACATATTTCATATTTTAATAGGCATATAAATTTGGGACAGACGAAAAAGAAAAGTAGACATATATATTTGGGACGGAGGGAGTATAGCTGCATGCAATAACATCATCTATATATAGGCCCCCTTCGATTCGTGGATATCTTCTTTAGGGAAAAGAGTGTTTTCATGGTGATAGAGAAGAAGTTGATAGAAGTTCTCAAGAGGCACAAGAGAGCCATTGGCTGGACATTGGCTGATCTTACTGGAATTAGCCCAGATGTTTGCCAACATCATATTCTGCTCGAGCCAGACAGTAAGCCAAGCAGAGATCCTCAAAGGAAGCTTAATCTAAACATGACGGAAGTGGTGTTGAAGGAGATCCTCAAACTCCTTGCTATGGGTATTATCTATCTTATTTCAGACAGGAAGTGGGTGAGTCCGGTGCATGTTGTGCCCAAGAAATCTGGATTCCAAGTGGTGCAGAACGACAAACATGAACTTGTTCCAGTTCGCCTTCAAACAGGATGGCATATGTGTATTGACTACCGGAAGCTCAACACAGCAACACGCAAGGATCACTTCCCTCTGCCATTTATTGATCAAATGTTGGAGAGGCTTGCTGGGAAAGCCTATTTCTGTTTTCAAGATGGTTACAACGGATACTTTCAGATATATGTGAACGCGGAAGACCAGGAGAAGACTACTTTTACGTGCCCTTTTGGCACCTATGCTTACAGACGGATGCCTTTCGGCCTGTGTAATGCTCTGCAAACCTTCCAACGATGTATGATGAGTATCTTCTCGGATTTGATAGAGAAATGCATTGAAGTGTTCATGGATGATTTCACCGTTTATGGTGATTCATTTGATGGTTGTTTGGCAAGCTTAGACTTGGTGTTAACTCGGTGCGTGGAGAAGAATCTTGTTCTCAACTATGAAAAATGTCACTTCATGGTCACCGAATGAATAGTCTTAGGACATGTTGTATCGAAGAAGGGAATTCAAGTGGATGAAGCTAAGGTAGATCTGTTATCTCAGCTTCCTTACCCAACCAATGTGAAGGGAATTCGAGGTTTCTTAGGGCATGCGGGATTCTACCGCCGGTTCATAAAGGACTTTGCAAAAATTGCCCGGCCATTAACTAAGTTCTTTGCGCAGCGGGATATTCAGTTTGTCATGACAGAAGAGTACAAGCAGGCTTTTGATCTCTTAAAGGCGAAGTTGACTTCAACCCCATTCATGCAACCACCAGATTGGAACCTTCCATTTGAGATTATGTGCGACGCAAGTGATTATGCGGTGGGAGCGATTCTTGGTCAAAAAGTGGGGAAGGAAAGCCATCTTATATATTATGCTTCAAGACCTTGAACCCCGCTCAATGCAACTACACAACCACGGAGAAGGAGTTGCTAGCCATAGTCTTTTCCCTCGATAAGTTTCGTTCCTATTTGCTTGGTTCCAAGATTATAGTGTACTCGATCATTCGGCATTGAAATATTTGATGTCCAAGGTCGAATCCAAACCACGGTTGATGCGATGGATCCTCTTGCTACAAGAATTTGATTACGATATCAAAGATTGCTGAAAATCACGTTGCGACCACCCGAGCCGCCCGGTACTTCCAACGGATGCTACACCTATCAAAGAGTCATTCCCGGAGGGAGCATCTATATTCAGCAACAAGGCGGAATAATCTCAGCTTGTTGGACCAGAGTAGAAATTCTATAGCAGAAATGCCTTGTTGTAGCAGAGCAAGCTGGCAAACTGCCATGGTTTGCCCATATTGTGAACTACCTAACCACAGAGCAAATCCCTAATGGTTTCACAAGTGCACAAATGGTGAGGCTCCGTTGTGAGTCCAAGCATTACTTCTGGGATGAGCCTTACCTGTGGAAGGTTGGTGTTGACCAAGTTATCAGAAGATGTATTCCGGAGAGTGAGCAAGGTGATATTATGTCTCACAGTAATTCCCTTGCTTGTGGAGGACACTTTGGCCCCAAGAGGACAGCAAGAAAGGTTCTGGACAACGGATTCTTTTGGCTTACTTTGAACCGCGATGCTTACTTGTTTTGCAAAAGCTGTCCTAGGTGTCAAATGACCGGGAATATCTCCGTGAAAGATGAAATGCCTCAATGTCCTATTCGAGCTTATGAAATATTCGATGTGTGGGGAATGGACTTCATGGGGCCTTTCCCTAGTTCATGTGGAAATTTGTATATTCTTCTCGCGGTGAATTATGTCTCAAAGTGGGTGGAGGCAAAGACCACTCGAACCAATGATTCGAAAGTTGTCTCAAACTTTCTCAAGAGTCACATATTTAGTCGATTTGGTGTTCCAAGGGCTGTGATTAGCGATCAAGATTCTCATTTTTACAATCGCACTATTGAGGCCCTCATGAAGAAGTACGGAGTCCACCACCGCCTTTCTACTCCTTACCACCCCCAAAGCAATGGACAAGCCGAGGTATCTAATCGCGAAGTGAAGCAAATTCTTGAGAAGGTCGTGAATCCTTCGCATAAGGATTGGAGTTTGCGGTTGGATGATGCATTGTGGGCATATCGAACCGCTTATAAGACGCCTATCGGTGTGTCCCCTTATAGGCTTATCTTTGGGAAATTGTGTTACTTACCGGTTGGCATCGAACACAAGGCTTTTAGGGCTATCAAAGAGATGAATATGCAACCGGCTAAGTGTGAGGAGGAGCGGAAATTCCAACTCCAAGAGCTTGAAGAACTTCGATTGGAAGCTTATGAATCTGCCAATTGGTACGAGGATAGGACCAAGATGTGGCACGATAAGAACATTCTTGGCAAAACATTCCAAGTGGGACAGCAGGTACTCTTATACCAGTCCAAGCTCCGTTTGATGCCTGGAAAATTGAGATCGCGTTGGATAGGCCCATTCACAGTTCGTTCAATCTGCCCCAGTGAAGTTATTGAGATTCATTGCCCCTCTACGGACAAAGTGTTCAAGGTGAACGGACATCGATTGAAGGCATACTTCGACTCTTCCCAACTGCAAACAGTGAGTGAAGTGGCCTTAATCCCTCCGGTTTAAACCTGATTGCTCAAGGGGACGTCTAGCCAAGGACGTTAAACAAGGGCGCTCGTGGGAGGCAACCCACCTTATCTCGTACCTTCTTTATTTATGTTTTTGTTTTTTTTACTAGGCTTGTTTTGTGTTGAATATTTGGTTGCTCTCTTTTGCCTTCGTATTTGAGTTACTGCTAATGGACACCCTTAGTTTTTCTAGTCGAGAGTCCATCTCCCGAGCTCTCTTCCATTGTAGGTGTTTTGTCTATCCCAAGGAATGTCCGTGACGAGCTCCAGTACTCCACGCCAGCACCAGACTACATGAGCAGATTCTAACTCCGAAAACTTGCTACCCTTGTGTACCTCCGGACGAGCATTCTCGGCGAGTCATCCGGCACCCTCTGGTGAAAGTTTTCCAAACCCCAAGATTTTTTTTTTCATGGTTATTCGCTCCTCCTTCGTCTCAAGTGTGAGGAGGAGCATGTTATTTGTTCCTGGGGGGATGTTATCTCGTTCATTCTCGTGTCTTCTTATACCTCTATTTGCTTGAGGGCAAGCAAAGATGCAAGTGTGAGGAGGGGTTTTAGTGTCTCTTGTCTGTCAAGTTCTCCTAAATTTGCATAGCCTGATTTTCATTCCCTTGAAATTTTTGTCATCTAAGTGAATCAAAATACCTCTATGCATAATCAGTAAATTCACTAACTTGGAACTTGTTAGATGAAACTTGGGATGAAAAATTGGCATGAATCGAGTTGTTTTAACCCTTACTTAAGGTCGGGTTTGAGCCAACAAGAGAGAGCGATCTCTACTTTGAGAGATTTGTTTGTCACAAAGATCGCAATATAAGCTGGATCATAGGCAATGCATGATAGAAGGCACTAGGATGCACCCTTTTTTGCCTCGAATTTCAAATCCTAACCGTGCAATAATCCCCTAGTGAACCAACTTGAAGCTTATATCCTATTTCTTGACTCGGCCAGCTAAACTTAGTCGAAGCCTCAAAATTGGACTTTCTCTTGGCCCTAAGTGCATCTTTTGTGTTGTGGTAATTGTTTGGAAGTGAAGAAGAAAGAAACAATGTGTCCAAATTTTGTTTGTGCAAGAAGTGAATATTCGAATTGTGGGCCGATTATTAATGAAAAGGTCTTGTCTGCAAAAAGAAAAAAAAAACAAAAGGGAGAAGATAGTTAAAAATAAGAAGAGGCCCCTGTATAAAGCTGATCTGAAGATTCTTATATGCATATTGATGCCTTGTTTGAACATGCCGCCCTTATTCTCTTCTGGACCTAACGGTGTTAGGAATATTACCCAACACAAATTTGCACAACATTTAAATTGATAAATGGAACCTAGGACCCCTTTAGATCCCACCTGAGCATCAATGTATACGTCCCTTGGCCCCATTACAACCCTGAAGAAAGACCTTCTTGACTTGCTAGTTGATCCTTTGATATCGTGATTGCGTGAATTGTTTTTATTGATGAGTGGCTTACCTGGAGTAGTGTAGGGGAGTGCAGAGTGAATCGGTGAGCAAAATCTTGATTCATGCCTATTTTGACCAAATTGATAACATTATTCCATGTGTTGAAGGTTTCAATTTGTTTCTTGAGGTTGAGATGAACTTGGCTGAATGGTTGTTCTGTTTGGGTAGGGGAACTTGTCTATGCAGTTTGCTGGATCTTACCTGGTTTATTTCGGTTCTTCTCTTGATTGTGTCTTGCCTTGGGGGTTTGAAAAATTTCGAGCAGCAACTTTGTTCTTATTGTTCTCATTTCATACTTGAGGGCAAGCATGACTCAAGTGTGAGGATATTTGATGAGTGTGTTTGCTACTCGTGTTTTCGTCGGATTTGTGGAGTAAATTCAACATGATGAAGGCTATTTGGTGCATCTTTGGTGGTATTTAAGCTCGAAGATACGAAGAACAAAGACGGCGTTGGTGTCCGATGTTTCATGAAGAAATGGATGAATTATGGATAATTGGGCCACTTTTGAAGATTTAATTGTTGTTGGGCCAAAGCTTGAAGATTTGGGAATATTTAAATTAGGCCCGGTACTTATTTTGTGTTGAGCCCATTTTGTGTTTTGACCTAGATATAAATAGGGAATAGTGTAGAGAGAGACAACAACTTTTCACCACAACTTTACTTCCCTTTTATTTCTTGCTCTCGGCTGCCAAGGAGAGGAGATGAAGGATTTATGTTTGTCATTTTCGAGTAATTAGAGGATGAAGATTTGGTAATGAGTTAATGCATTTCATTTGGTAAATCTCCTCTTCCTTTTTTAGTCCATATTATTCACGTTTTTTATCTCTTAAGGCTTGTAGCATTTATTATTCATATTTTTTATCTCTTAAGATTTGGTAATGAGTTACTTGTAGCATTTATTACTTGTTTAATGGCTTGTTTTATTTTCCTACAAACCTTGTTCTAATTTATTTAAGCATGTGTAGCTAATTTTCTCGGCTCGACAAGGCAATGACGTTCTAGCCCTCGATTCCCCCTTGAGACCTAATGGTGCTTAAATTTTTCTCCTTGAGTTTTGATTAATTCCGTGTTAAAATTGGATAATAGATGGTTTTAGGATTGACCACCCTAAGATAGTAAATTATTTAATTGAATGGAATTTGGTCTATGGTTAATTTGCGTGCATGATCATCATGGGTAAATAGTTTAATTTGAAAATTGGGGCTTTACACTTAAACCTTGTATTGATTGCATCTATGGAAAACAACATAGTGTTGCATCTAAGAGTAAACCTCCATCTAGGATGTCGAGCCCGTTACAATTAGTACATACTGATGTGTGCTACATGAAAGATAAGTCTCTTGGTGGTGCAATTTATTTATGTATAGCACGAGTCTATGGAGCAACTTGGCATTTTGTACCGGTCCCAAGTCCTAACTCCCAACCCATATATAAAAACACATAGAGTAGTTGTTATACTAACATTTAATGAACATGAATAATAGAGTTATGTTATATTATTATTTAATGTTAGCTAGCTAGCTATCTTCTGATCATGCTTATATATAGGTAGATTCCAGTATATATCGTATACCACAAAAAAAGTTTAGCTTGAGAAGAGAAGAAGGTAGACAAACCCTATCCAATTGATCGATCAACGATGTTATTCAGGTATAATTTCCTCGCTAAAATTTAAAGGAAAATCGATGACTTGTGTTCTTCTTGAACTATGAGTCTATTTATATTTTATACGCATTCATAGAAACTTAATTTTAATTTAAATAAATATGGTGTGACATATAGTAAGAATAAAAATACCACTAATAAAAGTTGCGATAGAATGTCTTGTGCTAGGACCAGCGTATCATTGTTGCCACAACCGTCTTCTCCCTTCCCAGAGACCTCCCTTCCACGGCAAGTAAGGCTCTACCCCACCGCGGTTCTCCGCCCAAGCTTCTCTGTTCGCAAGCCGCCGCCGCCGTCGGCTTCGCCTTCCAGCATCAGTGGCGCCGCCACTCCGCTTAAACACATTGTACGTAGTTTTTCTTCCATTTCCATGCACACGCTAAATCTTGTATATTTAACATATTTTTTTAAATTTACTATTTCGCCCCAATTATTTCGAAATTTCAGATTTGTCCCTAATTCATATTTGTCAATTTGTGTATTTATATTTAGGTATTTCCTTGGGGAGAAGAGGAGGGCGTGAAGAGAGAGTTTCTACTAGAGAAAACGGTGGGAAAACTGCAGAGAGGCACAGTAGTGGAGAAACTGAAACTGATCGACGACATCCAACGGCTGGGAATCGGCCACCTCTTTGACGACACCATCGCCGCCGTACTTCGCCTCCAATCCTTGGCTTTCTCTAATCAAGAAGACCTCGTCACCATGGGTCTCCGCTTCCGTCTGCTCCGCCACAACGGCTTCCACGTCAGCCCCGGTAAGTACTTGTTTAATCATGACGTCATACTAATCATACTATACAATGCATAAATTACTATATTAACATCTGATCACTTGTGTCATTTTTCAGAAGTGTTCATGCAATTCAAGGATAAAAATGGAAAATTCAAAGAATCGGAGACGCTAGGGCTACTGAGCTTATACGAAGCGGCGAATATGGGGGCTAAAGGAGAGGAGATATTGGAGGAGGCTATGGAGTTCGCCTTGCCTCGCCTGAGACGGTCGCTTGCTGAGGTGGCGCCGCCTCTTCACGGCGAGGTGGCGCAAGCGCTAGAGGTGCCGAGGCACATGAGGATGGCTAGGTTGGAAGCCAGACGGTTTATCGAACAGTACGGTAAAAAAAGAGACCAAGACCTTTTGGAGCTAGCAATTTTGGATTATAACCAAGTCCAATCACAACACCAATTGGAACTCGCTGAAATTACCAGGTTTAATATGTTTTTTTTGTAATTAATTATATTTCTAAGTAATTATATTTTAGGTAATTTCTTAAATTGGGAACACGTGTATCATAATATTGATGATTATAAATTGGACAACAGATATAATACCATTTATTCACATTATAAATAAACCTAGATTATTTACAAATATTATATTTTATATCATCTTCTATATAACTATATGTTTATGAATATCAAATTAATTGGAATTATGCATGTATGTGTGTCTTTAGGTGGTGGAAGCAGCTAGGTTTGGTGGATAAGTTAGGGTTTGGTCGAGACAGACCCTTGGAGTGTTTTTTATGGACCGTCGGGCTCCTCCCCGAGCCTAAGTACTCCACCTGGAGAATAGAGACGGCCAAGGCTATCTCTATTCTACTAGTGATCGATGATGTATTCGATACGTATGGAAAAATGGACGAACTAATCCTCTTCACGCATGCAATTCGGAGGTTATTTCTAAAAATAATACTCCCGAATTAAATTATTTCTCACGACAAAATATTAACGATGTATGTTGAAACGTATAGATGGGATCTTGAAGCGATGGAGAGTCTCCCCGAGTACATGAAAATATGTTACATGGCGTTGTACAACACCACAAATGAAATATGCTATAAAGTGCTCAAGAGCAACGGATTAATTGCCCTCCCATACCTTAAATCTACGGTAACTAATTAATTGATTGCAATAAAGTAATTAAAATTCAAGATTGAAATAAATGTGAAAAATGACTTAAATTAGTTTCTGATTGAAGTGGATAGACGTGATAGAATGCATGATGGTGGAGGCGCGGTGGTTCAACGGCGGCGGAACCCCACCTAAGTTAGAAGAGTATATAGAGAATGGAGTGTCGACTGCAGGTGCATATATGGCTCTCATACACCTCTTCTTTCTAATTGGAGACGGCGTTAACGGTCAAAATGCCCAACTATTGAGTCAAAAACCCTATCCCAAACTCTTCTCCGCCGCCGGCCGGATTCTCCGCCTCTGGGATGATCTCGGAACCGCCAAGGTATATATACTATTATTCTACACACTTATATGGAAATGATCAAATGAGAACAAGACCCGTATATGAGAACTAGGAATCAATCTACACTCTTCATTTTTTGGACAACCATATTTGAATCTGACTTCTGATGCATAATTCTTCTGTTTTTTAAGCATAGCATAAGACCGAAAATGTGAAGTTAGAATTTATGCATTGCTTGTAAGCGGAGTATACATTGATTGGTGAATTAACCCTTATAAAAGTTGGTTCTCATTGAAACCACATTCATATGTATTTAGTAACTCAATATATAAAACTTATATGTGTGTTGTGGAATGATAGGAGGAGGAAGAACGAGGGGATCTAGCGTCGAGCATACACTTGTTTATGAGAGAGAAGAATTTATCGACAGAGGAGGAGGTTAGAAGTCGCATTTCAGAAGAGATTTCATGTTTATGGAAGGATCTAAATGCCGAACTCATCTCTAACAACTTGCCATTACCAATAATAAAAGTCGCACTTAACATGGCACGAGCTTCCCAAGTTGTGTACAATCACGAACATGACACGTATTTCTCAAGCGTCGATAATTTTGTGGAGGCCCTCTTCTTCACCCCTCTTATTTCTTCTTAGTTTCTCTTCAAAATATTACATATAAATAAGTTGTGAGGTTTATATATAGCAAATTATTGGATTATTAAAACTTCTATAAATGTGATATTTTGTTTTTATAATAAAATGGTAGAGGTTTTCTACTTAACTTTACATATATCATAATTAACATCTATTTCGTTCAAAGACGGCAAATGCTCCAATGTCAATTATGCATCTTCCAATCATAAAGTAAAACCAATGACTATAATATAATAAAAAAATTGTTTTTCCAATTTAAATTAAAATTCATCGGATAATACTAAGAGGTTTTAATGTGCCCAACTTGCTACGGTGGCTTTAACTTAGTTAATTTTAGTAGCTCGTATATCTATTACATATTTCATATTTCTACCTCCTTAAAATTGTCTACACTTTATTGTTTCATATCCCGAAAAAATATTATCTATTACATATTTCATATTTTAATAGGCATATAAATTTGGGACAGACGAAAAAGAAAAGTAGACATATATATTTGGGACGGAGGGAGTATAGCTGCATGCAATAACATCATCTATATATAGGCCCCCTTCGATTCGTGGATATCTTCTTTAGGGAAAAGAGTGTTTTCATGGTGATAGAGAAGAAGTTGATAGAAGTTCTCAAGAGGCACAAGAGAGCCATTGGCTGGACATTGGCTGATCTTACTGGAATTAGCCCAGATGTTTGCCAACATCATATTCTGCTCGAGCCAGACAGTAAGCCAAGCAGAGATCCTCAAAGGAAGCTTAATCTAAACATGACGGAAGTGGTGTTGAAGGAGATCCTCAAACTCCTTGCTATGGGTATTATCTATCTTATTTCAAACAGGAAGTGGGTGAGTCCGGTGCATGTTGTGCCCAAGAAATCTGGATTCCAAGTGGTGCAGAACGACAAACATGAACTTGTTCCAGTTCGCCTTCAAACAGGATGGCATATGTGTATTGACTACCGGAAGCTCAACACAGCAACACGCAAGGATCACTTCCCTCTGCCATTTATTGATCAAATGTTGGAGAGGCTTGCTGGGAAGGCCTATTTCTGTTTTCAAGATGGTTACAGCGGATACTTTCAGATATATGTGAACGCGGAAGACCAGGAGAAGACTACTTTTACGTGCCCTTTTGGCACCTATGCTTACAGACGGATGCCTTTTGGCCTGTGTAATGCTCTGCAAACCTTCCAACGATGTATGATGAGTATCTTCTCGGATTTGATAGAGAAATGCATTGAAGTGTTCATGGATGATTTCACCGTTTATGGTGATTCATTTGATGGTTGTTTGGCAAGCTTAGACTTGGTGTTAACTCGGTGCGTGGAGAAGAATCTTGTTCTCAACTATGAAAAATGTCACTTCATGGTCACCGAATGAATAGTCTTAGGACATGTTGTATCGAAGAAGGGAATTCAAGTGGATGAAGCTAAGGTAGATCTGTTATCTCAGCTTCCTTACCCAACCAATGTGAAGGGAATTCGAGGTTTCTTAGGGCATGCGGGATTCTACCGCCGGTTCATAAAGGACTTTGCAAAAATTGCCCAGCCATTAACTAAGTTGCTGCAGCAGGATATTCAGTTTGTCATGACAGAAGAGTACAAGCAGGCTTTTGATCTCTTAAAGGCGAAGTTGACTTCAACCCCATTCATGCAACCACCAGATTGGAACCTTCCATTTGAGATTATGTGCGACGCAAGTGATTATGCGGTGGGAGCGATTCTTGGTCAAAAAGTGGGGAAGGAAAGCCATCTTATATATTATGCTTCGAAGACCTTGAACCCCGCTCAATGCAACTACACAACCACGGAGAAGGAGTTGCTAGCCATAGTCTTTTCCCTCGATAAGTTTCGTTCCTATTTGCTTGGTTCCAAGATTATAGTGTACTCTGATCATTCGGCATTGAAATATTTGATGTCCAAGGCTGAATCCAAACCACGGTTGATGCGATGGATCCTCTTGCTACAAGAATTTGATTACGATATCAAAGATTGCTGAAAATCACGTTGCAGACCACCTGAGCCGCCTGGTACTTCCAGCGGATGCTACACCTATCAAAGAGTCATTCCCAGAGGAGCATCTATATTCAGCAACAAGGCGGAATAATCTCAGCTTGTTGGACCAGAGTAGAAATTCTATAGCAGAATGCCTTGCTGTAGCAGAGCAAGCTGGCAAACTGCCATGGTTTGCCCATATTGTGAACTACCTAACCACAGAGCAAATCCCTAATGGTTTCACAAGTGCACAAATGGTGAGGCTCCGTTGTGAGTCCAAGCATTACTTCTGGGATGAGCCTTACCTGTGGAAGGTTGGTGTTGACCAAGTTATCAGAAGATGTATTCCGGAGAGTGAGCAAGGTGATATTATGTCTCACAGTAATTCCCTTGCTTGTGGAGGACACTTTGGCCCCAAGAGGACAGCAAGAAAGGTTCTGGACAACGGATTCTTTTGGCTTACTTTGAACCGCGATGCTTACTTGTTTTGCAAAAGCTGTCCTAGGTGTCAAATGACCGGGAATATCTCCGTGAAAGATGAAATGCCTCAATGTCCTATTCGAGCTTATGAAATATTCGATGTGTGGGGAATGGACTTCATGGGGCCTTTCCCTAGTTCATGTGGAAATTTGTATATTCTTCTCGCGGTGAATTATGTCTCAAAGTGGGTGGAGGCAAAGACCACTCGAACCAATGATTCGAAAGTTGTCTCAAACTTTCTCAAGAGTCACATATTTAGTCGATTTGGTGTTCCAAGGGCTGTGATTAGCGATCAAGATTCTCATTTTTACAATCGCACTATTGAGGCCCTCATGAAGAAGTACGGAGTCCACCACCGCCTTTCTACTCCTTACCACCCCCAAAGCAATGGACAAGCCGAGGTATCTAATCGCGAAGTGAAGCAAATTCTTGAGAAGGTCGTGAATCCTTCGCATAAGGATTGGAGTTTGCGGTTGGATGATGCATTGTGGGCATATCGAACCGCTTATAAGACGCCTATCGGTGTGTCCCCTTATAGGCTTATCTTTGGGAAATTGTGTTACTTACCGGTTGGCATCGAACACAAGGCTTTTAGGGCTATCAAAGAGATGAATATGCAACCGGCTAAGTGTGAGGAGGAGCGGAAATTCCAACTCCAAGAGCTTGAAGAACTTCGATTGGAAGCTTATGAATCTGCCAATTGGTACGAGGATAGGACCAAGATGTGGCACGATAAGAACATTCTTGGCAAAACATTCCAAGTGGGACAGCAGGTACTCTTATACCAGTCCAAGCTCCGTTTGATGCCTGGAAAATTGAGATCGCGTTGGATAGGCCCATTCACAGTTCGTTCAATCTGCCCCAGTGAAGTTATTGAGATTCATTGCCCCTCTACGGACAAAGTGTTCAAGGTGAACGGACATCGATTGAAGGCATACTTCGACTCTTCCCAACTGCAAACAGTGAGTGAAGTGGCCTTAATCCCTCCGGTTTAAACCTGATTGCTCAAGGGGACGTCTAGCCAAGGACGTTAAACAAGGGCGCTCGTGGGAGGCAACCCACCTTATCTCGTACCTTCTTTATTTATGTTTTTGTTTTTTTTACTAGGCTTGTTTTGTGTTGAATATTTGGTTGCTCTCTTTTGCCTTCGTATTTGAGTTACTGCTAATGGACACCCTTAGTTTTTCTAGTCGAGAGTCCATCTCCCGAGCTCTCTTCCATTGTAGGTGTTTTGTCTATCCCAGGGAATGTCCGTGACGAGCTCCAGTACTCCACGCCAGCACCAGACTACATGAGCAGATTCTAACTCCGAAAACTTGCTACCCTTGTGTACCTCCAGACAGAGCATTCTCAGCAGTCATCTGGCACCCTCTGGTGAAAGTTTTCCAAACCCCAAGCTTTTTTTTTCATGGTTATTCGCTCCTCCTTCGTCTCAAGTGTGAGGAGGAGCATGTTATTTGTTCTGGGGGGATGTTATCTGTTCATTCTGTGTCTTCTTATACCTCTATTTGCTTGAGGGCAAGCAAAGATGCAAGTGTGAGGAGGGGTTTTAGTGTCTCTTGTCTGTCAAGTTCTCCTAAATTTGCATAGCCTGATTTTCATTCCCTTGAAATTTTTGTCATCTAAGTGAATCAAAATACCTCTATGCATAATCAGTAAATTCACTAACTTGGAACTTGTTAGATGAAACTTGGGATGAAAAATTGGCATGAATCGAGTTGTTTTAACCCTTACTTAAGGTCAGGTTTGAGCCAACAGTAGAGCAGTCTCTACTTTGAGAGATTTGTTTGTCACAGCATCGCAATATAACTGGATCATAGGCAATGCATGATAGAAGGCACTAGGATGCACCCTTTTTTGCCTGAATTTCAAATCCTAACCGTGCAATAATCCCCTAGTGAACCAACTTGAAGCTTATATCCTATTTCTTGACTCAGCCAGTTAAACTTAGTCGAAGCCTCAAAATTGGACTTTCTCTTGGCCCTAAGTGCATCTTTTGTGTTGTGGTAATTGTTTGGAAGTGAAGAAGAAAGAAACAATGTGTCCAGCCCCTGTTTGTGCAAGAAGTGAATATTCTGAATTGTGGCTGATTATTAATGAAAAGGTCTTGTCTGCAAAAAGAAAAAAAAACAAAAGGGAGAAGATAGTTAAAAATAAGAAGAGGCCCCTGTATAAAGCTGATCTGAAGATTCTTATATGCATATTGATGCCTTGTTTGAACATGCCGCCCTTATTCTCTGCTGGACCTAACGGTGTTAGGAATATTACCCAACACAAATTTGCACAACATTTAAATTGATAAATGGAACCTAGGACCCCTTTAGATCCCACCTGAGCATCAATGTATACGTCCCTTGGCCCCATTACAACCCTGAAGAAAGACCTTCTTGACTTGCTAGTTGATCCTTTGATATCGTGATTGCGTGAATTGTTTTTATTGATGAGTGGCTTACCTGGAGTAGTGTAGGGGAGTGCAGAGTGAATCGGTGAGCAAAATCTTGATTCATGCCTATTTTGACCAAATTGATAACATTATTCCATGTGTTGAAGGTTTCAATTTGTTTCTTGAGGTTGAGATGAACTTGGCTGAATGGTTGTTCTGTTTGGGTAGGGGAACTTGTCTATGCAGTTTGCTGGATCTTACCTGGTTTATTTCGGTTCTTCTCTTGATTGTGTCTTGCCTTGGGGGTTTGAAAAATTTCGAGCAGCAACTTTGTTCTTATTGTTCTCATTTCATACTTGAGGGCAAGCATGACTCAAGTGTGAGGATATTTGATGAGTGTGTTTGCTACTCGTGTTTTCGTCGGATTTGTGGAGTAAATTCAACATGATGAAGGCTATTTGGTGCATCTTTGGTGGTATTTAAGCTCGAAGATACGAAGAACAAAGACGGCGTTGGTGTCCGATGTTTCATGAAGAAATGGATGAATTATGGATAATTGGGCCACTTTTGAAGATTTAATTGTTGTTGGGCCAAAGCTTGAAGATTTGGGAATATTTAAATTAGGCCCAGTACTTATTTTGTGTTGAGCCCATTTTGTGTTTTGACCTAGATATAAATAGGGAATAGTGTAGAGAGAGACAACAACTTTTCACCACAACTTTACTTCCCTTTTATTTCTTGCTCTCGGCTGCCAAGGAGAGGAGATGAAGGATTTATGTTTGTCATTTTCGAGTAATTAGAGGATGAAGATTTGGTAATGAGTTAATGCATTTCATTTGGTAAATCTCCTCTTCCTTTTTTAGTCCATATTATTCACGTTTTTTATCTCTTAAGGCTTGTAGCATTTATTATTCATGTTTTTTATCTCTTAAGATTTGGTAATGAGTTACTTGTAGCATTTATTACTTGTTTAATGGCTTGTTTTATTTTCCTACAAACCTTGTTCTAATTTATTTAAGCATGTGTAGCTAATTTTCTCGGCTCGACAAGGCAATGACGTTCTAGCCCTCGATTCCCCCTTGAGACCTAATGGTGCTTAAATTTTTCTCCTTGAGTTTTGATTAATTCCGTGTTAAAATTGGATAATAGATGGTTTTAGGATTGACCACCCTAAGATAGTAAATTATTTAATTGAATGGAATTTGGTCTTTGGTTAATTTGCTTGCATGATCATCATGGGTAAATAGTTTAATTTGAAAATTGGGGCGTTACACTTAAACCTTGTATTGATTGCATCTATGGAAAACAACATAGGGTTGCATTTAAGAGTAAACCTCCATCTAGGATGTCGAGCCCGTTACAATTAGTACATACTGATGTGTGCTACATGAAAGATAAGTCTCTTGGTGGTGCAATTTATTTATGTATAGCACATGAGTCTATGGAGCAACTTGGCATTTTCTACCGGTCCCAAGTCCTAACTCCCAACCCATATATAAAAACACATAGAGTAGTTGTTATACTAACATTTAATGTACATGAATAATAGAGTTATGTTATATTATTATTTAATGTTAGCTAGCTAGCTATCTTCTGATCATGCTTATATATAGGTAGATTCCAGTATATATCGTATACCACAAAAAAAGTTTAGCTTGAGAAGAGAAGAAGGTAGACAAACCCTATCCAATTGATCGATCAACGATGTTATTCAGGTATAATTTCCTCGCTAAAATTTAAAGGAAAATCGATGACTTGTGTTCTTCTTGAACTATGAGTCTATTTATATTTTATACGCATTCATAGAAACTTAATTTTAATTTAAATAAATATGGTGTGACATATAGTAAGAATAAAAATACCACTAATAAAAGTTGCGATAGAATGTCTTGTGCTAGGACCAGCGTATCATTGTTGCCACAACCGTCTTCTCCCTTCCCAGAGACCTCCCTTCCACGGCAAGTAAGGCTCTACCCCACCGCGGTTCTCCACCCAAGCCTCTCTGTTCGCAAGCCGCCGCCGCCGTCGGCTTCGCCTTCCAGCATCAGTGGCGCCGCCACTCCGCTTAAACACATTGTACGTAGTTTTTCTTCCATTTCCATGCACACGCTAAATCTTGTATATTTAACATATTTTTTTAAATTTACTATTTCGCCCCAATTATTTCGAAATTTCAGATTTGTCCCTAATTCATATTTGTCAATTTGTGTATTTATATTTAGGTATTTCCTTGGGGAGAAGAGGAGGGCGTGAAGAGAGAGTTTCTACTAGAGAAAACGGTGGGAAAACTGCAGAGAGGCACAGTAGCGGAGAAACTGAAACTGATCGACGACATCAAACGGCTGGGAATCGGCCACCTCTTTGACGACACCATCGCCGCCGTACTTCGCCTCCAATCCTTGGCTTTCTCTAATCAAGAAGACCTCGTCACCATGGGTCTCCGCTTCCGTCTGCTCCGCCACAACGGCTTCCACGTCAGCCCCGGTAAGTACTTGTTTAATCATGACGTCATACTAATCATACTATACAATGCATAAATTACTATATTAACACCTGATCACTTGTGTCATTTTTCAGAAGTGTTCATGCAATTCAAGGATAAAAATGGAAAATTCAAAGAATCGGAGACGCTAGGGCTACTGAGCTTATACGAAGCGGCGAATATGGGGGCTAAAGGAGAGGAGATATTGGAGGAGGCTATGGAGTTCGCCTTGCCTCGCCTGAGACGGTCGCTTGCTGAGGTGGCGCCGCCTCTTCACGGCGAGGTGGCGCAAGCGCTAGAGGTGCCGAGGCACATGAGGATGGCTAGGTTGGAAGCCAGACGGTTTATCGAACAGTACGGTAAAAAAAGAGACCAAGACCTTTTGGAGCTAGCAATTTTGGATTATAACCAAGTCCAATCACAACACCAATTGGAACTCGCTGAAATTACCAGGTTTAATATGTTTTTTTTTGTAATTAATTATATTTCTAAGTAATTATATTTTAGGTAATTTCTTAAATTGGGAACACGTGTATCATAATATTGATGATTATAAATTGGACAACAGATATAATACCATTTATTCACATTATAAATAAACCTAGATTATTTACAAATATTATATTTTATATCATCTTCTATATAACTATATGTTTATGAATATCAAATTAATTGGAATTATGCATGTATGTGTGTCTTTAGGTGGTGGAAGCAGCTAGGTTTGGTGGATAAGTTAGGGTTTGGTCGAGACAGACCCTTGGAGTGTTTTTTATGGACCGTCGGGCTCCTCCCCGAGCCTAAGTACTCCACCTGGAGAATAGAGACGGCCAAGGCTATCTCTATTCTACTAGTGATCGATGATGTATTCGATACGTATGGAAAAATGGACGAACTAATCCTCTTCACGCATGCAATTCGGAGGTTATTTCTAAAAATAATACTCCCGAATTAAATTATTTCTCACGACAAAATATTAACGATGTATGTTGAAACGTATAGATGGGATCTTGAAGCGATGGAGAGTCTCCCCGAGTACATGAAAATATGTTACATGGCGTTGTACAACACCACAAATGAAATATGCTATAAAGTGCTCAAGAGCAACGGATTAATTGCCCTCCCATACCTTAAATCTACGGTAACTAATTAATTGATTGCAATAAAGTAATTAAAATTCAAGATTGAAATAAATGTGAAAAATGACTTAAATTAGTTTCTGATTGAAGTGGATAGATGTGATAGAATGCATGATGGTGGAGGCGCGGTGGTTCAACGGCGGCGGAACCCCACCTAAGTTAGAAGAGTATATAGAGAATGGAGTGTCGACTGCAGGTGCATATATGGCTCTCATACACCTCTTCTTTCTAATTGGAGACGGCGTTAACGGTCAAAATGCCCAACTATTGAGTCAAAAACCCTATCCCAAACTCTTCTCCGCCGCCGGCCGGATTCTCCGCCTCTGGGATGATCTCGGAACCGCCAAGGTATATATACTATTATTCTACACACTTATATGGAAATGATCAAATGAGAACAAGACCCGTATATGAGAACTAGGAATCAATCTACACTCTTCATTTTTTGGACAACCATATTTGAATCTGACTTCTGATGCATAATTCTTCTGTTTTTTAAGCATAGCATAAGACCGAAAATGTGAAGTTAGAATTTATGCATTGCTTGTAAGCGGAGTATACATTGATTGGTGAATTAACCCTTATAAAAGTTGGTTCTCATTGAAACCACATTCATATGTATTTAGTAACTCAATATATAAAACTTATATGTGTGTTGTGGAATGATAGGAGGAGGAAGAACGAGGGGATCTAGCGTCGAGCATACACTTGTTTATGAGAGAGAAGAATTTATCGACAGAGGAGGAGGTTAGAAGTCGCATTTCAGAAGAGATTTCATGTTTATGGAAGGATCTAAATGCCGAACTCATCTCTAACAACTTGCCATTACCAATAATAAAAGTCGCACTTAACATGGCACGAGCTTCCCAAGTTGTGTACAATCACGAACATGACACGTATTTCTCAAGCGTCGATAATTTTGTGGAGGCCCTCTTCTTCACCCCTCTTATTTCTTCTTAGTTTCTCTTCAAAATATTATATATAAATAAGTTGTGAGGTTTATATATAGCAAATTATTGGATTATTACAACTTCTATTAATGTGATATTTTGTATTTATAATAAAATGGCAGAGGTTTTCTACTTAACTTTATATATATCATAATTAACATCTATTTCGTTCATAGACGGCAAACGCTCCAATGTCAATTATGCATCTTCCAATCATAAAGTAAAACCAATGACTATAATATAATAAAAAAAATTGTTTTTCCAATTTAAATTAAAATTGATCGGATAATACTAAGAGATTTAAATGTGCCCAACTTGCTACGGTGGCTCGTATATCTATTACATACTTATTTGATATTTGAGTTCAATTTGAGAATGAGTCATAAATAAAAGAACAATTCGAAAAAACAAATGAGACATTGAGAGTATTGAACAATTCGAAAAAACAAATGAGACATTGGGAGTATTAAGTTCTCAAATAAAATAAGTGAACTAAGGCAATCAATTTCAAACAAACAATTAAACATTTATGAGTTCGTAGAAACGACTCTTTTTTGGCACGGGAATGAATAAAATGGTGTTATGTGATCCACACAATCTTTGCCATTTTAGAAAACGTGTCAATTATAGTTGGATGTCCGGATAAAGAAAACGTGTCATTTCTAATTGAATGGAGGGAGTAATATTTTTAGTCTCATATGTACAGGGTTGACTCTAACCTACAGCAGGTGAGGTGATCGCTTATGCTTCCGTCGAGAGCAAAGCCCCCGTTGTCGAACTATTTTTATAGTTGAGGCCCAAAATTTATATGTTATATTGTTTTCGTGTAAAAATTATATAAAAATAATTTGGTCTAATAATACTAATAGTATTTGGTTTTTTCCTATAAGTATAATGTTTGAATCTCACATCTCACATTTTATAGCTTTATTTTTCTAACTCCAATGCAAGACCCTCATACTTAACAAAAAAAAAAGAAGATGGTTTAAAAAATCAATCCATAAACTTAATTTCATACTGTATATAATTGGCATGGGTACGTCTAAAAGTCACGAAATATGGTTAGTAGGGCTGCTCGGGGTTTGTCTGATGCTAGGGGTAGACCAGTAGTCTTCCCTTCCCAAATCGCGACACATGTGCAAGATTTAAATGAGAGACTTTCTAAAAAATTTTACAATTTAATTTAATTTTTTCTGTCTTTCATTTTAGACTAATTCTAGTTAGTTCACCCCTCTCTCTCTTATTATGTCTTCTACTTTCAATTTCAAAACACTAACTCCTCTCTTTTCTCTCTCACTAGGTATAATGTATCTCTCCACTAAAATTTCTCTCCACTTCCAGATCTCGGTTTTTTACTTCTAAGCAAGAAGAGAAGTTCTATTTTTTTTGTAGACTCGCTTCTCTTTTTCGCTTTACAGATCTGTTTCTACCATGAACGGCGTAGTGTCTCACTCTAGCCTTCACAGCTGCCGGATCTCGCAAGGAGTGATCGGAGCAGTTAATTAGTGTTTTTTACTCATTATTCCATTACTTATTCGAAGGCTCGTTTATCAAGTCTTCTTCCACTTTGAATGTTTTTCGTTCTAAATGCAAGTGTCCTCTACTTGTTCTTCGGGTTCGTGGCCTTTCCTTTTGCACTATGGTTTGGGATCATACTATCGCGGGAGTGAAGGGAGGAATGTTGGAAAATCTGCATTTGAATGCAGTATAGTGGAGTTTCTCAAATCCGATTTTCGGTGAGTGAGAAATAGCTTCTCGAAATTTGGTACACAAAGCATTATCCATCTCATCATCTAGCATCTAGCATTAATCCTCCAAGGTGATGTAGTCCCTATAAATAGGTCTTGGTAGAAATCATTTCATACACACTACAAGCATTATCCATCTCATCATCTAGAATTAGTTCTAAGTTCAAAGTTTGGTCATCGTCATTCGTCTAGTTCGTCGGAGTTTGTTGTATTGCGGTGCTGCTTACAATAAGACGAAAGTCGTTTTATCTTTGGGGAGATCACGCCAACACCGAGAGTACTACCGGGGCGTTTATCTCTTGCGGATAGAGAGTTTTTCTCGACTCGACTTGATATTTTGTTATTGTTTTAGTTCTTATTCAAGTTGTATTTGTCATTTCCTATTTATATGTTTTGTTGGTTGTTTTCGGCAGATTACACCTATTTTATTTTGTGACAAGGAATGAGAAAAGAATTGAGAGTTTGGGAGGTTATGCGTCAAGTAATGAGACGGATGCAATTTGTAATATGCAAATGTCTCTAAGTTGTGTACTATGTAAACTTGTATGATGTGGTAAGATTGGATTGAAATCCATTTTCCTTTGCATACAACTTGATTTCCTCTATTACTTGTGATTAGAATTTGAAGAAGTTATTCTTTTGAGTTTGTTGAATTTATCAAGCAATAATTATAATAAGTAATTAACTAAGAGTAATGAGCTTTTCTTGTATATGTTTTGGCGTATTCAATGTAAGGTGCAAGGTATAAACTCGACGAAAGACATACAAGGATTTATAATGAAGAGGGATTGCAGTGTATCTTTAAGTAATAATGCACAAGTTAGTAAAACAAACATAGAAACTTACTGTGTTTCTACAAACATAAGGTTCCTAAATTTAATAGGAAATACCATTATAATACAACACAAAAAGGAGTTTGTGTTATAAACTAAATAGAACGAGAGAATAAAAGAGAGAAAGAGAAAATAGATGTGTATTATTATGAGGGTGTGGGCCTCTATTTATAGAGTACAAGATGGGCTAATGGGCTTTTAGGGTTTACATGGTCATCACAATATATGGTAAGTATATATATATATAATATATTTACAACACTCCCCCTTGATTGACCATCCCTAAAAGAAACTGCTGCCTCGTTAAAACCTTGCCAGAAAAATCCATTGGGATAAAAACTGGACGAAGGAAAAAGAGTACAGCTGCTCCACCTCAAAATAGTCATTTTTGATCCTTGAGTCGGCGCATATCGATCTTGTACAACAACTTCTTGAATGTTGGTAATGCCTTTGTAAAAGAATCTGCTAGGTTGTCACTTGAGCGAATTTGTTGGATGTTGATGCCGTCACTCTTTTGGAGATCATGTGTTGCATTGGCTCTTTTATGAATCAATCTCAATGACTCATTTTCTCATGTGTTGCATTGGATGCCTCGTTAAAAACCTTAACTAAGAAAACCCTTTGGAAAAAAAACTTAGAAAGGAAAAAAGAGTACAACCATTTGACCTTCAGGGTCATTTGACCTTTAGGAGTCAGTCTAATCTTCAGGATTATTTACAATTTGTTACTCCCCCTCAAGATAACAATCTTCAAGGTTATCTTTAAGGTCTACACTAATACGTGCAACACAAATTTAATTATCATCAAAGATAATAGCATGTTTATCTCGAAGATAACAAATGATGGTCAATACCATTTTAAATTTTCCAATTGCACATAAGTAAGGAACTTCTGGTCCTCGTTTTTGTTATCTTCTATAGGTCTAAATGAGTCTCCATCCACTTCAAGTGATTGAAGCAACCATTAGGTAGCTATGTGGATGCAATAAAATAAAATCTCTTTGCAGACCTTCAGGTAGGTCGACTAGCATAACTCCATTAGGGATATGCTCGATCTGCAGGTCGAGACAATTATTAGTTCAACCAAAGTCTTATGATTCTAACTTCGTCTTTAGGCATGAGTTGATTTCATCAAGTACTTTTGTACATAATGATTCACATATCCTCTTCAGGAGAAATTTGGAGTGATGTGTTCTAATTTTGTATTCCGCGGACTTCTTATCTCTTAACACCAATAAATCTCTCACGCTTCTAGCGTCAATGAGAATTAATTGATTTATTTTTGTCTATGAGGAACTTCAGTTCTTTCATGGTGCATATACAACAGGTATATGAGATTTTAGTCACTCCTTTTGCACTAAATAACTTGATGAACTTCTGGTTCATAGTGCGTGAATCTAATAATTAATCCAACGAGATATTGCGGCATTCTATCATTTATGTTTTATATCTCCCCTTAATGCCGACATGCACGTGAGTTGGATTATCAATGAATAAAATAATTCATAATTACTTTTTCTATGTAAGTCATTTTGACGGAGTATACATATAAGTATTATGTTCTTCAGGAGTTTCAATCAAACTCAAGTCATCATTTATGTACCCTTCTGTCAAGAAATTCTCTTCGTTATGATTATATCATATACGGCTATACTATTTCAGCCCTGACAGTGACTTTTGCAGTCTAATTGAAAATATATTTTTGACTTACATGCTTTGAGCAAGTTAAATCCTTCAGGGATCTTCATATATATGTCACTATCTAGTGAATCACATTGATAGTATTTACTACATCCATAAGGCGCATAGCAAGCCTTTTGTGACATAAGTTGATTAATCAAATATAATGACGTCTATTTATAGGAGAGTACATATTTAATTCCCGGTCTTTGAGAGAAATATTGTATTACGAGTATTGCCATATATTTCGCATTTTTTCATTTCTCTTTGTAACAAAGACACATTTGTATCCTTCGGGGATATACTTTTCGGATTTTGGACCTACAGGTCCGAATATTTTCGGCTTTCTAGGGAATATTAATTCACCTTATATGACTTCGTTCCTCTTTGGCCAATTATTTCTACCTTGACAATCTCTTATAGATCGTCGTTGAGGATCCTCTTGTATCATTTCAAGAGTCATATTAAAAGGCGAAAATACTGTCGTGCGTCCACGACGATATTTGATCTCTCCAATATTTTGAGATCTCAGTATTTTTAGACGCTTGTAGCTCTTCAGGAACTTCATTTGATTGATTAATCATTTTCGTCATTATTTGGTTCATATGTTGTCCCCTTTTCTTAGACACAAAATTTCTTTTAGAACCAATTGGTCGACCATATTTTTGACAAATTTTATATTCATTTGCTTCCATTTGTACTTGTCCTTCAGGGACATTTGTTTGTGCGGGGGTATTTATATCAAATGTATAACATTGTCACTTCTTCTATATACACAAATTAAAAACATCAAGAAGTTGGTTTACAATCTTTTGCAAGTGAGTCTTTTGACTTCTTGTTCACATTGATTACTTCTGGAATCAAAATGTGACTAGTTTGTTCTTGTGCTTTTTGTTGGATGTAGATTTCACATTGATTACTTCAGGAATCCAAATGTGACACATGTTCCACCAAATGTTGGGAACGTTATTTCATCATAATAACAATCTTAATGTGAGACTCACTTTTATACGTACAAAAATCATTTTGAGAATGGACATGAGCAACTAAATATTTAATCTCAATCCCAGGGTCATATAATATTAAGTCCTCTTTAAGAGTAACTTAGAATTTAATAAACTTACTAGCTTTATCAAGATAAATTTGCTTCAGGGAATTGAGCTCATTATTTTTGAACTTGTAGTACTAACAAGTTCTACATTTCTTC
This sequence comes from Lavandula angustifolia, assembly GCA_028984105.1. NCBI lineage: Eukaryota > Viridiplantae > Streptophyta > Magnoliopsida > Lamiales > Lamiaceae > Lavandula > Lavandula angustifolia. The sequence goes on from CM054814.1 coordinate 16,420,359, forward strand.
TAGAAATTGAACATTCATGGAAATTAAGAGATTCTTCAGAATCTCTCTGCAGCGCCTATATGAATTTTCAATTATGTTGCGCATCAAAGTTGCTTGCAGATCTCAAAACATATCATGTCAAAGCATAAAACTCTTTTGAACTTCCGGTTCATGACATGATTTGTCTCACTTGTTTTTATAAATGTGTAATACATTTAAAATGGTAGTGTGATAACTTTTCGTTTGTTAGCTTCTGGCTAAATACAAAATAATTTATACAAGAATATGTATCACAACCTTCTTATATTATTGCAATATGGTATCCATTTCAACGGATATTATTAAAATTTAGTAAGTTCCTTCTAGACTTACTAAAGTAAAGGGCAAACTCAATAGTTGATTTCGTATCGTTTGATAAAATGACACATGCTCTTCTGGAGCCTTCAATAATTTCGATGCATTAGATTTGAAAATCTTGCAATTTAGGATGCATATACTCGTATCGAGTTTTAGGGAGGACAAACAATTAATATCTTGACGCAATCCTGCTTGGATGCTTCGTTTCATTATATTATTATCTCTATATGCCTTTTATTGGCAGATGGGCATCGATATCAAGATTTCATTAATGTCAACTAGACTTAAATAATGTTTTTCATTTAGTAATAAACATATATCACTCAATAAACGAGTTGCTCTTTAAGAGCATTTAATATTCTTCTAGAATATAAAATGATGCTACTTCAGGAGCAAAAGCTGAGGCATTTCCACAAATATGTGATAGTAATGTTAATATCATAATCTGGTCATTCTTCAGGAATGTAATTGTGCTACTTCCAGAGCAACAACTTAGTTTTATTCATGATACGTGAAATCAATAAATTGTGAATTTTGAGATCTACCGGATCTCACATCCATTCTTGAAAAGAAATTAAGCAACAATAAGATATTGGAAATGCAATTGTCATTCAAAGAGAAGCTTTTGTTACCACTCCATATAATTAGGTAATATTTTAAATTACAACATACCTTTAGATATACATTGTTCTTTATGAACATGTAATATTCATCAAGAATATTAATTGTGCTACTTCAGGAGCAACAATTAAAGTATGTTATTGTGATATATGATGAAAAGTTTTAGTTGTTCCAAGAACATGTAGAGTTAATTGTGCTACTTCAAGAGCAACAATTAGAGTTATGAACATATAACATTTGTCAAAATTAAAAGCCTGAATTGTTCTTCAAGAACATGTAGTATTCTTCAGGAATACAAATTGTGCTACTTCATGAGCACTAATATTAAACCACTTCAGGCGAAAGACTAATATTTTTCAGAAACTCAATTGCTCTTTAGGAACATATAATGTTCTTTGGGATATAAATTGTGCTACTTCGGGAGCAACAACAATAACAATTCAAGAACCAAGATTCGTCTATCAATAAGACATATTATATGAATTGTTCATCAAAAATACATAATATTCTTCAAGAATATTAATTGTGTGCTGCTTCAGGAGCACCAAATTAAGATTGTATGTATATATAGATATAAATATTATACAGTATGTAACAAAAAAAAATTGAGGTATACAGTAAATACTTAGATAATATTAATAACTCTTTAAGAGTCTGTAATATTCTTCAGGAATATTAACTTATGCTACTTATGGAGCAACAATTGAGTTATTTCAATAAATTTGAATATCTCTTTAAGAGCATATGATATTCTTCAGGAATATGAATTGTGCTACTTCAGGAGCAACAATTTAGATTCAATATTACATAAATAAATAAATAACAAACAAATAAATAAATAAATAAAAGCGTAAAATAAATGCTCTTCAAGAGCATTAATATTCTTCGGGAATATTGATTGTGCTACTTCTAGAGCAACAATTTAAGTTAAAAATATGGTTTTGAATTGCTTTTCAAGAGCATGTAATATTCTTCAGGAATATTAAATTGTGCTACTTCTGGAGCAACAATTAAATTATTTCAATAAGTAAGATTGAATTGCTCTTTAAGAGCATGTGATATTCTTCAGGAATATCAATTGTGCCACTTCTGGAGCAACGATTAACTTATAAACATGTTTTTGATTTGCTCTTCAAGAGCATATAATATTCTTCAGGAATATTAAATATGTTGCTATGGGAGCAACAATTTAAGTAGTACATAAATATAACATACTTATTTTTTTATATATATAGATTATGAGATCTACGAGATCTCGTATCATTTCTTAAAAAGAAATCAAGTAACTATACATGCCATTCAAAAGCATTACCATTTCTTTCAAATATTACTTGTGTTACTTCGGGAACACTAATAATAACCATTTAAGAACGTTTCCATAATCATGACATATAGATTCATTCAAAACAATAAAAGTTTCATCTCTTGAATCAATAACTAAATCTCATAACAAATATATAAATATATCATCGGTGCCAACAATCATAATATTACATTATTTGATTCATCTATATAAAACTTCAAACCAGCAATTCTTATCGAGGAAAATTCATCGAAAAACAAAGTAGAGGCAGCAACCAATTTCATACTCTGGCGGTGTGAATTAACAAATTGAGGGGGGGGACTTACTATAAATGCACTCTTTGCCCAACGAAGGTAGAAAACTATGTCATGATTTTCTCCCGCCAACAAAGCCATCATTTTCTCGGGTAAAGAGCATAATCGTGCTGATAACGTGTTATAAACTAAATAGAACGAGAGAATAAAAGAGAGAAAGAGAAAATAGATGTGTATTATTATGAGGGTGGGGGCCTCTATTTATAGAGTACAAGATGGGCTAATGGGCTTTTAGGGTTTACATGGTCATCACAATATATAGTAAGTATATATATAAAATATATTTACAACAGTTTGGAATTTAATTTAAATGTAACCTCCTATGGCGTTTTTGAGTATGCATTATTGCATTTATCTAATCGACAAGAAAATCCTAAGCGTCAATTTCAAATCAAACGCTTTCTTGAGAGGTGCTTATGTCGCCACATTCATAAACAAATTAATTCACTAAATTCCTCCAAAAATCAGAAATTGTATCAACTTCGTAGCATCACTATTCTACCGGCGTTCCAGCATCACGGAAGAAACAAAACTGCTCCGACTCAATCATTGCGAGATCCGGCGCTGTGAAGGCTAGGGTGAGACATTTACGTTGTTCATGGTGGGAACTGATCTATAAAAGCGGAAAAGAGAGGCGAGCCTAGTAAAAAAAAAAAAAAAAAACCTTTTCTTCTTGCTTAGAGTAAAAACCGAGATCTTGAAGTGGAGAGAAATTTTGATGGAGAGATAAATACAGTTAAACCTCGTCCCCTTGGGATGGCATAGCGGTGAAGGTGGGTGGCCCGAGACCGATAGGTCATGGGTTCAATTCCCACTGGACACGCTATATGTGAGCCTATCACCCTGTCACATTAAGGGTGGTTTAACTCTTCTGTGTGGTTTGCGGGCTATTACACAGGAGCGAGGTTTACCCTGTGAGCACCAAAGGTAGCGGCTGCGGGTTCCTCGTCAACAAAAAAAAAATACAGTTAAACCTCGAGAAAGTAATAACCTTGGAATCGAGAAAAAATATTCATTTAACGAGGTTATTACTTTATCGAACATTATTTTAGTGCATTGATCATATCGGGACCGGAAGAAATTATTATCTTAACGAGATTATTACTTTATCGAGATTTAACTGTAGTGAGAGAGAAAAGAGAGGAGTTGTGATTTGAAATTGAAAGCATATACGATGTAATAATAAGAGAGGGGTGAACTAATGGTTAGTTTATCTAATAAATTGAAAAGAAAGAAATAAATTAAATTAAATTTTAAAAAAAATTAGAAAAGTCTCTCACTTGAATTTTATACACGTGTCGTGATCTAGGGAGGGAAGACCACTGGTCTCCCCTAGCATCAAACAAACCGGCTGCTCGGGAATATTTTTTAGTGGAAATAGGCACTGATGGCCAAAGTAAAAAAAATGAGAACAAATTTAGCCCTCTGTTATAAAAAAACACATATCTAGCCATTTTGTCTTTTTGTGGTGCAGAATGTTAGGGGCCGATGGAGGGCCGATGGAGGGGCCGATCTCCATCGGCCCTCAACATGTTAAAAACCCTTTTTTTTCTTTCATTTTTTTTAAGGGCCGATTGCCCTGTTTAACTTTTTTTTTTACTTTTTTTTTTTTTAGGGCCGATTGCCCTTATGCTTACATATATATATATATATTTTTTTTTTTACTTGGGCCGATGGTTTTTTTTTTTTTTTTTTTTTTTCAGGCTGGAGGGCCTATAGACTCCATCGGCCCCATCGGCCCTGCGCCTAATAAGGACAAAATGTCTATATTTGTGTCAAAAAACAAGGGGCCGATGCCTTTTAACCTTTTTTTCTTTCATTTTTTTTTAAGGGCCGATTGCCCTGTTTAACTTTTTTTTTTTTTTTTTTTAGGGCCGATTGCCCTTATGCTTACATATATATATATATATATATATATATTTTTTTTTTTTTTTACTTGGGCCGATGCTTTTTTTTTTTTCCAGCCTGAAGGGCCTATAGACTCCATCGGCCCTCCATCGGCCCCATCGGCCCTGCGCCTAATAAGGACAAAATGGCTATATTTGTGTTTTTTTTTAGTCATGGGCTATATATGTTTGTAGACTTTAACTATTTGGCTACTATTAAAAATGCCCCTATTTTTTACCCCGCTGAATTTTGACCAATTCGGATCCTTAATTAATTGAACGGCTCCAGTCTGACCAGATTAATCTGATTTTGAAAAATTAATCTCAACTTTAATAAATAAATTAAAAATTTGTATTAATATAACTGGCTAGATTATGTTATATTAGCTAGGTCTGCGGTTGCATTTAATTTCAATATTAATTTGCTGCGTCTATATATATGTGATATTAAGTGTGTTAGCTTGTGCGTCGTTTACCAGATAAACATTTTAGCTTATGAAGGTACACAAATTAACCATGCAGCTTTCTTGTTTTAAATTTGTTTCTTAATTTTATTTTGGACATTGTGAATTACATGTGATTATGTGGGTGTTTGGAGTAGCTGAAGCTTATTGATAAGTGCTGAAAGCTGCTTAAAGCTGCTGAAAGCAGCTTATTTGAAAATCAGTTAGTGTTTAGAAATAAGTGCTGAAAGCTGCTGAAAGTGGGGAAAATAGTGTTTGGAAATATTGCTGATAGAAGTAGCTTATTGTTACTTTTTAATAGAAATGTCTGTTTTGTCCTCAGTGTTACTAATTAATATTTATAATAAATAATAAAATTCACAAATAATTATTATTTAATATTTATTTTTTGCTTACAATTTCAATCTAATACTACAAAATACTAAATTAGTAAAATATATTCTCACAAAGTAGGGTTAGGAAGGTTAATTTTTGGAATTAAATAAAAAAAGTAAGGGTAATTTCGTCCGAAAAATACGTAAGCTATAAGCTAAAAGCTCGAAGCTGGGGTGAAGCAGCTTCGACAGATTCTCTAAAATCGACCCCATTTTAGAGAATCTCAGCTTTAAGCCGGGACTTCCAAACACTACGACACAAGCTTAAAGCTGAAGCAGCTTAAAAAAAGCTTTTCCAAACACCCCCTATGTTTGCTTTTGTTTTTGTGGGGCATTTCGTAGCAGACTAACAAGATTTTTTCGGAATGATAATACTCATTTCGTCCAATCTCATTCGTCCACTTTTTTCGGCACGGTTATTTAGACGAGTTGATGTTATATAATAAAAGTGAGAGATCCTATATAATTATTGAATTGTTTATAATTGATTTGTGTGATAAACGTATGAGACCCTTATAATTATTTAATTGTTTAGAGTATTTGAATTTATAAAAGTGTGTGACTCCTTTCTTTATTTAACAACTAGACAAGTGAGATGTCCCCTTGGGATGACATAGTTGGTAAAGATGGGTGGCCCGGAGCCGATAGGTCCTGGGTTCAAATTTCACTGGAACTACTATGTGGAGTCTGCGGGTTCCACGAATCAAAAAAAAAACTAGACAAGTGAGATGAAATAATTTGAAAATGAATTAATGCTGGACAAATGTAATCGAACTGAGGGAGTAAAAAACGTCTCAAATCTGATGCTCTCAATTCTCCTTTTTATTAATGTCAGTTTGGTATTCGATGTCATTATCCTAGTATACATATATAGAATCAATAGGTTTTTTATTAATATTATTTTATGGCATAAAATTTATATATTTAATTGCTAAACGACCAAATAATTCGTGTTCTTAAAAATACCATTGATTCGAAAAAATAATTCGTGTTCTTAAAAATTTATGTTTCAGAAAAACCCCTCCCAGAGTAAATTTTGACGGGAGGGAATTTCATGTAGAAATAATATAAATTCGCAATTAAAATTACTTTTCTCGAGATTAAAAAGATTATGCATTAAAAAGTACATATACAGATGGGATCTCGAAGCAATGGAGAGTCTACCCGAGTACATGAAAATTTGCTACTTTGCGTTGTATAACACCAATAATGAAATATGCTATAAAGTGCTCAAGAACAACGGATTAATTGCCCTCCCATGTCTTAAATTTGCGGTAAATACTATCTCTGTCTTGCTAAAAAGCGGCTCAACACGAAAATTAATAAAGTGGTGTTTTGTGGTGTACATTATTTGATTTTTCAGTGGTTAAATTTAGTTCTCGCATTCTTTAACTTTTTTAGAATGAGTCACTTTCAATGGGACGGTCCAAAATAAAAAACGAGTCTCTTTTAGCGGGACGGATGTAGTATTAAATAAGATTAATTAAAATTCACTACTACGTACAAGAATGAATGGATTTCTCATAATACGCCGGTGTGCAGTGGATAGACGTGATTGAATGCATGATGGTAGAGGCGCGGTGGTTCAACGGCGGCGGAAGCCCGCCAAACTTAGAAGAGTACATAGAGAATGGAGTGTCTGTCTGCAGGTGCATACATGGCTCTCGTACACCTCTTCTTTCTAATTGGAGAAGGTGTTACCACTCAAAACACCAAACTATTGAGCCAAAAACCCTATCCCAAACTCTTCTCTGCCGCCGGCCGGATTCTTCGACTTTGGGATGATCTCGGAACCGCAAAGGTATATTACATATCAAAGAATTCATCTGCACCCTTCATATTTTCATATTTTAGAAGTTTCATATATATTTGTTTTATAAAATGTTTCTAAGCTCTTGGGTTCAAATTTTTAACTTGCAATACTACTATATCGAACATTTATGTTTTTTTAGTAGAAAAGTTAAACTAGTGGGCGGCCAAAATAGCTTTTTGGCCCACTAGATCGGGTCAACTAATTTACTCCCTCCGTCCCATATAAAGTGTCAAGACACTTTTTATGGGACGGAGGGAGTAATACTCTTTCGGGCATAAAATTTGAGTCCAATCCAACCTTATTTATGCGTCGTTCTCGTCAGCTAGGGCATGGCTTTAGGTCGCCTGATAATAAGGTCCCCAAGTGCTCAAATTTCTTCTGCAAATTTTAGGCTTTAGAAAGACAAATGCTCCTAAAGGCTTCCAAATACCCAAATTTCTTCTACAAATTTTAGGCTCTACCAAGAGAAATGCTTCTAAAAGCCCAAATTCCTTTACACTTGTATAAACCACCAATAATAAGGCCACAAATACCAAATCTATTCTACAAATTATAAACCACACCAAGAGAAATGCCTATAAAGGCCCAAATTTTTCTTCTACATTTAGCATTAAAAAATCAAACAAGTGTTAGTTCATGACTTGAACTCAAACTAGTTCTCAATTCTATGTGCGTTTTAGCAACTAGGATCTGAATGCATAACTCAGTCTAAAGAACGAATTACCATTATCGATAATGAAAGTCGCACTTAACGAGTTTCTCAAGTTGTACAACATGACACATATTTTTCAAGTGTCGATAATCATGTGGAAGCTCTCTTCCTCACTCCTATTATTTCATCGTAAATTTTCTTCCCTTCATTGCAATGTAAATTGATATTTGAACTATAATTAATAATTTTCAAGTTTTTTATAAACAAAATCGACAAGTCAAGTATGTCGTATATAATTGGATATACTCCCTCCGTCCCGTTATTTGTAATTCACTTTCTGATTAGGACGTTACACAAAAAATGCCGAAATTTTTTGACCTACTTATAGCAGGACGATGAGAATAATACTTATGCTATCAAATATGAATAAAGTTTGTTGCGATACTTTACTTTCGTTTCAATCAATGGGCGCCTAAAGTATTCTTGATTGAAAAGTAGTAGAATACAAAGAAAATATGATATCCAAGAAATGGGAGGCTCCGTGTATAAAGGTACAATAGCGTAGATTGCGCGCCTTTATTTTTCTAATCTGAAGAAATAATTAGAAAATAAAACAAGTACGTACAAAAATTAGTAATACTTAATAATTTTGGGTCAGAATTTTCTAGAATATTATATCTGGGCCCCACTTTAAATCTTCTTCTCGAAAATTCTCCGCTCCTGGTTTATAAGCCCTTATCACCATTTCTATCTCTTCTCTCTTTCTCGGCCAAATTTTCCTGCTTGCTTCTCCGGCGATAACGCATATCTCTCTCCACAGTTTCTACAGGTAATTGTTTCGCTAAGCTGATTGTTTTGACGTTCTCTTTCTGTTTCGTTTAGATAACCGGAATTGAGCCTTGGTGTTTGATTATGTAACAATTTCCGTTCGATTATCTGGTTTGTTCCGTTTATTCGTGAGTGAAAGTTTCTCGAGGTGCTTAAGTGTTAGATTATGATTTTGGTGAATCTGATTGGTTGACTGGTGTGATTAGGTTTTTGATTTTGGTGAATCTGATTGGTTGACTGGTGTGATTAGGTTTTTGGTGAAGGCTGAGAAGAGATTCTGATGGCGTCGAAAAGGATACTGAAGGAGCTCAAGGATTTGCAGAGAGATCCTCCGACGTCGTGCAGTGCTGGTATGCTTTGTTGTTTTTTGTGATGATTTCGTGTATACTCTTAGTATAGATTAAAATATATTGAAACAAGCTGGTCGGTTTTGCTGGTAATGTACTTTCTACAGAGTTTTTAGTTGATATGTGTTCGGAAAATAGACATTAATTTGATATAATATATGCTGGATATCCAAATGCTACTAAGTTGTAAGGATTTATATTGGTGGCTAATGAACAATTGGAGTTAATTTTTTTGTAAAACAAAGAGCTGGGTGAGATTTCTCTGCCTGGAAAATTACAGCCGGACATAACATCTATTATTTATATTTATTGATTTTGCAATTATGAATGTTTTGTTTAATCTTCCAGTTGTTAGCATTATCTATCTGTCAATCTGCCGTCTGCTGGTGTTACTGCTGAGATGATATATCACACAGCAGTTGGATATTTGTTTTATTTTATATGTTATTGCTCTATCAGCTCTTGTTGCTCTTGAGTGCATGTTTCCAACTTAAGACTGATTTCTGCAATTTTTGTGTGCTTACTTTCTGATCCTATTTTTGTGATTTATCATTTCCAATTGGTTTCCAACTTAATTGTCATTCACATGTAGGTCCTCAAGGAGAAGATATGTTCACGTGGCAAGCCACAATTATGGGGCCTTCTGATAGTCCTTATGCTGGAGGTGTATTTTTAGTTTCAATTCATTTCCCGCCCGATTATCCTTTTAAACCTCCAAAGGTACGCATGCTACTCCTGCTAGTAGTTTTCTTTTATTGTTGCAACATGGAACATTGTGTATTATGACTTTGTTAAAGTACTTTGAAGGTTAAAGGGGTAGTTTTTCTTAGAATTGCTGAATGCGACAACAATTACATTGCTAATTGGTAAATATTGCTAATCATACTGTTTAACAACACTTGTTTTTCTAAGATTTGTGTATTTTCTGTTTCCCTGCAGTTTGTATCGAATAATTTTCAAAATACTATGTGGTGCCAGTTGATAAGTCGGTCAACAAATATCCTTAATTGGAGTAATAACATAAAAGCAGAAATTGAATATATTTTGTCCATTCTTCTATTTTCTGTCTACAGCTATAAAAAAAGTTCAGTTTCTTGCTTGGAGTTGCTTGTGCTTTGCAATGTTCTATAATTGGGATCATTTTCAGTTTCCAGCATTTGTCGACCTTTATTCTTGTCGATGATTACCTCTAGGAAAATTTTTAGAATTTTTAAATTGTGTTTTTGAAATATTAAGAAGTTGTTTGGAGTAGTATCCACATTAGTCGTCTCACATGTTCCTATAAATTTAGCATGGTTCATTCATATTAAAACCTTTATGTGTCACTTCTATTGAATGCTGATATAGATTTTCCCATTCCTTATTGGTCTCAAACAATGATTTCATTGATGCAGGTTGCATTTAGGACAAAAGTCTTCCACCCTAACATCAATAGCAATGGAAGCATTTGCCTTGATATTCTAAAAGAACAGTGGAGCCCAGCATTGACTATATCCAAGGTATCAACCAAAATTGCGTTGTTTAATCTCAACTTGGATCATTCAAGTCGGTTGCGAAATTAAATGTGAAAAAAAAAAGTATCGTAAGTAAAATAGTTAGCATAGCATGATAATAACATTTCCTGCCTTGTTGAGGAAAATGTGCCTTGGTTATTTTACTATCAGAAGAAAATTCTTAAGAGTTCTGCTGTTAATGACGGTATTGCTCAAGTGTTGGAATGGAGTGTATTGAAGCTCTGTCTTTCTATATATAGAGAGGCCGTGTTATGTTTATATGCCCTAATGATGTCCTTCAGCTGATTGAGTCTGAATTTAGTTTATATCGACTCCAAACTCTAATTAAATAGGAGCTGTATGACTTTTATTTTGAATCCCTTTAATGTTGATGGCAGGTCCTGCTGTCTATTTGCTCTTTGTTGACGGATCCGAACCCTGATGATCCTCTTGTCCCAGAAATTGCTCATATGTGTAAGGCTGACCCGGCAAAGTATGAGTCCACTGCTCGCACCTGGACCCAGAAATACGCCATGGGGTGATGCTCAATCTGTTCTTAGTATGTCTCTTAGACTTTGCTTGTTTAGTGTTTTTCTGGTTATGCATGGATGAAAATCCTCAAGTATATTGGTTTTATTACTGCTTCCGCACTCTGGCTGGAATTGGAATTTCATTGCTTTCGTGATTTGACTTTATGCTGTCAGTTAACTAAATTCGAACCTCTATTTATGCCGGAAAGTTTCTATGCGACACACTTTGTGCTCCTATGCGTCACAATAAGGGTGCACAATGTGGGATATAGAAATATTTCCGCTATTTTGGGGTGGTGATGATAATGAGATGTCTTAAGTTAGGTATGTAGAAGCAAGGTCCGACTTTATCTAGTTTATTACTACTTTCGTCCTGCTAAAAGTGGGTTGCGTTCTCCATTGGGACGTCCACTATAAGTGGCCCAAATAAAATTCTTATTTGGCAAAACCTTAGTATTCTTTCTCATATTTTATCATCTATCCTAAGCATGTTAGTATGTTATTCATCTTCTCTCCTACTTTATTTTTTACTCTCTTATTTTTTCTTTCTTACTTTGTCATCTACTTTCTTTCATCTTTTTTTCATTTATTCTTTTAATTCTCATACGAAAAAATTAGGGTGTGTTAGTTGCTTTGAATGGAAACCCCGGTAAACGGCGGCTAAGGTAGCGAAATTCCTTGTCGCATAAGTAGCGACCTGCACGAATGGTGTAACGACTGCCCCGCTGTCTCCGACATGGACCCGGTGAAATGGGTCACTTTTAATGGGACGGAGGGAGGGGGCTTGAATGTTTTTCTTGCTATGATGGTGAATGAGAAATTAGTCTATTACCCCCACAAAAGAATGGGGTCCCGGAAAGTGTTTCTGATAAGTATAAATGTCTGGACAGATCAATGGTATAGATTACACATTCATTTCATGACCACTTGTGTACTTTCAATTGGAGATTAGATTTCATGGAGTATTGATAAAATATGGCGTTTAAGCTTAATATATTCAGTGGACGGCCCAGTCAGCCGAAATTGACATGGTTACCAAATTGTTAAGTCAATGATTTTGGTCGGCACGTGTAATTTTTTAAAAAATAGGTGAGGATTTGTATGTGTATGAAAATGGGAGTGGTGGATTATAAATAAATAAATAAAGTTTTGGATTGATTTGGAAGCAACAGCAACAGCAACAGCACGAGAGGGCCCAAATATATCTTTGCTTCGTATTCAAGCTTGTGCGAATTGGCCAGCCGTAGCATACTTTTCAATGCCGCCACTACTTGACTTTTAGCCCTCTCTTATCAATAATTCATTATAAATCAATTTCGCCACGGCGTATACTTTTACACGTTCAAAAGAAAAATAATCTATTGAAGGTCATGTTTATGAGCTTTTGAAAATAATAGTAGTAGTAATTAAAAAGAGAATTCACTAGTATCATTGATTATGTGGCCACTCACCCTTGATTCCTAGAATATTATGTAAATTCATCTACTGATTATTATTTTATTTAATGACAAGAGATCAAGACGTTGATGATCGTTAGCCGACTAAGATATGCTATAATAAGTTATTTGTTCAGTATTTCTTTTTGGGTTGTTACACTCCGATTGTTTTTGTTAATTTTTTTAGTAAAATAATAATCTACGTAAGTTAGTGGACTCACTACTTCATTACTCTTCGTCACACAATTAATAATTTTCTTAGATAGTGTTTGGAACAGTTTAAATAAGCTACTTTTATATTTTTTTTCAATGCAAAAGCATTTTTAATGTTCAGAATGTAGGTTTCTGTTTTTTTTAGCTTAAAATAAATAAGAATAAACAAAAGTTCATAAGTTGGTCAGATGGTGTTTTTTAAAAGTATAAAAAACTTAAAATGCAGCTTATGAGAGTGTTTTGAATATTGTTTTTTTTCTAAAATTAAGTTGTTTTTTCTAATATTGCAAATATTTTTACTTAAAAATAATTTTAAGCAACTTTAATCATAAATAGCTAGTAAATGTTTATTAAAACTGTTTCAAATACTATCTTAATCTGCGCACCAAAAAGAAACTGAACAATTGAATTTGGAATGAGGTGGAGGGAGTACAACATATTTCAAATTTTATATATTTATTTTAGTTGTATGGAAAATACAACAAATCTTTATCTATCGGAACTATCCTTTGTTGTTTCATATAGTGTGTTTACTACTATTGATGTTATTTTTATTTTTTTTTAACTCAGTGATATTTAATTTATGGCCCTGTTATATTACATACATTCTACCCCCGAACAACAAACGGAGTATATTTTATGAATTCCAAGTCTATATTAATGTCAAAAAAGAAAGAATCCTTAAAACACAACCATAATTTAGATATCCTCGCATAGTGCCAGCATCAACTACATGGAATTGTTGGTTTTATAAAAAATAAAAATAAATCAATGTTTGTAGATATTCTAGAACTATTAGTTAAAAATCTCTTTTTGGTCGTTTTTCAGCATATTAAAATCAATTCAGTAGTGTTAGTTGGGTCAAAGGTAAGCAAGGGGTCCCTACGACAACACATGCTAATTTCCCAAATCCATTTTCTTAAATCATTACTTTTCATGCAAGCAATATATATTATATTTATTTATATTCGACCCGTCTAATAACTCATCAAATTTAAAAATTGGAATATTTTTAGAATATCGAAATCAGCTTATAAGTACAAAAACACCCTTAATGTGGGAGAGAACTCAATTCTATTTGTTCGGATTATTATCTATCATAAATTATGATTATTAATTCATTACCAACTGAAAAAAGAAGAGTGGAAAATACATGGGAACTCAATTCATGAAAAAGATTGAAGCTGCTTTCCTGTGATACGGTCGAAGAAAATTTGTGATGGTTGGTAATTATTGGTGAAAGTTTGGTGGAAAGGCGAAAGATATAATAGTAGAATTTTCAAGAATTGTAATAATTATAGCTGGTGTATGATATTAAATGAAATAATGTGACACGTTAAGGCGAGCCCATCAACATTATGTGAAAATGTTGCACCCCACAGTACCACATACCACAAATTATGTCACATCCTCACAATTGTGTTTTCTTGATTGGCTACAAATTCTGTTTGTTAATAATTATATTTAATACTATTCTAATTGTGTAGGCTCGCCGCTCGCCCTGCTTTATTACACTCCTAGTTTCATTCATGATTTTAAGTATTGAGGCCTTTTCGTAAGGTCCCGTAAACTATAGGGGATTCTCCTAAATTTGGTATTCAAGTGTCTCGTATATCTTGTACAAAATTGAGGAAGTCAATAATTCTCCTCTACACATACGGGAGAAAATTGGCTCATCTATTTTTTCCCCTTTCAAAATTTTTTTTTCACTTGTGGCAGAAATCAAAGGAAAAATTAGAGGAGAAATCAGAAGCAACAAATCAGAGATTCGGCGCCGGCGCCGTCGGAGATGAATCGAGATGTCGGCGCTCCACCCCTCCATCAGAGCTCTACCGGCTCATCTCTTGATCGACAGAGACGAGATTGGCGGAAATGTAAATTAAAATGGAAATGGAGATCGGCAGAAATGGAGATTGGTGAATCATAAGAAATGGAGATCGGCGAAACGGAAGAAATGGGATCGGAAATGGAGATCTGAGATCGGTAGAAATGGAGATCGAAAATTGTAATCAGAGATCGGAAGAAATTGAGATGAAAATAAAATGGAGATCGACAGTGAGAGAGAGAGAGGAGGATGAGAGAAAACCGTGGGTGGAGGAATTCCATTCTTTTAATTTTGTGTTATAAATTTTTGGAAAATATAATAGTGATCCATATTAAAAGTGATTTGTATAATTAAAAAATTAAAATGTTATGGAATATTCGTTTTTAAGGGAGATATAGGAAAAACCGTTGGATACAAAATATTATTTTTGCTCACAAAAAAGGATAGAGCTCCACTACGATGAGAGAAACCCTTGAAGGTGCTCTGATGGAGAGGTTGCACATATTTAACTTAGTATAGTTTATATTTTAATATGGATAATAATGTAAGAATAATATTTATTTAATGGGTATATGTACTGGTACCGAAGTACTTACGAATTTATCTCAGAACATACATAATTCTCACAAGTTTCAAATCCACCTACATGGGAATATGGGATCAGTTGCATTTATCGCAAAAAAATATATATATAGAAAGACAAGAATGATATGGATGGATTGTAAATTGGAATTAGATTGTAACAAAGATTTTGAAGACATTAAAAGCCATACCTTTTGTATTATTTTTTGGTTAAAGACATAATTCGTCATTACTTAGAATAGGGATGAATGATATGGATTGTAAATTCGAACGATTCTTTAGGGTAAATTTTGTACTCATATATTATTTAATTCGTTTTGATTTATATATAAATCGAAAGTTCGTATAACTACCGCTTAGATACTTACAACCAATTTTAAGTAAAAACAATTATTATTTGGTACTCGAACTTCATATTATTGCTTCACTAATAGCTAAGGCCGGCCTTGAGGGGGCTAATTTGGGATGAGATCACATGTTCAATATATTCCTGTTCAATTGGTGTCTGATTTAAAACTACGTAGTTTTGTATTGAAAAACAACAAATTAAAAGGATATGATTGAAAAAATAATTTAAGAAATAATTAAAGAGTGCATTTTTATAATACAAAACTACATCATTTTAAATCAAACATCAATTAGACAGGGATTTATTGGACAGGTGATCTCATCCCGGCTAATTTGGAGTACCACCAAGGGTTTAAACATTTTGGGTTCCAAATTTTTTTAATTTGTTTAAAATATAAATAATATGATTCAAACTTTAGATTCATTAAAAATTCATGTATATTATTTTTACTAAATTAAAGCATTTTTCTTGGGCTTCATATAAAAAACAAATAACATGTAAAATTTTAGGGTTCGGATTCTTTTTTCGGGGATGAGATCACATATCCAATAAATTTCTGTCAAATTAGTGTTCGATTCAAAACAACGTAGTTATGTATTGTTATTTATTAAATCCCTTTTTCAATATTATCTTTTTAAGTTGTAGTTTTTCAATACAAAACTATGTCGTTTAGAATCGGACATCAATTAAATAGAGATTTATTAGATATATAATCTCATCCTTTTTTCGAGGACCTCTTTTTTATTTTCTTCGTGGGCCCTTTTTCGGTTGTCCCCTATGAACGAGTGTACTAATAATTCTAAGTCGCGTCTGTCGTGTATACAATTACAACGAGATCTACGGTCCCGATTATGTAGGTCCCGTTACAAGGATCTCGAGTCATGCTAGTCTAGCTTTCCACGCACAATTCGTTTACATTTCTTGGAAGAAGCGACGACTGAATTAATGGGAGTGGGTGTGGATCATTGTTTCCCGCCAAAAGGAGCGGTCTGACTACCGTCCCCCGCCACTAGGGGTGTTATGGTTTCAGTATACCGTATATATCGTACCGAAAAATTATCGAAAATATCAAATTTTCAATATATTATAATTTTTAGTACGGTATCATACCGTATCGAAGTTTTTTCGACATGGTAACGATATGAGATTTTTCATACCGAGATATATCGTATACCGAAGTTCATACCGCATATATCCAATAACGGTATGAGATTTTTCATACCGATGTATATCATATATCGAAGTTCATACCGCATATATCTTGTAGAAAAAAGTGCAAAAATATTGGTTATAAGTTTTGAACACGGGTTGTTATAAATATGTCATTCATATCCAACAATCTTAATGTTATATCATAAATTCACTTAAATGACATAACTTTACTTGACATAAAGTCACATTATTTATCTACTAAATCATGAAATTGATAAAAAAAATTATATTTTTCAACTTTATAAACATTAACCCGTAATATTAACAAATTCATACAAAATACATAGATGAATTAATTTTACTGGAAAATAATATTAATAACTTTCTTTTTTTTATAAAAAACATAAATTAAGTTTATAGTATACCGTTAAATATTCAGTATTCCTTGATTTTTCGGTATACCGAAGTGCAGTACGGTATACCGAAAGAGCGATATGACAACGGTATGGAGATTTGTTATACCGAACTTTCGATATACCGAACTACGATATATCGAAATGATCGGTACGGTAATGGTATGTTTTTTTCCGTATCGATCCTTATATACGATATGAAAAAAATCGTACGGTATATCATACCGAACACCCCTACCCGCCACCACCACGCCGGGCGCCCCACCACCTGGCCCCACTCCTTTCAACCCATCCCTTTCTCTAAACCAGTGGCCCAGATATACGTATACGTAGCATACAGTGTATATAGTATACGTATACGTGTACTTTGTACATAGGAGACCACTCTTGTCCACGAACAACTCTTTTCTTTCTACTTTAAAAATTAATGCTCACTAACTGTATGTCACTCTCTCCCTCCCCCTTCTCTTTCCCACCCCCAAGATCCTCTCTCTTCCCACTTCATTGTAACTCTCTCTCTCTCTCTCCTACTTCATTTTAAATCTCTCATCTCTCCTACTCCCTCTCTTACAAGTCACATGTATTCTCTCTCTCTCTCTCTCTCTTCAACACTTTACTCCTTTCAACTGGGAGGAAATCTGATCTTCTAGCAAAGAAAATATTAATTTTGTATTTCTTGTTGCAAAATTAAAATATTTAATTGATTTCTTGATTTGTTGAGCTTCAATCGAGTGGAGCTCTACTGATCTCATGGAAGATGATCAGCTTCAAGCCTCTATCAAATTCACACAACACGTCTTCACAACTAACAAGGTCGCCGCCAACGACCTCCGCCGAAAAGTCGTGAGAATCGTCCTCACGGACGCCGACGCCACCGATTCCTCCGGAGACGAAGCGGACGGCTACACGCACAGAGTCCGGAGACACGTGGAGGAAATCAAGTTCAAAAGCTCGCCGCCGCGGCTAGGGATTTGCCGCAGCAACAAACGGAGGAGAAGCTCGCCGGAAGATTACTCATCTCGCCGGAAGAAGTTCCGCGGCGTGAGGCAGCGGCCGTGGGGGAGATGGGCCGCGGAGATCCGAGATCCGACCCGGGGTAAACGGGTCTGGCTGGGGACCTACGATACTCCGGAGGAAGCCGCCGCCGCGTACGACAAGGCGGCCGTTAGGCTGAAGGGTCCCGCCGCCGTGATCAACTTTCCAGAAGCGACTGCTCCGACGGAATCCGTTACCGAGAGTGACGCCGTCTCGCCCGGAAAGGACGCCACTTTCTCCCCGACGTCGGTGCTCCGTTACGAGGACTTCACGCCGTTCGATAGCCTTGACGTTGATTTCGGATTTGACCTGGACTGGCCGTTAAGTTTGCCGGTTGTCGCAATGTCGGGGGATTTCTACGGGAAGGAATTCGGCGAGTTTGACTTCGATGAATTCATTAATGAGCTCAGGTGACGTAAGCATGTCCGGAGTGGCTTCATCTGATTGGTCAGGGGGGCGGGTGACGTGGCGAGTTGGCGGGAATGCGAGTGTGTATTTATTACTACTTCTAGTTAACTATTGATTATTAATAGCCAATACACGGCGATTTTGTGAGCAGACAATTTTTGGGTTTTCTTTTTTTTTTTGTATATTTAAATGGTGAAATTTGTCAAAGTATGATACTATTGTTTATTCTAATTAAATTTATCATAGTTATATAAAATCTAATAGAAATAGAAAATGTTTGTTTTGGACTACCAAAATATATTGAGTTTCACGGGTGATTTGCTTTATAATTGTTTGTTGTTACAAGTAATATGCTCTCTCCGTCCCATTATTACTGTCTTTTTTTTTTGACGTGGAGGTTAAGAAAATTTTGTTTAGGTGTTTAGTTTATGAGTTTCAATTATATTAAGTAATGAACACAATTTTAGAGTCATGATTGATGAGAATAAATGATAATTCATCCAAATTTGGAGCGAAACGAAATAATGTGTGTGAGAGAGAGATTTGGATAGAGAAAGTATAAGAAAGTAGGGATGGGTAGTAAGTAAGGAGAGCCCTCTTTATTTTAAAATTAAGAATTATTTTTTTTCATTTTTGAAAATACGAAAACAATAACGAAAATCGATTAAAAAATAAGAATATTAATAACATGACGGATAGAAGGGCTCACTCTAATTTATATATAAATCTGAATTTTATATTTTTAAGAATTCATTATCTCACACTCTTGTTCTTTTTGTCTAAAATTGGATCTTTCATATTCTTAATTCATAATTTTGGACTGCCATTAAATACACTAAGTCAAAACACAAGTAAATTAATTAATTTAGTACTAAATGATAAAAATCTTACCTACGATACTAGATATGAACTAATGTATCGTGTGATATTTCAAGGGAGAGTAGGAGACACTTGGAAAAATCTACGAAATTGGAAGTTGAAAATGAAGGATTTATTTTATTATAGTTGAAATGAATGTTGAAAATGTCACAATTGACGTGATGGGAAATAAGGGAAAAGGAATAGAGGGTGGCTTCTAGTGTGTTTCGTGGTTGAATCAATCTTCCTACTTGGGATATTTTTCTAGTCATAAAGAAAATTCGAGAAATCGAGGTGAAATTTGATGAATTAATTCTTGGAAATTCTCGATTTTTTTTTGTACGGTTCCAAAATCTTGATTCTATGAAATTCAGCAGTTATATAATTTAAAATATTTTTTATGAAATTTATACCAGAAAAACATGGGTGGTCGATCTCCCGAAATGTAAATTTAATCAACGTGTTAGAATACGATTTTATTTAGGGTCGACTTAACGAGAGACTACCTCAATTTATATATCATACTGAAACCTTCTAAGCGAATGCCCTGAAAAATATTCATCGTGTTATAAAAAAGACAGTCTTTATTGACTGTGTCGTGAATTGGAATATTAATATTAATTTTTGTAATAAAGTGATAATTAATCGAGCATTAAAATCATTATATACGAGCACTATCATTACATGAAACGAGTGTAAATTAGAGCCCGGCGGCTGCGGAGTGCAGTCCTGAATTATTGGGGGTCAATTAGAGAATTAAAGCTGGGAAAAAAAAACAAAATCATAATTAACAATAACATGGATAAGCATGAGAATTGATTGAATGGGGCCAGTGGATGGAATATCAATTCGATTCCAAGCAAACCACACACATATCAGCCGCCTCCCACTCAAAATCTCCATTACACGCCACCAAAAATGAATTCATTCACGGATTCGTGTACTTTTGGAAACGACTTAATAGTAAATTGAGTTATCTTATAACTAAAGTTAACACAAAATACTGATACGAAAATATGCAAATTACATATTTTACTGAATAGTGTCGAATTTCAACTATATATGCTCCATCAAGTCAACCATATACTGATACGTATATTTTACTGAATAGTGTCGAATTTCAACCATATTTTACTGAGTAGTGACAAAATACTAATGAACATCTATATTGCGAAGTTGATCCCTATTAACAATATGACTTGATAGACTTGTGATGCGTTCAATTGACATTCTAATGGTTCGTCATCTTCTTCGCCTACCCCTGTACGTATATCTGTAAGAAATTCAAAATGATCATAATAGTTTAGATACATATCACATTCATCTTCTACTATCATATTGTGCAAAATGATACAAGTCATCATAATTTGTCTCATCACTTCCTTGTCTCAAACAAGACATGGACGTTGGATGAATGCAAAACGAGTTTGTAGAACTCTGAATGCTCGTTCAACATCCTTTCTAACAGACTCTTGGTGTTGAGCAAATAACTAGTGCTTTGGGATCTGTGGAGCGATAATTGACTTAACAAATGCAGCCCATGGATGATATATTCCATCAGTGAGATAATATGCTCTATCATTTTGGGGACCATTAACTACGTAACTAACCTTTGATGATCGACCTTCTACGTAACTCAATATTGGTCTCTATTTATAGAGTAAAAAAATACGAATTTTGATATAATTTTTTTAATTTTTATGGATAATTAATTAATAATTTTTATCAAATAAAATTATTGTCGATAAAATATTGTAGATCCAATTACAAATTGTCATTTATCACATTGTCATTGGTTGGTAAAATGTAAATAATAGACGCCTTGAGAGGCGTCTGACCAGCTTAAGTCACGGCAGTATGGTGAATTTACATTTCTATTAATCAACTCTTCTTGTGTCGTATTAGGCGGGGTATAGAGCGGGGGTGTCGATGGGAGTAGTCTAATAGTAAATTGAGTTATCTTACGGCAAGAACGCATTTGTAACTCAAGTCTACAACGCATTAAATTCATTAGTATGCATATCGACTACTATATCTCGAATATTGTAAACCATTATGTATTAAATGTTGCATTGCATATAGGTCTCTAATAACCAAACGAAACAACGTTCAAGAATCAACATATGCTTTTATCAATGGACCAAAACCTTTTCTTTGATTTTCTATATTACAAAATGGACTATATAATATTTTGAAGGGGTTTTATAGACCATTTAGTCTTTCATGTGATTCCACTCCTCTATCGAAATACCGTAATTACAAGCATAATTAATAACTCTTTTCATTATTTATGTTTTTTTTTCTAGAGTATATAAGATTAAACATGTAAAAGTAAAGAAATTTATTTTTTTTCAAGCCAATTTAATAGATTATTGTATGTGCTATTACCTAAAAATACAACGAGAAAAAAATTATAAGCCACCATGTAAAACATAAGCAGTGTTTGTACTTTGGAATAGTTTTTTAAAGTAATTTTTAGGTACTTATGCTTAAAATTATTTAAAGTTATTTTAAAGTAAAAGTTGTCAGTGTTTGCAATATTGAAAAAAAAAAACTTAATTTTAGAAAATAAAGTATTACAAACACTCTCATAAGCTATTTTTAATTTTTTTTCTGCTTTTAAAAAGCACAATGACTAGATTATTGACTTCTTATTCTGACTTATTTTAAACTTTAAAAAAATAGGAATTCTACATTTCAAACATTAAAAAATTATTTTTGCAGTGAAAAAGCAAAGAAGCAGTTTATTTAAACTATTCCAAACACTGCCATAAACTTTTTAGCCATTTTGTAGGTTAAATGACGTAAGTGCCCTTCAATTTATGTGTTTAGGATTTTGATTTATGATTTAAGAATCATCATGGGACTAGAATCTAACAAGGGCAAAATTGTCCACTAACATAATAAGTGCTAAATTATGTATATTTTCATACTAGGTACTAAATATAACATTTAAAATAATTGCAGGGCGAGGAAGCAAATATAGAAACTTCACTGATCGGGCTTTGTAGCAGAGCCCATCAAATATTACGGCCCAGCCCAAATTATCTTACTCCATATACTATTTCACCTTGAACTAGGGCTCCATAACAAAGAACATTTCAACCGGAGAAAAGTTTCATCTCTTCATTGCAGCATTCAGGTATTTGCTATTATCTTCAATTATTCGCAATTTATGCTTCGCGTTTATCGCAGATTAGTGGTTTAAGAGAGTAGAGAAGCAGTGAGTATCGATAACTGTAATTTTTGGGGAAAAAACCCCGATAAGATTGAGTGTAAGAGGCGGAGATTTGGCTGCGACGTGTTAGAAATCGAGACCTAATCTATTGCTGATATTTTGCCCTTTTTATGTGGAGCAAAGAATCGTGCCAGCGATTCGTGGCCGCATTGAATGTCTGAAATAAGGCCTTACTGGAGCCGCGTTCTTCAGTACTATGTGGATTTAAACTCCGACTAAGCTGGAGAAGCGATTATTATGAATGTGTTAAGGAATTTTTTTTTATGAGATGTGTCTCTAATTTTTTGATTGGATTCGGATGCAGATCTAATTACGATCATGGCGGAGGTTGATAGTCATAATGATGTGAAAGAAGAGGTTAAGGATGATGCAGCAGATGTAAGTGTTTCTCCCTCCACTAGGTCGCGATTGTTTTAATTTTTTCTGTGAATTGTTTAGGTTCATTACTTGCTGGTGCATATCTTTATTAATGCAAAGCTAGTTGAATACAACCACCATGAATGTAGTCTGATTCCACCAGACAGTGATTTAAAGAAGCTTATAGTTTCTATTTGTTGGTGGCATTTTGTTTGCAAAATATAAGCTGTGTTTGAAAAATATAGTAATAGCTTTTCAAGGATACCATAATGCAATGCTGAGTTTGTCCATAATGTACAAACCCTAATTAAATTTTTTGTAATTACCTGTTTCCAAGTATGCTGTGCTTTATGCTAATTAGCCCTTAAAAACTTTGTGTCATTGAAAATGCAGATAGCTCCATTTGACCCTACAAAGAAAAAGAAGAAGAAGAAGCCAGTGGCCCAAGAACTGGCCGACGATGATTCTGTTGATAATCTAGCTGAGAAAACTGAGAGCTTGTCTGGTATATAGTGATTCTATACCTATTAAGTTGCAACTTGATATTTCTCTACTTCATATTTGTAGTTCTTAGTTCTTACATATGTTTCTCATCTTTGTCCAGTTTCTGAGGGTCTTGAAACATTTGCTGGTCTGAAAAAGAAAAAGAAAAAACAAGTGAGTGATCTTTTTTCACGTTTTTTCAGGAAACATTTTGTGCTATTAAATAATGTGTCATTATACACAACTCTTGCAGACACATACTGATCTGACCGAAGAAAAAGAAAATGTTGGTGATGATGTGGATGGTAAGAATTGGTTGTTTTATGCCATCTTAAAATTTTATTCTTCATCACTTGGTCTTATGATTGAATATTTTGTTTATGAAAATTATAGATACAGTTGGAGAGGATGAGGAAGCAGAAGGGATTGTGTTGCAACAATATCCATGGGAAGGAAGTGATCGGGATTATGAATACGAGGAGGTAATCAAGGCTTTCTTACGTTTGTGTTCTTCTTGCATTTACCTCCCCACTGATCTGTTTGTTGTTTCGCTAGGAATATTAATTATGTTTTAACATTCGCAGCTTCTTGGGAGGGTGTTCAACATTCTCCGCGAGAATAACCCGGAACTTGCTGGAGATAGGCGCAGGACAGTTATGAGACCTCCTCAAGTACTTCGTGAAGGCACAAAGAAAACCGTTTTTGTGAACTTTATGGATCTCTGCAAAACGTATGCTGTCTTACTTTTCTGTTGAATATGAAGTTGTATATTCCTTAAGATTTACATATTTGACTTTTTAGTGTGCTAACAACTCTACCCCAGAAAAGGACAAACACCATAAAGCGTGGAACTTCTACACTTACAATTTTATTATCATTTTGGTGCATTATTCATGTATTCAAAATGCTGTTTTATTTTGTACTGATGGTCACAATTTTTTTCATTCTTCACAGGATGCATAGACAACCGGAGCATGTGATGACTTTCCTTCTTGCTGAAATGGGAACAAGCGGTTCTCTTGATGGGCAACAAAGATTGGTTGTTAAAGGGAGGTTTGCTCCCAAGAATTTTGAGGGAATCTTGCGACGCTATATTAGTACGTTTCGCATTTCGATTCACGAATAACTTGTTTTGCTCATATTATGTTCTATCTAAATTCCAACATTTATCCCTGTTTCCATTAACCAATTTCTTAAGTTTGAAAATTAATATTGCAGCATTGTTGCACTTTTAGATTGTTATTTATGTATCTTGTGTCCTCTTTGTATGGACTGTGGATTATAAATGGCTCTATTTGACTTACTAATCTTTTTATGCTATGGTGCCTGCAGATGAGTACGTCATATGCAATGGTTGCAAAAGTCCAGATACTATTCTTTCAAAGGAGAACCGCCTCTTCTTCCTCAGATGTGAGAAGGTAGTTCCCAACTTATTGAATTATATATGCGTGTCAGATTTCTTTTTGTTAGCAACTCAAAGCCTTGTCCTGAAAAATGTATCCCTTCTTCGGGAATATAGTGAACTAAGTTTAAAGGTGCTTTATTTGATTTCTGTTCTGTGTTGATGGAACATTTTGCTTCCTATTTGAAAACATATCTTGAATGTTCTGAGGTCTCAGGTGGTAAAAGGATAACTTGGATACTCAACATTTTATTTTATCTTCCCTCACCCTTCCCGCATGACTTATCGAGACAAAATATTCGGCAGTTGTGCTCAGGGGGGCTTATTGTTGGGTGTGTGAAATGGTAGGAATGTGGAAATGTATCCAAGGGCCTGTGATGATCAACATATTTGCCTACATTGTCTGATCTCGTTAGTTGAAGAGTGTTTCTGTATTAAATCTGAGGCCTTTGGGGAAGTTTATCATTTTTGTTAGTATCTAGCACTTCAGCTTGCGGGATGCTTGATAATAACATGAATACCACATATCCTACATTTCTTGCGTACTGCAGAAGCTTTTTGGTTTTATGGGATTCTGATTTTTTTAATTTTCCCAATGTATAGTCTTTATAATAAACTTTACACAATTTTAATTCATATTACTATGGTCCACATATTTTCTTACCCTTGAATTGGTGACGGAATTTGAAAGTTAGTTTTCTGTCATGCGGAGGTTCATTGGTTCTAAACTTAAACTAATGTCACCGTTTTCTCCTCTAGATGCGTGTGATGATCAAAATATTTGCCTACATTGTCTGATCCAGCTAGTTGAAGTGTGTTTATTGACTCTGAGGCCTTTGGCAGATAATTTTCAAATATTTCTTTTAAATACTTGAACATTCAAAAGTTACTTTCGAGTCTAGTAGGCCTATGATGATTAAGATATTTGCCTACATTGTCTGATCGAGATAGTTGAAGAGTGTTTGTATTGACTCTGAGGCCTTTGCTTAAATTTTCAAATATTTTGTTCGAGTTTATTTGCTGCATCCTTCAACTTGAAGTTTATTCTTGGAACCGACTCCTTTCTTTGGCTTTTTGCTTTTATAAGTGAATTTTGTTGCAAATGGAATCATGTACCTACTTCATTCAAGGATTGGATTAGTTGTGGAAATATGAAATCTTTGGTTTTACTTTCTGTGATGTATCACAGTTTTAGTATTATAGCTCATATCCAGTTACTAATTTCTTATTCCTTCATTTCTTGTAGTGTGGTTCTGGAAGATCTGTTGCACAGATCAAGGCTGGATTTGTTGCTCGTGTTGGTCGTCGGAAGGCCGGAACATGATGAATTACTGTTGTGCTTCCAGAATGTTTTGTTCTATACTTGAGAGGTGCTTTACTGAGGTGATTTTAGTTGGCGTAATTCTGTGACACTATCTTTTTCTCAAGTAAGAACAGCTTTTACTTTGTGAAGTTCTTGTGTGTAGTTTACATGCATTGGTTGAAATTCTAGTGTTCCAGATGCTTTTGTTACCCAATACATGTGGTAGAATCTATCGATCTATTTTAGCGGCCCAAATTATTAGTAGTTGCACCTCGTCTCATTCGTTTAGGGTTATAGTTGGTTAACCGACCTAACCGCAACAAACACTATTTGGTTTGACTATCTGGTTATCGAAGCAAATCAAACTGAAAGTATTTTAATATTTTTTATATTTAATATATTTTATATGCATTTTTTTCCAGTTAAATCATTTTCATGTTTTTGTCAAAAAAAAAAAAATTAATTCTCTTTTGAGTTTTGGTTATAATTGAAACGGAACATATTCACAATGAATTTTTTTGTTGGTATTTGATTTTGCTAAACAGGAAATTGAAATTTTGATTAACTGAATTTTCAGTTTGATTTGATACGTTTTAACAGAAGTGTCAGCCCAATATTCATCTTGTTTCGTTTCCTTTTTGAATTATCTTATTCATATTGTTTCATTTGAAATTTGGTAATTTTGTTTTCACACAATTAATCAATCTCAGTTTTAGGATTAACCCTTTTACTCATAACTAATAACTTAACTAATAACTTTCATTAATATATATGTGCCAAAGAAAATGAGACAAGTTCAATGGGAGATTTTGAACGTAAAACCAATTTCATGGTACCACAAATTAAAATTATAATCTTGTAACAAGAATAAAAATAGCTTAAGAACATTATCAGTTCTTATATTACTACTTCAAATCCGGATAGCTAGGAGCAACCTTAAAATAGAGCTCTCTCTCTCTCTCTCTCTCTCTCTCTCTGAGCTATGTATTTAACTCCTTAGATCACAACATAAACATATCTGGTCATGATTAATTTAGCTATGTTGGTAAACTTTGAGCCACTCTTCTTAAAAAAGAAAACACATTCTAGTAACACTATTCTCGATCAAACATCCTCCGGCAAGTGTGATGTGAACGGGGCTTCGTTGCAAATTCATAATTTCACATAAACACTAATCCATCCACATTCTCTTCCAATCATGTCGACCCTAAAATTAACAGGCCGATCATCGATCCCCGAAATGGATCACCACGTCAAGCGGGTGTTAAAACTCATAGAAGAGGATGCAGATTCCTTCGCCAAGAAGGTCGAGATCTACTACGAGAAGAGGCCGGAGCTGATCAATCTCGTCGAGGAGGTGCATCGGATGTATCGATCATTGGCCGAGCGCTACGATCACGTTACCGGCGAGCTCCGGAAGAATATTCCGTCGGATATCCAATCGCATTGCTCCGGAATCACGGATCTCGGATCGGATCCGCCGTCCGCCTTGCCGTCCCCGGGGACGAGCCGCCGCCAATCCGGCTACCGCGCGGCTGGATTCGATTTTTTCCTAGGGCAAAACGGCGGAATTGGATCGGATGTCTACAATAGAGAAGGATACGATTCGTCGCTGGCGGAGTCTGAGTCGGAATCTGACGATTCCTCTGTTAATTACTACTCGGAGGAGCAGGGGTTGCGCCGGAGGATTGTGGATCTAGAAGCGGAGCTTCGTGAGGTCAAGGAGAAATTCAAATCGCAGGAGGAAGGTTCTAGAAGTTGTGATGAAATCGCAAAGGATAATCATCCCGTCGGCTTGGATCCGGCGACGGAGGTACAAGACTGTAACAGTTTCTCCTCCGGCGGCGAAGTTTTCGATTCCGATCGGAAAGTTCTCACGCTTTGGGAAGAACATAAACTCACGAAAGAGAAGCTTCTAGAATCGGAGCAGGAAGTCGCAAGGCTGAAGCAGGATCTCACAATCAAGCCGAATCTGCAAGATCAGCTAAAGACGTACAAAATCAATCTCTCACAACGCGATCAAGAGATTCAGAACTTGATCGAAGAAAATGAGAAACTCCGATCGGAAACAGCTCGATTCTCGGAATTAGGGCTGAAGCACGACCTGCTGCTTGACGAGAGAGATGATCTCGAGACAGAGCTAACTTCGAAGGACGATCAGATCGACCGAATGAGCCGCCACATCCATCAATTACACATGGAGCACGTCGAGCTGGTCGCCGGAGCAGAGGAGTCGCAGCGAGCGGCGGAGGAGCTCCGCTCGAAGATCAGAGATCTGGAGAGAGATGTGGAGAAGAAGCAGCAGATCATCGTTCAAGGAGCGGATGAGAAACGCGAAGCGATAAGGCAGCTCTGCTTCTCGCTCGAGCACTACCGCAACGGCTACCATCGCCTCCGGGAGGTCGTCGGCGGGGGACATAACGCGGCGGCGTAGCTTCCGTGCTCGTTACGTTCGGTGCTATTTTTGTCAGCTCGTTCGTCTTCAGATATTTGTAGATGAGTCTACTCTTTTGTTAAATCTTGCTTCGTGTTTTGTGGTTCTGTTTTGCAAACCCTGGAATAACCGCTAGAAATCCTCTGTCCCAACATTTCGTATCCCATTCGGTGGTCCATCAATCACGTCCCGCCACGCGTGCATTGGTGGGCTACCTTTTTATAATTAAAATAGTTTTTTATTGCTAACATGGCCCACCAATATATGCGTGGCGCCGCGTGATTGGTGGGCCACCGAATGGAATACGCATTTTGGGCCAAAGGATTCGGATTGATAACATCCCATCTTGTAGCAAGAAGCTCTAATTCTGACACGTGTCGATAAAATTCAAACTTAATATTTTAGCATTACGTCATCAATAAGTCATTGTCACTCAACTATAATAAAACCTAGTAGTATATAGTATTACGACAAAACTATACTTCAATCAAGTTACGTGTAAGGTTGGATATGACAAAATATGACAAAAAAAAAACCTTAAATTTGTAGTGGTATAAATTGATCTTAAATTATGAAAATTATTTTGAATTGCATTATAAGTTATTTTAAAAGGTTAGTAGACTGCAAATATACGAGATTTAGACGTTCTGATTTTGTACATGATTTTCAAATATTAAAAACTATATTGATGAAAATTCAGGCAATGTAATTGTGAGACTAAGACGTTATTTTGGCACAAAACGATGTTCATACCGCCACATTAGACTCAATTTGGGAGTGATTTTTTCACTTGTAAAGTTTGACATATTGAAATGTCGTGTATTTACACGAGTATTATGAAAATCATTTACAAAATGAAAAATCCACCTAAAATTCTTATATTTACTTATTTATAACTCTGGTTTTAGTATATGAATATATATTATATACGAGAAAATTTTAGAGTGACTAGTGAAGCCCATTAATAGAAGTGTCACGATAAACTATTCCTCCTGTCCCATCATTTTTTTGGGACAGTATTTTAAAAAAATTATTAATTATATGTAAGAATATAAAATCTTCAAATAAAATATTTATAATAATTTATTATTTTAAAAAATAAAATAAATATAGTGAGACAGCTATGAAAAAAATGAAACATAATAGGACGGATGGAGACTATTTAATATATTGTGATTTAGTAAAAACTAAGTGAGTGGTTATAAAGACTGCAACGATTTATATTATCTAATTATGTTTATTTATATTTGATAATTTTGATTCAATAATAAAAATGGAATATTAAGAATGAGGACCGGTAGGTATATAGAGCATGGCAATTGCACGTGCATGGCGCAATGCAAGTGTATTGTGCCTAACAAACAAGGCACTGCATTTGGAGATTGACTATTCAATTCAATTAAATCTTTTATTTTTGTCATCTGCTGTCGTTATTAAAACATGTTCGAATCGCAATCTCTAATTCGAGGAGTGAACTGTCAAAAATAACGTTTTCCTAAAGAATATTCCGAAAATAATACTTTATCAAAAAAAATTCCAAACTAACATTCCTTTTACTATATATTCACATTTTTACTAAATCAATATCGACATGAATGACACATTATATTTTTTTTTCTTATAACTAACATTATAAAAAAAATGTTTCCGTACTTTGAATAACATATTTTATTTTTAGTGGATGAAATATTTTTACATTTTTAAAAAAAATACGTGTAATGTTATCTATAAAAAACAAAATAAAAATAAAACTGTTGCGATTAGGTTGGAAAGAAAAGTCTTCAAGTATTTTTCAAATTAAAAAAAATATATGTATTTTTTTTACTTGCTATGTTAATATATAAATGTTCTTTAGTATTTTCTAAATAAAAATAAAGAATTTTTAATTTTTTATTGTTCAACATGCTAAGATAATAAAATTAAATTAAAAAAGGTGTTTTCATGTAGATATTTATTTGTTAAAGAAGTTAGTATGTGGCAAAAAACAAAGTTTGAAAAATATTTTTGAAATAGTGTTATTTTGGGAATAATATTTTTTTGGTGTTATTTTAACAATTCACTCCTAACTCGAATCTATTGTATATAGTTTATATTTTATTTATGTTGGCCCGACTATTAAAATACTTTTAATATGCAATTTAAATAGTAATTCAAGATTTTCTCATTATAAAAGTAATTTTACTTTATGAACCATGCTTTATTTTATTTTTTTTATCTATTTTATGGTTTGAGTCTATTGTATATAATTAACTTTTGTACGTGTATTGATTAGTGATAGCGAGTGGCAGCGGGGTGACGAGTAGCGCGTGGTTTTGCATTGCCTAACATTATTTTGGCACAAGATCATATGTCCCATAAACTTTGTCCCAATCCTATCTCATAAAGGTAAACATCTAAATTACTACGGTATAATTTTATAATTTATATTGTAGGCATCTAGATGTTTACTTTATGGCACAACATTGGAATAGAATTTATGGGATAGGTGATCTGATCCCCATTCTTTTGATGGCCAAGTAGCATCCGTGCACGTTTTCATATGTTTAAAAGCTATAGTTTATCCAAAATGATATATTACATTCGTATATCTTTATGTATTAGTATATTATAAAAGTATTCATATCACATGTGATATTTTTTCATAAAAAAAATTATATGGTATACGAATATAATACACTCAACCGCTCTATTATTTAGTAGATTCCAATCATACAAATATTAATTACAAGTACAAGTCTTTAATTCAAAATTCTCATCATTTGGAAAGACATTAATGTTTATAGTGATTAGTGGGCCATTATCCAAAATTATACTCTTCGGTTTTATATTTTTTATTAAATTTTTCTTGAATAAATTAAGGGAGAGATGAAAACTACCTAATTTAAATAATATCCCTTTTTAATATATTCATACATGTTTGAAAAAATATTTAATTGACTAAAATTTTCATACTAAAAACGTTGAAAAAGTTGTAAGGCTTATACATGTTGAAAAGTTAGTATAAGACATTTAATAGACATAAAAATATGTTAAGAGGCATGTAATATGGGGAAAATGAGACATTAAAAAAGGATGAGGGCTAAGTTTTATAACCATTTTTTTTAAAAATGCACTCCCTCCGTCCCATTATTTATGTTGATAGGGAATCGACACGGAAATTAGAGCGGATTGTGAAAAAGTATAAAGTGGTGGGGTCCACCTATTTAGATGATTGTTCTCTCATTTATGTTGACTTTTAGAATGAAACATAAATAATGACATAAATAAATATAATAAATGAAATATAAATAATGAGACAGGGAAGTATAATTTTTTAACCAAATTTGAATTTCTTGTCCAACCATTTCTTAATTAGACAAACAAACTAAATGCTACGAATGAGTAATAATTAAGGAATTGATTGAGGTCATTTTCGACATTGATGACTGATCTAAATAATCCAGTTTTCTATATTTCCCCATTTAAATTAAAATCTTTAGAAAGAATGAAACGCCATTCAAACTACCAAACCCGCTTACCTACCTCCGCGCCACTTCACCAAATCCTTTCCACCCTCCACTCCACCGTCAACTTTGACGCCGTTAAAGCCGCCGCCCTGCCCCTGCCTACCACCTATCACCGAGCAATAGATCTTCTATCCCATTATACATATTCGACAAATAAGATGAGGACAGTCCTCTTGAGATGGCGTAATGGTGAAGTTGGGTGATTCGGGATCGATAGGTCCTAGGTTCAAATCCCACTGGCCTGTCACCTATGGTTAGCCTAGGGTGGTTGAACTCTCCTGTTTGGTCTGCAGACTATCGCACATGGACGGGGTTTACTTACTCTCGTCATAAAAAAAAAAAAAAGGTCAGGACATGTATCTTTTAACTTAACCACACAAGATCTTTAGTTATTTTCAATGACATTTTCTCTTATGTCGGTTCCCCTTTAGCCTTTCCCTCTTCCCTTCTTATCTTCAAGTTTATTAATCTTCTCTACAATTCAGTTTTAGTAAATCGATAATTACCAAAAAAACCCATTTTTGTATAGTTGTCGTTATGCGCCACCGCATTGTCGTCCGTCAACGTTAAACTCCAATTTCTTATTTCTCCACTATTTCAATTATATATATAAGAATCAAAAACAGAAACGGAACTTCATAGAATAAGTTTAATGATTTAAATGGAGAGGTGGGTTCGATCGAGAGAGATGTTTTATCTGCCGAGGTGGGTTCGACAGAGATATGTTTTGTCTGCAGAGGTGGTGGGTTCAAGGGAGAAATATTTTTGTTGTGAGAGGAGGATAGGAATAGTGAGATAAATAAGAGATTGAGCAATGTATGGTTAAGTTAAAGGTTTAGTATAATTAAGTTCAAAGATACATGTCATCACCTAAGATCCCTACCCCTACCACCGTCTCTTCTATAAATTATTCGCGCCTCGCCGTTATCACACAAAAACAGCATCACTGCTTCCCTCGGTTTCTCCGCCAACTACTTTTCTCCACCTAAACACTTAACCAACCATGGACCTCCTCCTCCTCGAGAAGGCTCTCCTCGGCCTCTTCGCCGCCATCGTCGTCGCCGCCGCCGTCGCCAAGCTCCGCGGTAGGAAGTTCAAGCTGCCGCCGGGACCGATGCCGGTGCCGATCTTCGGCAACTGGCTCCAGGTCGGCGACGACCTCAACCACCGCAACCTCACCGACTTCGCGAAGAAGCTCGGCAACATCTTCCTCCTCCGGATGGGGCAGCGCAACCTCGTCGTCGTCTCCTCGCCGGAGCTCGCGAAGGACGTCCTCCACACGCAGGGGGTGGAGTTCGGATCGCGCACGCGCAACGTCGTCTTCGACATCTTCACCGGCAAGGGGCAGGACATGGTGTTCACCGTCTACGGAGAGCACTGGCGGAAGATGCGCCGCATCATGACCGTGCCGTTCTTCACCAACAAGGTGGTGCAGCAGTACCGCCAGGGGTGGGAGGCGGAGGTCGCCGCCGTCGTCGAGGACGTGAAGAAGAACCCCGAGTCCGCAACCACCGGAATCGTGCTGAGGCGGCGATTGCAGCTGATGATGTACAACAATATGTACCGAATCATGTTCGACACGCGGTTCGAGAGCGAGAATGATCCTATGTTCATGAAGCTTAGGGCTTTGAATGGAGAGAGGAGCAGATTGGCGCAGAGCTTCGAGTACAATTATGGCGATTTTATCCCCGTTTTGAGGCCTTTGTTGAAAGGTTACCTCAAGATCTGCAAGGAGGTTAAGGACAGAAGGCTACAATTGTTCAAGGACTATTTTGTTGATGAGAGAAAGTAAGTTCCATTTAGTTTTACAGCTGCTTTTCCTGCATAATTTGGCTTTACAGTTGCTTGCACTGCATATTTGAGCTGAAAATTAGTGATGTTTTGCCTCAAGATCATAGCATTAGACTAGTTGTAGATTAATTTGAATGATCTTAGATTCTATTTGAAGTATATTGTAGTCTTATAGTGAGTGTTAGAGGCGTAGAATCTTAACCATCCATAGTCTAACATTGAAAGTTCTAGCTATCAATAAGTTCAAAGTTATGCTGGATATCTTGCTGTCCTTCATCTATTTCGTCTAGGTAGTTATTCTTGTTGGAGCTCTCGAATCATTGCTCCACCGGCCTAGAAATCCGGCCTCCTTTTCGGTTCTTGTTTCTTTGGCAGAATTGAATTCTTATGTTATGATTATTATCTGTTCTCTTTGTTCAAAATACACTATGGCTATTGAATCAGCTGAATCTGTTCTCCATCTCTGTTTCCTCGAAATCGTTTTCTCTAATCTTGTACTAGATTTCTATATGGTCAGTGAAAGATATTGAGTGATGGTTTGATGTTTGCAGGAAGCTTTCAAGCACCAAGCCTATGGATAAAGACGGCCTCAAATGCGCCATCGATCACATTCTTGATGCCCAGCAAAAGGGAGAGATCAGTGAAGACAACGTCCTCTACATCGTTGAGAACATCAATGTTGCTGGTAAATTGTCAACTTGTTCTTCCTATAAAATCCAATCCTATTCCCTTGTAGTAATGAATTCTTGCAATAAATATCATGATAACCTACTAAGTGGTAATCTAAATTACATCTGACCCCTGTAGCAATGGAGGACGTTATAGATTGATTACATTAAGATGAGGAGCAGAATTTAAGGAGTAATGAGGGGAACTACACTATAATTAAAGAGTATTAGGGGGAGATAAATAGGACTCTTATTTCATCTATTGTTTGGTATTGATAAAAAAGAACTTAATTACTAAATAGCGGCAATAGAGGGCTAGTTTGAATTTTCGTTAAGTTAGGTTATTGGTTTTAAGCAAGGCCTAATCCACATCTTATTCATATGCAGCAATTGAGACCCCCCCTAGTAATAGAGGGCTAGTTTGGTTCAATTCAACTATTTGTTTGGTATTGATGAAAAAGAATTCAGTTAAACTTCCAGAAATAGAGGGCTAGCTGTTGTTGAATAGCCAATTGCCTTGGAAATGCTTACATAATAATAACTTGTAATTGAAATTACAACAAGAACAAATACACAAAACTGCAACCAATTTGGGATCCAGCTGAAGGATTTAGTCTTTCCGATCAAATCGGGCAATTCCCAACACTAGTTTGGTTGGCATTCTTGTTTTAAGCAAGGCCTAATGCATAGCTTATTCATGTGCAGCAATTGAGACAACACTTTGGTCTATCGAATGGGGCATTGCCGAGCTAGTGAACCACCCGAACGTCCAGAGGAAGCTCCGGGAGGAGCTAGACCGCGTGCTAGGCGTGGGAGTACCCGTAACGGAACCCGACACCCACAAGCTCCCGTACCTCCAAGCCGTGATCAAGGAAACTCTCCGTCTCCGAATGGCTATCCCCCTCCTAGTACCCCACATGAACCTCCACGACGCCAAGCTCGGTGGCTACGACATCCCCGCGGAGAGCAAGGTCCTTGTCAACGCGTGGTGGCTGGCCAACAACCCGGAGCAATGGAAGAAACCGGAGGAGTTCAGGCCGGAGAGGTTTCTAGAAGAGGAGGCTAAAGTTGAGGCCAATGGGAATGATTTCAGGTACCTGCCGTTCGGCGTAGGCAGGAGGAGCTGCCCGGGGATCATCCTCGCGCTGCCCATTCTCGGCATCACGTTGGGGCGGCTGGTGCAGAGCTTCGAGCTGCTGCCGCCTCCCGGGCAGTCGAAGATCGATACGACCGAGAAAGGCGGGCAGTTCAGTTTGCACATCTTGAACCACTCCACCATTGTGATGAAGCCGAGATCGGTCTGAAGTGAAGTTTGGTGAAATGAGTGGATGTTGTTATTCATATATTTTTGTTCTTTTGGTGGTGTTGCGTATCTAGAGGGTTCGCCGTGTATTTCTCTTGCTGGCATAGTTATGAGCAATGGGAACTATGTGCTACGTCATTCTTTCACGAATCACTTGCCTCCTACCGACACAGCATACGCGATACGGATACGCCACAATATGAACATAGGATGTAATATTTTGTTTAAGGGTAACTTCAATGGTTGAACAAAAAATCAAACTTTTTACTCGCCCTATTAATTTTTAAAATTCACCAAATTAAAAAATTTCACTCCAATCATATGTCCATAGACCTAACTTTTTTTTGAATCCCACCAATATACACACACGACTATATTTATATATAAGAATAGTAAAAAGTTGTATTAATTTTAATGGTAAAAAATTGGCTTGTTATAGAAAAAAGTTAGTTTGTTGCAGAGAAAGTTGTTCCAATAGTTAATAAAAAGTTCTCCAAAAAGTTCTATTGGAGTTATCTTAAGTCTATGATACAATACGGTGTTTGGAGTGTAAAATAAATTAATTTTGTACTTCCTTTGTTCCATTGGTCTCGTCTCATTTCTTTTCGGCATGTATATTAAAGAGAACTATTAGTTGTGAGTGGAGGAGGGAGGAGTCCCATGAAAAAAGAGTGATTAATTGTGTTTAAAAAAAGTTGTCATTTTTAGATAGAGACAAGATAAAATGAATGAGACAATCTTAAAAGAAAAATGAGATAAGATTACTAAGATGAAGAGAGTATTTTTTATTAGAATTAAGTGCAATATACTCTTAAAACATACATAACACGACAATTAAAGCGTAATGTCGTGTCAGAGTATTCGATACGTGTGCGACACAATATATTGATATTTAATAAAGTGTACGTAGCGGGTTGGTGAGGATGGTAGGTAGACTGTTAAGATGTTCGACTCAGATTGGCTGGCCCAGCGGGCCTACCTCTATTTTAAAGTTCGGTTGGATTTGTCAACAAATGGATTGGGTTTACACACGTTTGCGAGTCGGGTCCAGCCAGCAAAAGTACTAAATTACATAATTATATATATATTTTGTACATTTTGCATACAAAGAATATTCTTGGTATAGCGAAATAGGATATTTAATAACTATTCAACTTTTAATGAATTTAAATTTAAATTATTAGGAGAATTAAAATAGTCTAAAGTTTATTGAACTTTTCAAACCAAAATTGAACCGGCTTGTTGGGTTACGGCCAATTAGGCTCGAATTCAATACCTTTTGCTATTCTGACTTCTGAATCTATACATGATATGGCGCCTTAGCACTTTTCTTATTCCCTTTATGTTTTTATCGGCAATTTGATTTGATTGTGGGAGATGTTTTAGGGTTTGCGGCAGATCTTCAATTTACAGTTTAGAAAAGCAATGTTTCTTCATGCAGCCTGATGCAAAAGCAGCATGTGATTGATTTTTTTTCATCATTTCTGTGTTTGTTGCAGTTTTTGCATATGAAAATTGTGCTTTGGAATTATCGACGAGTTGTTGTTTGAGAAGGATCGGTAAGCATTGGTGTAAGATGATCATATTTATGACTTTCTGTTAAACCATTTTGTGTATGAGCATGAGCAACTGAATGTTCAATCTCAATCTCAATAGCCATACAATAACTATTAAATGTTTGAGAGTGAAACTCATTAGCATTATCAAAGCGAATCCTCTTATTTGGATTGTCTGATAATTGAGCTCTCAATTTTATTATTTGAGCAAGTAGTTTGTCTAATTATATTTTTACTAGAAAGTAGAAAGCACGCATACATGGACCATCTAGAAGAAGCATCAATCAATATCATAAAGTTTCGAAATGATCCACATGGTGGATGTATAGGTTCACAAATATCTCATTGAATTCTTCCCAAGAAAGATGGAGATTCTATATTGACCTTCGTGTAGGATGGTCTAATAACTAACTTGCCTTGCGCACAAGCATCATATGGGAATTTATATGTTATAAAAATCTCATGGTTCTTTATATTGTGTCCACATGAGTTTTCAACAATGTGGCGCATCATAGTTGCTCCCGGATGTCCAAACATATCATGCCAAAGCAAAAAAAAAATTGATTCGTTGAACTTCGGGTTCATAACATGGTTTGTCTCAATTGCTTTTATGAATGTGTAATACATTTCGGATGACAGTGTTGATAACTTTTCTTTGATCTGCTTCTGGCCAGATACAAAAGAATTTATGCATAGATATTCATTACTACCTTCTAACATCGTTTCAATGTGGTAGTCATTGCAGCGAATATCCTTAAAACTTAGTAAGTTTCTTCTGGATTTACTAGAGTAAAGGGCATGCTCAATTGTTAATTTAGTATCATTTGACAGAATGGTACAAGCTCTTCCGGAGCCTTCAATGATGTTCGATGCATCAGATATAGTGTTAACATTATCTTTAGCTAATGTTAATTTTTGAAAATACTTTTTATCTTGGAGGATGGTGTGTATGGTGGCACTATCAGCTAAACATATATCACAAGAATTCATTTGCATTTTCTGAGACATTGTTTTTCAAGAAAATAAATTTCTAATCAGTTAAAAACAATCAACAATAGTGAAAAACAAAGTTTTGATAACCAATAACAATACTAGAGTTTTGTAAGCAAATGAACTTCTTAACAACGATAAATAATAAAAGCTAAATATGCGAAAAACTGCATTAATTGTCTTCTAACACACCACCACCAATCAAGTCATCAATGTTGTCATTTGGGTCACTAAAGAAATTAGAGACATCTAAGTGACTTGCAGTATCAATCGAAACGTCATAGTCAAGGACATTGGTCTCATTAGTTACTTTTCCCTTGATCAAACTCTGATACAGATCAACAAGGTGCTTTGCCGTACGATATGCACTCGACCAATGTCCATTCATGCCACATTGATGACATTATCCTCCTTTTTGGATAAATTGTGATCTTTGGATGTCTTAGACCTTTTGTTGCTTGAGGTTGTGTGGTCAGGATTACTGTGTCGGCGACTACGCCCATGACCATGCCCACGCTCACGCCCACGTCTAGGTTGGTTTCCACGATCATGTTCATTCGTTGCATTGGCTTCAGGCAATGTAGAGGAACCAGTGGGTTTTAACTCGTGGTTTTTCATGAGCAATTCATTGTTTTGCTCGACAACCAATGGGCAAGATATAAACTTGGAGTACTTTTTGAAACCACGCTCTCTATACTGTTGTTGTAGGAGTACATTAGAAGCATGAAATGTAGAGAATGTTTTCTCAATCATCATTTCGTCAGTGATTGTTTCTCTACATAGCTTCGTTGTGGAACTAATTATGAACAGTTCATAATTATATGTACTCACAGATTTGAAGTCTTGCAGTCTATTCATCCACTCGTATCGAGCTTTAGGAAGGATAACAGTCCTTTGTTTATCAAACCTCTCTTTGAGGTTGTTCCACAATTCATATGGATCTTTGACGATAAGACACTCGTTTTTTAGATCGCCATGAAGATGGTGACGAAAGAAAATTAGTGCCTTTGCGCGATCTTGCGGGGATGGGTTGTTCCTTTTTCTACAGTCTCTCCCAGACCCCTTGAGATCAGATGAGTCTCGGCATCAACAATCAATGACATATAATTCTTGCCAAATATGTCCAGTGCAACGAACTCAAGTTTAGTGATATTTGTCATTTGTACAACTCTGCACAAGGGAAAAAGTTTTATCAATGTCTATAAAGACTTATGTTTTTCCTTCATGAATAAACATATATCACCTAAATCATAAATTGCTCTACAAGAGCATGTAATATTTTTTAAGAATATTAAATTGTGCTACTTCTGGAACAACAATTAAATTATTTCAATAAGTAAGTTTGAATTTCTCTTTAAGAGCATGTAATATTCTTCAAGAATATCAATTGTGCTACTTCAAGAGCAACAATTATGATCAAAGCATTAAATAAATAAGTAAAAATGTGCATATGTAGAAATACTAATTCTAAATGTTCTTCAAGAACATGTAATATTCTTCAGAAATATTAGGGCATTGTGTTATTTCAGGAGCAATATTAATAACAATATAATAAGAGGAATCAATCCGAAATTAAATGAACATCCTATAAATTCTTCATATGATGTTGCCGTACCAAAATATCACTCCATTCAATTTTTTTTTTTTTTTTATTTTAAGAACTCTAATTGGATACGTAACCAATAAATAAATAAAGTTAATGGAATGGAGACGAGGCACAACAATTAAAATATTGGTGCGAGAAAATTATATCTTCGGCCCTTCAATTAGTGGATATCTTCTTTAGGAAGAAGAACGTTTTCATGATGATAACGTGTTATAAACTAAATAGAACGAGACAATAATAAAGAGAATGAAAAATGAATGTGTATTAGTATGAAAGTGAATACCTCTATTTATAGAATATAAGATGAACTTTTGAGCCTACATAAGATGGATTTATGCATTGCTAAGGTTTACATATAGTCATTATATATATTAAATTTTATTTACAAGAAAAATGAAAATTTTGATCTAAAATCATAATAATATTATTTAGTGCCGTTTAAATGGGGATTGAGATTCGGTTAATATTGAATTATTGATATTGGATTATCGAAATAACAAAATTAATTTGGGGCACGTATTCCTCCCAGCATCCCCGAGCCCCTCCGGCACCCTCCCCGCGTACGGCGGCACGCCAGCACCGCCTATTGGCCATCCTCCGCCACGCCGTTAGCATAAGTCGCCCGCAGCCCCTAGACCCTCCCCCTCTGCCTTCTCGGCGCCGGCAAGTGTAAGTCCGAAATTACTCTAATTTCTGAGTGTGCATATTTTTTCATTCTTAGTATCTTTTATGTTACTACTTTTTTGTATCACTATCTCTAGCTAATACTCTGTCATTGTTTCTCTTGACCTTCAGTGGCTTCATATTGACTGCTAGATATATCTTGAACTACACAATGTTACAATGGATGGGTGGATCACGGCGGAAAGTGACTGCAGTAAGCTTTTTGTGCAACAACTCTCTTCATTTTTATGTTACCTCCTTGAACTGAGTAGCACGATCATGATTCTTCTGTATAAACTTGTTGGTTTGTTTAGCATCCTACTTTAGGGGAAAACTAGTTTCAGGCACTTGCCTTTGTTTCTGAAGTCATTGTAAGTGTATGTTTGTTTGGTTTCTTAAGTTAAAACAATTAAAATGTATGATTCTTTTTGCTTTAATTGTTTCAGTAGATTACATCCTTTATTAACTTTAGAAACATTATCTTTATGTGGTATATTTAATGGTTTTTAATTTTGCGGGGATGGAAAAATTGCAGTCAAGAAAATCAACTCATAAAAGGTATAGAACTGTCTCAATTTTAATATAGAATTGTAAGTCCAATTTCTTTCTCATTTACTGAATGAGATGTGTGTCGAACTTACTAGGCAAAAACAATATTTTGAGCAAAGGAAACGGCAGCAGCAGACGACTGATATAGAGAGCTATTCTGATGGAAAACGGTTATGCAACCTGCAATGTGAATATAGTAGATCGCTTGATATTCTTAGTCTTGAAAACGTATCAAATGTAGCGCTGGAATGCAAGACCAGTTGCATCACGGGTAAGTTGTCTCAACTTTTGAAATCTTGGAAACTGGAATTTCTGGATATTCTTCTTCCTAAAATCCATGAAGGCTGACTAGGAATGCAACCCCTTGTATTCATCATAAGATTATGAAGTCAAAACTTCAGATATGACAAATATTTTGATTCCATTTTTATATGTATGTGTCATCTTTTGTACTTATGTCAGATCTGCTGGTTATCTCAAACAAATTATTATATATCAGGGCACTAAGGCTTTTTTTCCATACTCTATTCTGCTGTAAATGTTAGTCTGATCTTTGATGTGTATTCTATATATTCCATCTATTCTTGACTTGGAGCTTCACTCAAGAGAGCATTCGCTTATAGGTCCTTCCTGGGGTATTCATGATCAAGTTGGATTTAGGGCCGATTTTTCTTTTTAAGTTCCAATATTCAGCTATAGATTTAAATTGCTAAATTTCTCTTTCAATTCACTCATGTCAGTTTTAGTTGAAGAGTGTCTTAGTCAAGGTTCAACATATACTAAGGGCTGTTTTATTGCTGCTTATATCATAAGAATATACTACTATTTACGTAGACTTGCTTCTTCTTCTTCTTCTTACAAGACATTTGCTATTTTTCTACTCCATATATTACTTAATTTTCCATTTCCTTCCCAACAGAAAGGGATAACTCCGAGCATGAGGATTTCACTTTGAGCAATCAAAATGCAGTCCCTTCTCAAGCTATTCTTACCAGCGATGGCATTTCTATGGATCAATCTGAGATAAATGAGGAGTGTATGCTTCTTATCCTAATAAATTTATCCTTTTGATCTTGCTAAGCCCTTCATTTGCCGGTTAAATTTTTTTATGTTGAGAAGGGCTATGTAACACACCCTGTTTGTTTCAGGGATCCCATCAAGCTATGCCGCAGAGGCTGAATATCCGGAGAAGTAAGCTCATTTCAGTGTGAAATTGCATTCTTTAAAGTCTTAATTTGATATCATTCTGTTATAAATCTCTTAGCATACTAAAGAGAGAAAGCAACACCATTAAACTGGCTTAATTTTCACTTGGAAATTCACTCAAATTGTGGGATTCACGTGCTACCTTTATCTGCGCTAAATCCCTTTGTTTCTTCATATGCTGCTCTATTGTTGTGAAAAAAGAGATTTGTCTGATTGGTACAACATTTAACAACCACAGTTTTGCAGGGTTTCAGTCCATTCAGTTGGAACCCTCAACAAACTGGATTCTTTCAAGTTGTCCATGTCACACCGTAAGTACTAAGGCTATAGAATTGCCCTTCTTTTCTGCTTTATTAAGTATAACACCTTTTGTTTTTTCTGTTACTATAGAGATATCTGTCATCGATTTACTTGGTGATAGTGGAGCAAACAATAATGCAGAAGAAAATTCATTACATGAGCAGGAAGCCCATGTTGCATTCTCGGTGGAAGGTTTGTTTTTCTTGTTTTTCTAAGTATTCTTATTCATTTCCAATAAATGATGTTTCCTGAACTAGAGATGCAGTACAAATCTATGCCATTGTAGGAATATCTTTCAAGATAGTATCCTTGAGTACTTGTGTAACGCCCCAATTTTCTTAACTTTTTAAGGGACGTCACTTCGTGCATAAATTTTAATCTTCTCAATTTAATTTTAAGAAAAATGAATTTATAAAAAGGATAAGGCTTTAGTGCATTTCATAACAGCGGAAGTCTTAAAAATAAAAGCACATGCGACTACTAGTTTTCGAAAAATGCAATAGAACGAAAGTGCTTAGTTCATGATAAAACTAAATTTATAAAGTAAAAAGTCTCATAATTCTTTCCCGTGTGACCATCACCATCAGCCACCTCAAGCATCTGTCGAACCATGATCTGAAAATGTGAAAACATAGAGGGGTGAATAC
This sequence comes from Lavandula angustifolia, assembly GCA_028984105.1. NCBI lineage: Eukaryota > Viridiplantae > Streptophyta > Magnoliopsida > Lamiales > Lamiaceae > Lavandula > Lavandula angustifolia. Next base: position 16,463,593 of record CM054814.1, read on the forward strand.
GACTACTCAGTGGGAGATGTACACATTTACCAGAACTATAGATTATATCAAACATAAACATGAATAACTAAATCATGTAACATGAACTTGAATTGGCCACATAGACCACATGAACTTGTATTGGCCACACAGACCACATGAACTTGTATTGGCCACACAGACCACTTGAACTTGTATTGGCCACACAAACCACATGTACTTATATTGGCCACACAGACCACATGAACTTGTATTGGCTACACAGACCACTTTCTTACATGCATGTCGTCAAAACATGAAATATCGAATATAATACTCCCTCCGTCCCGCCCGACATGGCTTCTTTCCTCTTTTTCATTGTCCCACTTGACTTGGCCACTAACTAAAATAATACTCTAATAAATTCTAATGGGTCCCACCACTTTATACCACTTTACACACAACTACCCACTATTCTTAATAACCGTGCCCCAAACCTATTAAGCCATGTCGGACGGGACGGAGGGAGTATATAATAAAGATAAACGTAACATTCCCCACCTTAACCTTGACTTGAATGAAATGGATATCAAATTTTTAAATCTTGTGCGCCCGTCCTAACATGAAAATTGAGAATTCTTAATGATTCATGAAAGTCGTGTACGTATTTCACATATACCACAATACCTCATAGTCATTAGGTTACAAACAATATCATGTATATATACTCATTAGTGTAATTAGGTTTCAACGTCCTATATTAACTTGTGCAGAATGCCTATTTAAAAAAAAAATCCACAGAACATGAATTCATTCCATAAATTTTAATTTTCTACATATAGGTTCCTTAATGAGTCTAAATCATACCAGATTTGGTTTCATATCAAAATAATAAGTCCTCTAAGAGTTATAAACAAAACAGTACCTACTACATCAACAAAAGCGGTTTCTGACCTACTCACCTTTAACTATAAGCTTCAGGAATTAAACATACTTTAAAAATTCTAAGATTTAACAAACATCTAGGGGACATACTTAGAAATATCATGTAAAAATTTCAATCTCTATAGATAAGTAACGACTTCATAAAATACAGAATAGTTTCCACTAAAATCTGAATAGGGAAATGCATGCTCCGACTGACTACCCGGACATTCGTATTAAATTCCGTTCATACACATAAGTTAAAAATACGAAATAAATATTTTTACAAATCCTTACGTGTGTAGAGTATTTAGGAAAAAGAATCAAGTCAAAACCATTTTTGTGGAGTGAGATATAAACATTTTGCTAAGCCCTATCCCGGATGCATGGTTTTTCGGCAGTATAAAAGTGAAAATTCATTAAACATGTAAGGACTTGTTTAAAAATTTCCAAAATTTACAGAAATCTTAAAGACATCCTAAAGTTTGTCTCTATAATTTTTCTAGAATTTTTGTAGTAACATAAGATCGTGTATTTGGCCTTGGAACTCTCGGCAGAAAAGGTAAATGGTAGGACAAATTTATATTCTCATGAAACTTAAACATTTTTAACAACCAAATCAACAAGTTCTACAACAAGTATTGACAGAAAATCATATCATTAATTTAGAATGTGGAAGTACCTTGAAATTTAGAAGAGATTAAACACTTGAGTAGGTTGAGTAGAGAAAAAAAAACGAAGGATGAATGATATGAAAGTTTGAAGAATCTCATTCAGTGAATTAAAAAGCGCTTGAGGCGTACGCCTCGAGGCGCGCCTCGGAGCGAGGCGCCGGAAAAAAGCACCGAGGCGTACGCCTCATTGAATTCGCTTTGTCTTCACGCCTCAGTCCGTCGAGGCGCACCTCGAGGCGTACGCCTCGAGTGGGACGGCTGAGGCGTTTCTGTGATGGAAAACCGAAATTGGGCTTAAATTTCTTTCAATTTAAGGTTACCCATTCCAAATTGAAACCAAATTTACTCAAATTGGCCCAAATTTCTAAACCCTAACTTTTATTTTTCACAATTTGTCAAATTTCATAAACCTAAATTTCTTTCAATTTAAGGTTACCGACCTGAAACTGCCGCCGCCGCGGCGACTTCCTCTGCATTCTTACCATGTCGTAACATTTCATGTGTGTCAATGAATTCATGCTATGCTCCTTTTTTTTTTAATAATATATCATGTTTAGTGCTGCCTGTGAAGTACTGACTTTGCTCTAAGTACCTGCCACTCTATTTTATGTTATTTTATTTTAAGTAGTTTCTGGAGACAACATTTTGGTGTGTGCATTCTTTTTTTTTAAAAAAGCTAATGCCCAATTGCCCACAACATTTTGTTGGTATATTCAATTTGTATGGTGTTTATGTGTTTGTGTGGTATTATATGTTTATTAGGGGAAAAAATCGAATTTACGCCTCAATTTTACGCCTCAGTCCGCCTCGAGGCTTACGCCTCGTGAAGCGTAAGGAAAACGTCTCGGAACCTATTTACGCTTTTTTGAACTTTGATCTCATTCAATTGATGATAACGTATGTAACTATATATATACACAACTAGTCAGATGTGGTTGCGAGCTTGAAGGATTTTTTATTTTAAATAAAAATCTAATCCTAGCAGATTTGATTTAATAGATACATGAGGAGATACACATAATGATTATTATTAAAACTAATTATATATTCATCCCCTAATCATGCTACGGTTAAAAGATGAAGGAGAAGATGTTTCCATAATTATTGGGATTAAATAACTACATATACTAACATTATCGTAAAAAGAATAAGACCACCACATAATAAATAAATAAATAAATAAATAAAACAAGAAACACATTTACACCAATAAAGATATGCATTGGATTTAATTAATATTAATATATTTTTATATCTTTATATTTCTAAGGGTATTTACTACATCATAATGCAAGGATTACTTATCATCTAATAATTTTAATAAATATCAAAGAAAACTACACCAACGTCCATTATAATAACTACTATGCTTCTTTATCAATATAATACTAATAATCCCTAACATGCTAGTTAGTTTTTAAAATATCAGCCACCGAGTTTGGAAAACACCGTCGATTTAAAAAAAAACACTCTTATTATATATTTTTTTTTCAGTTTCATTACACACATAATTCACAATCATGTGTAACACAAATAGAATAATAATAATATCATGTATAAAATGAGAAAATGTTATGATCATGATTTATTATTAGATTCTAAAGCACGTCTTATAAGACTTACAAAAAAAATATTATGCATGTGAATGATATGCATTTTATATTGGAAATTTCGGGGTGTTACAACTTGACTAATCCAGTAATAGCACAAGGAAGTCTGCATCATGAGTTAATGAACATTAATTTGAATATGAAATAGGAGTTATGTAAAAGTTGTGAGAAAAACCTAGTAAGTAGGATAGTTATACTCTAGTTCCGTACCCTTTTCAAGGAAACTAGGAAAATCGACGGATAAAGCTGCAATTTCTTTTGTTGTGCTCTCTTAACTTTATAAAGATTTTGGAACTTGTACATTTAGTAGCACCAAGATTATCTTTATCCTTTTAGTGTATTTGCTTTTAGAGATTTCAATTGGATGCATTTCAGGTTTAGGGCAAGTGGAAACAGAAACTCCAGTTAACTCACCGAAGATACCTGGAAGGTAAATTGGATAAACATGATTCATAAATTGGCATGTAAATACATTAGTCCCTCGGAAAACATGTCCTTTGATTAATAGCTTAGGATTTGTATGCAACCAAACTAAAACTTTAATTTTATGTTAATAGGATCAAGGGCCCTAGATTAAATCTGAGTTCCTTTGTCGTAATATTCTTCTTGACGTCTATTTGTTTGGTCGATCAACTATATCAGTTACTGCTCCCTGCTTGTGCTTTTGAAGTTCAGATTGTTTCAATTCTTTAAACCTCTAAATGCAATTCTTGTACAGTTGTACCTAACTCCGTTGGTTAGCAATGTGATATAATCTAGACTCTGGAATAATCAGATGAAGTGGTGTTTTACAATATTAAAAGAATTACAGTGTCATGATTTAAACATTTGCCCCAATAAAACAGCAATCAATGGAGATTCTCTTTCATGAATTCTTTTGTCTATACGCTACATAAGAGGGGTTACCACACCATCTGGTTGAGTTATGCTACTTGCCTACTTCCAAATAAACTAATCCTACATTCTCAGTATCTTAACTGTTTAATACTTGCAAGGTATATTAATTAATATTGACAATAAATTTACTCCACACATAGCTGGAGTTGGACAAAGAATCTAGAATATACCTCTAATTCTCTGTTTCTCTGCCCGTTCCCTTAATACCCTAGAACCTATTAATTTTATATGTATATAGTAGACTTCGAAAAAACATCTTGTCTATTATGCATTTGTCATTGAAAGACCACACTGTAATCTTTTTGCACAAATCCTTACCTTCAGTATCTGTGTTCAGTGGTGCTCTACATATACCACACAGGATTGGTTAAGGAGTACTGAAACTCTATTTGATCATCTCCTCTGTTTTAAAATGATGATAGATCCTTTCTGAATTGTTACTCTCCACCAAAAAAGGCAGGGAGAGTACCTGTTACATCCAAACGCTTGGATTATGGCTTTAATGATCTGGGTTCTGGATTGGTAAGGGCACTTTTACTGCATCTCAATCATTAAGGATATTTTATTGGACTGACGGTTTTTAGCATTAGCTAACTAGTATATTGCCTCATATTGTTCCATTATATATTTCTTAGTTCATGTAGAAAGTTTATTGGCTTCAAACATTGGTCCAATTTAGTCATGAGCCGAGTTGATTTATCTTCCATGTTTACATCATCTGCACAATCTCCAGGACGTTCTGATGCAGGATATCGGTTTCTCACCATGTGAAAGTACAATAGATGAACCGTTCTACACCAGGGATATGATGAATGTTTCTCATGGCCCAAACCAGAATTTCAGAAGACCCTCTTCATACAATTGGAACTGTTATAGTGCACAGGGAGTTTCTGGGAATGACGAACTCCTTTATTATGACCGAGATAATAGCAGAAACATTTGGAATTGTATGTTTATCTGAGCAAATATTTCTTTTGTTATTTTCTTAATATTTTTATGTTTATTATGTGGTTCATCAGAAGTTGTTTGATTTTCACCAAAAACTGATGATGATCTTGAACCAATTTTTGGGCATTAAGGGGCTATATGTTTCAGTTGTTTCTTAGATTAATGTAGATATCCACTCAGGAATTTCTGAAATTCTAGTGCACTTGATATATGTATTATGTTTTGTGAGTAGTTATGTGTATATCATATAACAATTATGCTATTATATTATCCGACTTAAGTTTAATAAATATTTGTTGGATTTCGGTAGTCAATTTGTGTCCTGATAAGAAGATCTCTTAGTTATATTATGTGATCATATTGCATGAGGATGCCTCTTCAGAAGCTCAAGTAGAACAGTCAATACCAAGACGCCTAGTAATATGAAATATATCACATGCATGAAAGTATGTGGTGGTTTTCCAGCTAACACTTCATGCAATATCTGTTTATTGCTCCCTTCCCCCCTCCTTTCTCTGCTAAACATCGTCATTAGTGAAGGTTTATGTAAGTTACTTTGCAGGCCAAAAATTGATGTCATTGCATTTGATGATTAGCTTTTGAATTTTCTTGAAGATTATGGCTTGTATTAGCTATTTTTCTTCTGTTTCCTATACTGAACCTTTTGCCACCGGCTATCTACAGTTTATGATGAAAAGACCAAACCTATAATTCCTATATATTGAGATGCTTCTTCTCTGCGTTGTACTTAAACTTTTTATTCTTTTCCCATCGTCTAGGTCCTAGCTTCTTAGATGATGGCATCGATGACCTGGGAGAGTACAAATCATTTTGCCCAAGCTTAGATAGAAGAGATATTGGTTTTGATGATTGTTTTCAGCCCAAAAATCTCTGGAAGCAAGACTTGAATTTAGAATTATGGGATCTAAATAAGAAAAGGTCTGCTGCAGGAATTAATAGCTACTAAATCATCCTTTTTAATTACGACTGCTTCGTTACTAACACGATTCTTATGACTATACAGGTCCAGCATTAAAAGACCTGAAACTTACCATGTGAAAGGTGCTACCTCTTTTGCAGAGTATTTATGATTTTTAGAAATATTGTTAATCTTTTTTGTTTTCATGAACAGGAGCTATTAGTTTGTTTGCATACCTTTTTCGTTAGTACCTTAAAAAATCCAAGTTATATGCCAGCTTCAGTTATTATACCACAGGATTTCCCAAACGAAGAGGGTTAAGTATCAGTTATCTTTAGCATAACTCTGCCTTGAGCTGGATAATAGATTCTGGAACTTCTTTTGGCTGATGATTTGCTACCATTTATCTTTTAAGTTCTTACAAAAATAAACCTGTTCTAACATGATCAGCGTCTAGTCCCTATCCAAAGCATAGTACTATGGAGGATCTTCGCGGCATCAGAATTCCAGATATGAGGTGGTAAGTAAAGTAAAGTTTGCAGAGAGGTTCTTCTCCAGCAATATTTATATTGTCATTGTTTGATCCTTTTATCATGGCAGGCGTTCGAATATTGAAATCAGCAATGATGATAAAGATGCTGTTGACAACTCTCAAGACAACTTGAGTCTGCTTAGGTTCAAGATTTGCATTTTGGCTTGCATCTACCGTCTTTCCCTTTGTTCTCAACTGATTTGTGTTCTCTTAACTTATCTTGATTCCATGACAGTGAAGAATCATGCTCTTCTGCTGCAGGTTAACTTTTTATATTTCACTACATTGAAGTTCTGGTAATTTGTTAATAGTTATACATATTTGTAAATGTGAAGTGTTTTTATGGAACAGTGAGAGTTGATGCAAACAAAAAATCATGATATCTGGGGCATGCAGAAAACCACAAGTAATAGATTTCTCTCTCTCTCTCTCTCTCTCTCTCATCCTTTTTAGATTAGTAAAGTACTGCTGCTTTGCATTCTTCTCAGGTCCAAGCTCATTGGATGCAGCTTTGATGCTAAACTGGATAGCAAGGTAATTTTCAGAATTTACTTAACTCATAATCTCCTCTTCTTGAATTGTAAACTCCAAAACAGACTGACTATGGCTCATAGGGAAAGTTTATCACTTACATCATAGTCTTTATGATTTTATGTTTTTTCTTGATTTCCATTAAAGAAAGCCGAGGTCGATATCTGAATTTTTTAGCCCTTTTCGAATTATTAATAACAGTGTTATGTAGGCTTCTACATGTGTAAAGAAATGAAAGAAGAATTATAGTATCATTTAGATATGCTCCCTTTGATTTGGGCACGGTTATTAAGAAAGTGAATAGAAAGTGTTTTATTATGTAGCCTACCTTTTTTAATCATTTACTAATATTTCTCTCTCCTACTTAACTAATTTATTTCCTTATTTTGACTTGTTCACTTTGTTACTTTTCTTTTTGGCCGATGTTCGATTTTTTCGGAATGCGACCTCGTGTTTGAGTTTGATTTTTTTTCGAAACTGGAGAGCCTAATAAATTCAATTGAATGAAGCATAATAATCAACAATAACATAAACAACAATAATTCCATTAAATTAAAATATGAATTTAAATACATAGGCGATTAAATTAAGCTAGAATAATCATTTGGAAGCATGCTAGATAGCTAGAACCATGTTGGATCAGTTCAAATTTCTTCCTAACATTATTTCCAGCCAAGATCAAGTCACATCAAAGCTTCCAATCACAATTTCACCAAAAAATGGTGGGAATATTTGGAGCCAAAATAGAAATTAACTTAATTACATCAACATAATCTATAAAACCAGTAGGGGGTTTATGTAGCTTTTATTTTGTTAATGATTTATGCAATTGTGATGTTCATGCAAGTACACTTCAGATAACACATTATATAGAACAAGAAACCAGTAAATATAGCAAATATCAATTCATTTCTGGATACCAAAATACATGTAACGACAGAATTTGCAGCAACTCACATAGTGAGATGACTAACTTATAAGCTTAAGAGCTTATAAGCAGCAATTCCGTGATTACAAAAAAGTTATGTTTACAAAATCAGACAAATTCTAGAGACAAATTCTACAGACAAAAACAAGCATAGTTAGAAGCACAAAACAACAAAAATAGCCCTAAATCAGAATCAGAACAAGCATTATTAAAGGAGCATAAGGCAATAAGCTGACAAATTAAGCCCTATCAGACATAGCCCTAAATGAGAAGAAGCACAAAACCAACAATCATAATCGAGAACCGAAGATCTAACAACTGTGAGCACAAATCATCATCTCACATCCCAACCAAATCACCCAGACAGTATATAATCATGCAAAAAACGGGAAAGATCTCACCCGTTTGAATCTCGGCAAGAGGATGCGAAGCATCGCATCCACTGTTTCCTGAATCTCGAGATCCCTCTCATGTTGACGGATCGTTCTCATCACATCCTCGGTGTCCGCCCTAAACTCCGACGGGATGGAGAAGGGGAGCGGCTTCCATGAGTCGTCCAGATCAGACGACGGAGGCTTGCTACACACCAAACTGGAGAGCGACTCGCCATCGCTCAGCTCGCCGGCCTGTGTAGTATCTGAATCGGAGGCTTGTTCGGCAGCAAGTTCAGAGGCGATTAAATCGCTCATCATCATCGCGGTTTCGAAGGCGATAAAGTCGTCTTCACTCCAGATCTAGGGTTTGTAGGAGGGGAGCGACGGACATAGAGAAGTGGAATGAAGAGAGAGAGGGCAGCGAGATAATGAAGTTGAAATTAGGGTTAGGTAGTTTAAGAGTAAAATATTATCTTTAATTCTAAAATCACTTAATTAGTTTAAGTGTGCAATTAGTATCCCTTATCTATTTTCTTAATTCTTTCTATTTTCGGAAACATGACATGTTTAGCGAGACAACCCGAAAAGGAATAGAGGACATGTTTATTGGGACGGAGGGAGTATATGTATTGTAATATTGTTTTATTATAATTAGTAATGTGTGGAAATACTACATAATTACCCCTAAGAAAAGAACAATATGATTATGTTCGAAGACACTTTTCACTCTAAACAGTGTTATGGACATTAAAATACTTTATTCTATATTCACTATTTTATCCCAACATTGCCACTATAATAATATCTTGTATTTCCTTTAATTTCTAATCGAAGAATTACGGGTGGTTGTGACTTTTGTGTGTGAGTGAAATAGAGGGAGAGGGAGAGAGGGAGAGTTGGAGATAACTAATACTCCTTCCATTTCTATTTTAATTGTTCAATTTTTTTTTATATCACGAATATTAAGAAAATTGTTAGTTGTGTGCAGAGGAGTGTGGAGTCTATTAAATTATATAGAATATTAATTTACTAAAAAAGGAAAGTGAACAATTGGAGTGGGGCGGTCCGAAAACAAATATTCTTCTGTCCAGCTCGATTTGTCTTGTTTTTTTTGGTACGAAAATTAAGATTAGTGGTTGTTGTGAGTTGAGATATAGGCTATGTAAAGAAAAAGTGAGATTTTGTGTATTTTGCATTTTAAGAAATAAGATAAGTCAAATGAGACAGTGTGAAAAGGAAAACAAAATAAATCGAACGGGACGGATGAAGTGGTGAACAATTGAAGTGATCGGAAGGAGTATTACCTTCCAAAGAAGGAAAGGTGGGAAAAGCAGTGGGCGGGCGGACGGGCGAATCCGGAGCGTTGCGCGCAATTTGCAATACACATGAGTGCATGCATGTTCGCAGTTTCACAATATTCAGAGCTTGTCTCTTTCAACATCAAATTATTCATCTTTCCTATTTTATAATCGAATTCATTGCACCATTTTCAGTTTCCATTTTATTCGAGTTTGTATTAACACTTAAAATAAAATCCTATTGTATAAATCTATATGCCAATTGCACCAAATAATATATAAAATTGTTTCAATTACAGCTTACTTAAATTTCTCGAGCGATAAAATTAAAATTTCACTGCAGACAACTGCATCCGTCGCAGCTGCATCTTGGATTATTGCTTGGATTTGGATTGTTACTGGTAATATTATTAATTTCTCAATAATGCCAAAAAAAAACATTAATTACATGTTTCCAAATACTTCATGCTTATAGCAGTTGCAGAGAATAAAAAATAAAAATTCTGCTGGTTTCAACGATATGATGCAGTAGATATTCATATCCAGATCAGCGCCACGCATGGCCTAAAGTGAATACATCGTCCTAAAAAAATACGAGTAGGGATACAATTTTGCAGGTCGGATTTGGGCAATATAGCATCCGAACTCGCCCAGTATTTTGGACTCAGGGACTCAGACTTGGATCGAAACCTGCACAGATCCAGAAATTCATAACTGTTCCAAACCCACACAGGGCGGACTTATCCGGCCACAAACTTGTTGGTGTTATTTGAATTGGTAATTGAATTATCTTATTTTTTAATTATTAAATTTTGTTGATGAAAACACTTAAAGCTTTTGTGTTTGAATTTTCTTATTATAGTTGTCATTTATTATTATCTAAGAATATAAATTAAAGAGTAAGCAAATTCAAGTAATATAAAATAACTTTAAATAAAACAAAATAATATGTGACTGAAAGGAAAATTCTACCCTAGACCGGGTCTACAACTTAAGTTGTAGACATTGTGGTGTAAAATAATGACACCTCACTTATTTTTCAAAATAAAAAACACTTATAAAATTCGAAATATGACGTGACATTGCTGCACACCACAAAGTCTACAAGACCAGGTCTAGGGTAGAAATTTCCTGACTGAAATGGGGTGGGGTTGGATTGGGTGGGGCGGAGTGGATAGAGAACTTGGATCGAACCCACCTCAGACCCATGCGAATCGAATCCAGATCCACTCCATGCTTCTAATGGGCTAGTTATTAACTTATTACCCGCCACACGGCAGAATGGGACGAGCCAGATCCGATAGTCCAGTTTTAATTGTCATTCTAAATACGAATTCAATTTGCAGTAGCTATAGATTTCCATGTAAAAAATTCATTAACTACAGGGTTTACATATGTTTTGGGTATTTTTTTTTTATATTAAATATATACAGATTCTCATGCATGCATCTGTAACTCATCGTACACTGTAATTAATGAAATATCTAAAATTAATTATGTACCTATAAATTGCGTGGATGTAAATATGCAATACTATGTATCCAATAGACAAATCGTAACACGTAATTTAGATACATAAATACATTGATATTGACAATACCATAATTTACAATTTGCATATCTACATGTGTTTCACATATATATAATTTGCAGTCTGCTATTTTTCTTTCAATCCAAACGACGATTTTGTGATTAGAATCAATAGGAAGTTGTAAATGGGCAGATTTACACGGTCAAAAAGCGGTAGGTGAAATTTACCATCATTGATTATGTGACTTACCTACTTTCTTAATCGAGTTGTCCTATTATTATTATTTTTTTTATAAAATAGCAAAAATTATTCTTAAACAATAAAGTGGGTCCCTCTTACTAAATACTCATCCCCACATTATTATACTTTTTCTCTCTAAAAAAATCTATCTCTCATACGATTTTCGTTGCACCCCATACTCGAAAATTTATGATTTTTAACTTTTTTGAAACTTAAAATTATTTCTTAAAATACAATATGAAAAAAAAGAAAAAAAAATCGATAGACTCAACTATGCCCTGCAAAAATTTGGATAAATTATAATTTATTTCACCAATTCCTTCTCGAAAATTGTGCTTATTTTAATACAATTAAAACTCATAAAATACATACTTAAATAAAATTTTTTAATCTCGGTACCGACACTAAAGGGGACAATAATAACGGGATGAAGGAAGTAGTAAAATAGACAGTCTATTTTTTACCCGATCCAATTCATACGAAACCCTGGGGTCATCATGTCAATGTCCGAAAGAGAGAGTGCCGAGAAATCAACGAAGTAATTGAGGCGGCGAAGTATATATACAACTATACATACATTCAGCCTTTGTCTTCAAGTGTCGTGCATGCACTATGTGCACTTCTTCCGCCTTCGCATGCACACGCGCTTTTCTCTCTCTCCTCCATCCCCCTCTCCCTCTCTCTCTCTAAACATTTAAGTACAATGTATATGTATCTATACTAGAGCGCATACTCAGCCTATTTAATTAATTTTTAATTTAATTCTCGCCTCTACCAGAAGTGCTACCCCCGTCACCGGGGCCACCAACTATTATTTCTTCTTCCCCCTTCAAAACCCTTCTGAATTTTAAATCCGAGATTCAGAGTTGATGCTGTGAGCAATTGGGCATGGGTTATCGTTTTGATTGAATATGTTATAACATGCGGACGTTGGGTTTGATTGATTTGATTTGGGTGAGTAGAAGATGGGGTTTTTGTTCTTGTTAATGATCCTTTTCTTGGCTTTCTCGATACGCTACTTTTTGAATTGTATGTGGGTCAACTTGATTTCTTCGCTTGCAGATTTAGGGATTATTGTTAATTACGGCGTTTGGGGTTTAGAAGGGAGTTTTGAGTTCAAGATTTGAATTTGCGACGAATGGGGTCAAAGATTTGCATGAATGAGGGTTGCCGTGGAAAGACTTCGTCTGAGTGGAAGAACGGCTGGAGCTTGAAATCAGGTGGATTTGCCACGTTATGCTACAGATGCGGGTAAATTTTATCTTGAATTTTAATTTTGTTGGAATTGAGATTCTGTTGTTTTCATTTGATTTGAAGTTTAGTGAGGGTTGGGTTAATATAGGGATGTGCAATTTGGTTATGGTTTATTGGGAATTTTCTATATTTAGGATTGGGAGTATTGGATCTAAATTTTAAGGATGGAGTTGTGAAACATTCTATTGTTAGTGCTTGAATGTAGGGATATTCATCTGTGATGATCACTGTATGAAGAAGAGTTGAAAATGTTGGAATTAGGAAGACTGAAGTCAAAAGGTTACAATGTGCATTTCACGGGCTCGCGGGTTACTAATTTTGCTGATATATCCAACTTCTTGTGGTGGTTCGTGCTGTTAAAATGGGATGGGCCTATGATATGATTCTGATCATGCATATGACTCTATGCAAGACTTGAAAAGCCTTATGTTTTGCTTGCAACTAACACTGTTCTTTCACTTGCATATGCAAACAATATCTCTCCGGTGGACTAATGCATTGAATTTTCAATTAAGTTCGATTATTTCAATTGGGATAAACTGCTAGTGTTCTTGATTCGAGTATGCATGAGATGATGTTGGTACATTTCTTCTTTATATTATTAACTTGGAGATAAAACTTAATTGGAACTTGGATGTTTCTTCCACTTAGTTTCCCATGCACATGCATGTTCTTCCATCTCCCCCCCCCTTTTTCGTGTTTCGTGGTTTGACATGGTGTGAGTGTGGCTTTTCAGATCTGCCTACGAGAACTCAGTTTTCTGTGAAACATTCCACTTGGAGGAATCTGGTTGGAGGGAATGTCGGATATGTGGGAAGGTGAAAATAGTTTATATCACAACCTTTTCAAATTGTCATTTTGTTCCAATTTTCTAACCATTTTTCAAACTTGTTATTGCCAGCGAATACACTGCGGTTGTGTTGCTTCAAGATATCTACATGAATACATGGAGTTGGGAGGTGTTGGCTGCATAACCTGTTTAAAGCGTTTGGAAATCAATTCTGCACCATCACTTCAGGTTATATTGGTCACTAAAGCTTGCAATATACAACAACTGCATCACATTCATGATGATTGCTTCAGTCGAAAATTGATGTTTCGGTCTTGTCTTTATATGATTAACTAAGCTGTTAGAGGTTGATTAGATCCTCTACCCATTTACCTTCTATCCATTTTCTCTCTTACAGTCTTACTTCTTTTGACCGGTGATAGACCTCTCTAAACTTGTTAAGTTGTTTATGCTGTGCATGATGCATTTCTGCCTTTCAAAATGTTAGATGTTTCCTCTAAGTTTTCTTGCGTGTTTTCATTGCTATTTCCCCGATATCTGAAGGATTTGCAACATGTTCCAGTATTTTGCATATTTTTCAATAGTGTTTAATATTCCCTCCGGTTCCAGTCCAATTGTCTACCTTTCGTTTTCGGGCTGTCCCATTCCAATTGTCCACTTTCCTTTTCAACTTAAAATAATACTCTAGTATAATCTAGTGGATCCCACTACTTAACACTGCTTTATACATAACTATCCACTTTCTTAATCTCCGTGCTGAAAAGAAACTGGACAATTGGAGTAGAACGGAGAGAGTACTTTAAGAAATCAACTCGTTGGAGTTCTGATTACATGATATTTATTTGGTTCTCAGATGCTAATACTGTAATATCTTGCAGATTCCTAGTGACGTTCCTAATAGCACAGTTTTTACGAATGGTGTTAAGGATGCCCGTCCTGTAGTTGCGGAGAATCGAAGTGATGACAGATTTAGCACTAGTAGGCTACTCCAGTTGACCAAAGCAATAGGCACAACTGATGGTAGCTCATCTCTTGAGCAACGAAAACACGACGATCTGTTGCTTAAAGCTAGGCAAAGCAGCAAGCGCGTTCCAAATCTCACTCAACAAACTCCACCATCTACTTTCTTTAAAGCAGATAACAGCAGACCAAGAGAAGGGGCCAAGAATATGTACGAGTCTCTAGCTCAGCCATCTCTAAATTTCTCACTGGCACCTTCCGGTAGTTCGACCACTATTTTGCCTTTTCCCTGTGGGATTGCTGAAGGGAGCGAACCGAGCAGAGGGTCTTTTCAACAAGCACTCCATAATACACCCAAACCTCCCAAGCCTAGCTCTACAGTAGTGCCTGAGACGAATAAAGGAACCGCTTCCGAAGCGCGTGTTGCTAGGCCTCCTGCTGAAGGCAGAGGCCGTAATCAGTTGCTTCCTCGGTATTGGCCGAGGATCACAGACCAAGAACTGCAGCAGTTATCCGGAGAGTATCCTTACTAGTTGTTTCCGTTTTCTTCTTTTAAAATTCTATCTGCAATTTTATACGTTTTCTTGAAGTATATCTGCAATTTCCCTAACAACAATCTCTAGTTTAAAATCCAATATCGTGCCATTGTTCGAGAAAACTCTGAGCGCTAGTGATGCGGGACGTATTGGTCGACTGGTCCTTCCTAAAGCATGTGCTGAAGTATGCCTTTGATTTTGCTTCTGCAAATATGTTATTGGAATAAGCAAGTTCGATGAAAGCTGCGAAACTCATCAAAATTTATTTATTTATGCAGGCATTCTTCCCTCTGATTAATCAATCAGAAGGTATACCGATAAGGATTCAAGACATAAAGGGGAAAGAGTGGACTTTCCAATTCAGATTTTGGCCCAACAATAACAGCAGGATGTATGTATTGGAAGGTGTAACCCCTTGCATCCAAAACATGCAAGTACAAGCTGGTGACACAGGTATATATACACGACTCTTTGTACTCGTATACACATATTAAACCACTCCTTAAAATTATCAAATAAATAAAAAGAAATGTTCAATTGTGTAAAAAAGTATTTTGGGCTACATATTTGAAGCATGCATTTTTGTTGATGGGAACTTATGTATTTTGTAGTTGTTGATAGAGACTAACTTTCTTCTCATACATTCTTATTCTTTGAATAGTGATATTTAGTCGCAGAGAACCTGGTGGTCAACTTGTCATAGGCTGCCGAAAAGCAATAAACAACGGTGACGTGCAGGTCGTATTGATTGTGCATTGCCTTGCCATATCTTACTTCGATTCTTCACCTCTACATTTCTCAATTATAATTCGTAGCTCACATATGTTGCTTTTTGTAAATAATTAGGACTCCCAAACTGCTGCCTCTACAAGTGGGGATTCTCCCGGGGAAACATCATTTACGGGCACTAATGACAATATGCTTCCGGTACGTGTTATTTTCTATTTTACAATGCTCAATGTATTTTGATTTTTATTCTAAATGAGATGAGATAGCTTGATTTTCGAAACAATGTGAAGAATGGAGGTAAGGCTTCGGATAATTCACTCCAGCAGCCCATATCAGAGAAGAAGAAGGCGAAGAACATAAAAAACAAGAGGCTTCTCATGCATAGCGATGATGTCATGGAACTGAGAGTAACTTGGGAAGAAGCACAAGAGTTGCTTCGTCCAGCTCCAACTGCTGAGCCAACCATCGTCATGGTTGAGGACCATGAATTTGAAGAATTTGAAGTGAGTTTCACTCGGCCATCCTTATCCTTTTACTTGATGTTCGTCTCACTTTTATTACCGTGTTAAATGCCGCTGCTTCGATCCTTTTTTTTGCTTTTAATGGGATTACTCTGTTACTCTTTTTGAATAGTAACTTTTTGATTAGGAACCTCCAGTTATTGGAAAGAGGACAATATTCACTTCCAGACCAACAGTGTAAGTGTTATCATCTTTGATCTCATAAGAATCTCAACTATTTTTTTTTTGTGGACTCGATCACTTTTCGTATTCATGATCCCGCTTGTGGAATTTGCAAATAATAATTATCAGATATTAACGCGATTATCATAATTCATTAGGACAAGATTAGAGAACTGAATGGCTAGATGTTGCAGAATCTTCTTCTAACGGATAGGCGTAGCCTTAGGATTTATAATCTCCTCTGTCATATTAACTCAGCATGCATTGTGTTGTGCAAATGTCTCATCCTTTTTTCGAACATACACATTTCATGAAGAAATTCGAAACTGGTTTTCAACTCTTGCATGCAGTATTAGAGTAGGAAGGAAATCTTTCGAACATCACTGAGAAAAGACTCTATTTATAGGGATTCATGATATACTTAACAGATATTATAGGAAAAGAATAATTTAGTTTGAATTTCAAGAAAATATTGAATATTTGATATTTCTAGACTAAAGCAATAAGTTTTCAGTGAACGTAAACACAATAACCTCAAATATTTGCCGTCCGCATAGTATAGATTAGGATAGTTTAGTAGCAATGCAGATGATAGATGATTTGTATTCTTTTTGTGTATCTGTAATGTAAACTTCTTTACGAATTCTTGCACGCTTTGTAGCTCACAAAAACCACGGTATTGGTGGCTTGGTCTTCTTTGTCCGCTCGGTAGCTCACAAATATATCTCTATGGAGAGATCTTCTTTTTTTAGAGTTGCATAAGAAAGAGTAGTATTTGCTTATGTTTCTTTTACGATGATTTGTCCAGGCGTTCTTGTTCTACTCCACACGACATAATCCCGGACAATCTCGAACCTTTCGTTCCTAGTTACAAAGGTATGAGCTCTCCGCTCTATTTCCATATGAATACTTTTTCTCGCCCATGTGCTTCAACGTACTCCATCCGTCCCGTTATATTTGGCTCGCTTTCCCCATTGGGAAGTCCCACTAAAATTGGCCTATTTTCGAAAATGGCAACAAATTAGTGGTAAAAATGGTTCTTTCGTTGCTTTAACGAAGTGGGCCGCACTAATAAACCAACTATTGTAAACACGAACTCCTAAATTCTGTGCCGAAAAGTTTCGAGCCAGAAATAATGAGACGGAGGTAGTATTTTGCTTGGTCTCCATTGTCGATGTGCATTTATTCCGCATTGAGTCGATTATTTGTTGCGATTTTGATGTTTACTTCCCTCGGGCCTTCTCCAGATTCTAAGAAGAGAAAACTTTCCGAGAAACCTGTGGCGAAAGAAGGTGAGCCTTCGGGTTTAGACGCATTGGCAACTGCCGCAGTTCTCGGAGACAACATAGTCGACATAGCGGAGTGTTCGGCCGGAGCCACCACAAGGCACCCCCGCCACCGCCCCGGCTGCAGCTGCATCGTTTGCATCCAGCCTCCGAGCGGGAAGGGGAAGCACGAGCCTTCTTGCAAGTGCAACGTGTGCCTAACGGTAAGGCGTCGGTTCAAGACGCTGATGATGCGCAAGAAGAAGAGGCAGTCGGAGAAGGAAGCCGAGGTTGCTCGAGGGAAGGATAAGGCCGGCGTTAAGATTAGGTCGGAGAGGGAAGACGCGGTGGTGGGGGCGGAACAGGCGGATAACGAAATGAACGGAGGGGAGGTGGAAGAGAAGACTAAAGGGGGGTTAGACTTGAACTGCGATCCTCGCCGGGAAGAGGATGGCGTTGGGCAGACGGACGGAGTGGGGTTGACGGCGTTAGCGAATGCTGTTGCTCTGCCGTTGGATGTGTCTCTGGTCTCCCTCTCACAAACTGCAGATCAGAAGGAAGAGAAGGGAGGATTCATGAGATGAGTAATGCTCTCTCTCTCTCTCTCTCTCTCTAAACTATAAGTTTTTGTCTTGTTATGTTTGGAACCACAGAGCAATGTTTTTTCTAGGTTATAGATAGGTTTATAGTTTGGGACATTACTCCCAAAGATGAGAGTTTTTTAGTTGGTTTTGTTCATTATAACGGCTATTTATTGCAGGCTATGATTCTCTTTTAATATGTTATCCTTAACATGATAAGTTTTAACGATCCATGGTCTCGTTTAGCAGAGCTTATCAATCTTCGAAATAGCATATAAGTTCTCTAAAAATCTCTATTGGCTTATTTTCATAAGCACGTATATCATAAAAGGCTTGTTTAAGCTATTTTTTCGAACGAGGTCTGTATTTTAATATGAAAAATCATACCCCCATCATCTTGTTTGACTTTTTTTTATTTTTCCTTAAAATAAAAAATATTAATTAATATATAAATTCTCACTTTTTTTATTTTTTGTAGTTTACTTCTCTATACACAAACAACCATTCATCTTAATCTCCATACGTAAAAAAAAAAGTAATCAAACGGGATGGAGGGAATATTTAATAACTTAAAAATTGAATCTATAGACTTATGACCCATGAATCTTGAAATAAAAAGTAGATAATGACTTGATGAAAAATCAATACATAGTTTCCAAACCATTACAAATGTAGGATCCGAATATGTCCAAAAACAAAGCCAAGATGCAGCAACCAATGCAAGCATTGGGCCTGCCCCCAGCTCCCATTTGTTTGTCTTAGTTTTCACAGCCAACATTTAATAATACTCTACCCTCCAAAAACAACTACGTTATAACTAACATCAACCAACTGCACATGCAAAAACAAAGACCAACCGGCCTAGCATCTCTATATCTTTCTCTCTCCCCATCTCTTCTCTCACATACCCCAAAAAACTTGACAAATCTTGCTCCAGATGGGAGAGAGAGACAGAGCAACACTAGCCAAGGCCAAGAAGGAGCTAGAAGATCTCTACCTAGGAGTCCCGGATGAGTCAGTCAACCTAACCTTCCAAGACTTCGCTCAAGTGAGGCAACAAAATGCTGAAACAAACAAACCTTCACCATCTCCAACCATGGAGACTATCTCCGAGAAATCAGACAGGTCTCCACGGTTGTCGCCCTTGGCCAAGCTTCCCAGCTTGGACTTCAGCAAGGGCTTTGAAGCCTCCTCCCAGAGCCACCACCACCCTCCTCACGGCGGGGCGTGGGGCCGGAGTGGCTACGACGACCATTACCATCATCATCACGACCGCCACAATCTTGATCAGGGTGTGGAGCAGATGAGTATGGCGTATGATGATATGAGCCATGTTAGTGGTGTGGCGTACGGGCCGGAGAGAGGCGGGAGGCGCCGCCCCGGTATACCGCACTCCAATATTTGTGCCCTTTGCTGCAACTACATATATATCTCACGCCATCGCTGCCTGGTATGCGATTTAAGTTGAACTAAAATGATATTTTATTCACTACTTTTTTTTTTTTAATGCGAAGAATGCATGAGATTTGTCTACATGTGTGTTTCAGGTGTGTGGGAGGGTTTACTGCAGGCAATGCGTGAGCATTGGAATGGGGGAGATGAGTGAAGGTAGAAAGTGTATAGACTGTTTGGGGAGAAGATTCAGCCAAAGGTACAACAACTATACTATCAAAATCTTCACCTGCAAATCCGAAAAATTTGATAAAATATCGATTCTGGTCGGACGTATTTGATTTTTGTCCTATAACTTTACAAATTGTTCAATTTCGTCCCCCAATAGAAATTGTCGAACGGAAAAAATCATCGGAAGATAAAATGGGACACCAAAAATGGTTAAATGCTCAATTGCGAAACCAAAATCGAAATCATTTAACCAAAAATGGTTAAATGCTCAATTGCGAAACCAAAATCTAATTTGTTATTGTTCATATCGTAGAAATGAGGGCCGGTTTCTAATATAAAACAGAAATTGCCGGCGAATGATTAAATATATCTAAAGCAGAGGCATTGTTCCTATCGACGATCATAGAATAGACAATTAGGTCAAATGATTGCAAAGTTAATGCACAATTGGAGTTTCAGGTACATACACAGAGCAGGGAGCGTGGGGTGCTGCATCGGATATCCGTCGGCGGTGAAGCAACAAGAGCTCAAGTGGGCGGAGAGAGGAGCGAGGCGGAGCGGCGAGAACAGATACGGCAACAGCGTGATGGCGTCGAGGTCGAGACAACAGGAAGGCCTAGCGACGCCTACTCGGCATCAAGCTCCGGCCACTCCGCCGTCCTTCGTCATCAGCTCGCCTTACTCGCCTTATTCTCCGACTAACCACCATCCCATGCCATTTTAATTGGAAGTGTTGGTTAATTAATTACTCGTGTTATAATGTTTTATTGCTTGGATGTTTTTATAGTAGGGGTATTGATTTATTTTTTTGTTATTGATGGTTGTGTATGCTGCATAAATACTAATTACATTATTATGTTGTTAGTCAAAAGGATTGTCTTATGATCAAATAATACGACTTTTAAATACGACTTCTAAATAATATTCCCTCCGTCCCATTTCAAGCGACATGTTTCACTTTTGGGGACGTTCCGTTTCAAATGATCTGTTTCCAAAAAAAGAAATAATTTTTTAAAAAATCACAAATTATCTCCTACTTTTATCATTTCTCTCTCCTAGTTTATCATTTACCAACCATTTCATCAAACTCAAACTCATTTTCTAGTAACATCAAAAAGTAATTTAACTCCAATCATCAAACTCAAACTCAAACTCAAACTCAAAAGAATATTCTCTATATATTCTTTTGAATATACATTTTCAATTTCACTTATATATCTTTCTAAATTTATACATTGACCCACTTAACTTTCAAATCATTAATAAAATCTCATACAAAATATATTTTGGAACAAAGAATTGATAAGCTTGAAGCAAAGAAAAAATCCCCAGGTGTTATTCATCATCTAAGCGTGCAGCTATGCAACAAAAAATTAACAAACTTGAAGTTGACTTGAAGAAAACAAATTCATTTATGGAACACCATTTGGAGAGCCAACAGAAAAATCGCGCACTAAAGGAGAAGAGGGATGAAAATAAAATTTTACTACGCAACTTGAGATCCATAGAGGATCCCCTTGTTCGTGCTAATGTGGCAACAAAACAAGCACGGATTATACAACAGAGAGTTGAAGAACGATTTATGCAACTGATAGATTTTCTACATATTTCAATAATATGGGAACTACTAATCCCGATTTACCCCCATATTAGATCAAATTGCTTGTGGTAATTTCCTCGTTTTTCATAGGGGTGTGTGCGGGCGGGTTCGGGCGGATTTAGACGTAAAAAATGATCCATCTATATATAAGCGGGTTAGGAGAATTACAAACCGTGGCAGTTTAGTTTTTTTCCGAAACTGTAGCGGGTCGGATAAGCGGGTAGGCGGGCGGTTGCGGACGGTTTGGCGGATTGTTACTTCTCTAAATCATGTCAATAAAATTAATCATTCGATATCAATAAGAGGTGTCCAATGCGGAAAATAAAATAATAATAATAAAGAATAAATATGATATCACTTTAGTAAATTTTGATGAACATAATTAAAATCCTACAACTTGAAAATTAATGTACTTCAAGTAATCTGAAAATTGTATTCTGCAACCTATCAAACATAGAAATAAAAGAAACTTCGAAAAAGAATAAGAAATGGACTTGAATCGAAGGCGATAAATGAATTTTAAAAAGTTAGAACTTAGAATGGAAGAGGAAGAAGGACAACAAAAATAAACCAATTTCTCTCAATTCTAAAAGACACATACACTAGCCTATATTTTTATTATTTTTGTATTTAAATATTATATTTTAACATTAAAAAAAATTAAGATAAATAGGCGGCAGGCTGGTCGGGTGCCCTCAACTCCTAACCGCCACCCACCGGCCAAGTGGCGGTTAGTTTAAATTTCAAACCGCGGTTCATTTTAAAAAATCTCAACCGGCGGGTACGGATTGGAACGGGCGGTTTAAGCGGGCGGGTGGCAGTTTGCGATTTTTTTGCACACCCCTAGTTTGTCATGTGTTTTCATTTTACATATTGTAGTATGTTGTGTCTTTGTTCTAATTACGTTTTTTTTTCTTAAATTTCCTAGAAAATTTTGTATTGTAATTTCAATGATGCTTATATTGTATTGTAATGTAATATGTTTGGTATTAATATCAAGTGTAATATTTTGTACAATTTAAAATTTTATGATTGTCCAATTATTTTCTTAATAATGAATGCTTATTGTATTCCATTTACATTGATTTAGTTTATACAGAGATGAGCTAGACAATGAGAATGATATTTCCTTTTATGAGTATCCATCCATCACAATTCGATGTTACATTTTATAACAAATGAAGATAAATTAAATAGTTTATTACATTTAATAACAAAGCTCATTTCTTTTCTTAAATTAAAAAAATTAAGTTCAACCTAATTATTAAATATATATGTTTGATAAGTGTACAAGATTTTAAATTAGGTCAATTAAATTAAAGAGACAGGCGGCGGTGACGATCTTCTTCCTCTCATTTCCTCATTTTCTTCATCGACATTTCTTCCATTTCATTTGCTGCCAAGTTAACCAGAAAAACACAAGGTAATTAGTCAAGGGACTGAAAAGCAAATAAAGAGTTTTGCAGAATGATCCAATGAGTCTTGAACTGTAGAAACTCATTATGAGTATTCACCGTTCACAAAACAATTTTATTTGAGTTTTGCAGTAGGATTTGGTGTATGGTTGGAGCAACTCCTCTACTGCAAAATGAGTTTTGCAATATGGTTGAAGATGCTCTTACTCTGTCATAATCTCATTCATATTTTATCTCTTACTTTATCATCTTCATCTCTCATACTTCATCATCCGCTTTCTTAATTCATGTACCGAAAAAAAGGATCACTTGAAGCGGAACGGAGGGAGTATTATTAGTCTTTAACTTTTCGATAAGTTTAAACTTAAATAACTTCCATTTCAATTTTTAGCAAGTAAAGATTGAGAATATAATTCAATCTCAATAATCATGAAATATTATACGATGACCATTGTGTTGACTGATGCTCTTATTACATGGAGTATATATTATAATTATATTCAAACATCAATCTTCGAAAATGGATTGTCTTGTAATCAAATTCGAATCTCAATGATTATGAAATATCTTAAGTTGAACTTTCTGTCCACAAATGTTCCTAGTACACGGGTAGAGAACCATCTAGTCTATGCACCATTAGTCCAAATCTTCGTCAGAACTAATAACCATAATAACCATCTTGCAAAATTGAATTTAAGCCTCTAAAAAACATTTCATATCAATACAAAGCAACTCAATACTCCTTTCTTTGGTAGAAAATTCTTAAACCTATTTTCCAACTCCAACAAACCTAATATGTACACACACTATACTCCTCGAAAAACTAAAGTGCAAAACTATCTGATCTCAACGCTCATACACGCCTCAACCAACGGCTGCCGGCAAACAGGGCAGGAGGAATGCAAAACCAACCACTTATCTATACATGTCACGTGAAAACCATGACCGCACCGCGGCAAAATCCGTACCTTCTCCCCCTGCCTCAACTCGCCGAGGCATATGGAGCAGTCTGCCGCCGGAATCTGCACCCCTGCGCCGTACACCGCCACCGGAATCTGCTTCAACGCCGCCTTATCGAGCCCCGCCGAATGTGGAGCTCCCCGATCGGAAGCTCCGACCGACGACCTCCTTGCGCATCGCAGAGCGCAACGCGCCACTGAGTTGAGACCGATGGCGCATATCAAAGCGCAGAGGAGAGCGACCAGAATTATCACCATGTTGCCGTCGAAATTGTCGCCGGCGTCGCTGTTGTTGGCGGCGGTCGAGTTGCTGCCGTTGGTCGGGATGCCGGAATCGAGCAGCAGGCGATGTCGATTGAGATTGTACATTTGAATCGGCGAATGAGATGCGGAATTCTGGTGAGCTAGGGTAAGATTGGTACAGTAGTTGAGTAATTGTAGAATTTCTTCGTTGTATTTCTAAATATCATGGAGAATTAGACGGAGAATCGAAGTAGACAGAGGAAGATGAAGCGTTTTGGAGGATTGCTTCTTGTTATTTTGATGAACAAAAAAATCTGGTAGAGAAATATGTGTGTTGGTTGCGCCTCATTATTAATGAGTGAGTGGTGGATTGAGGGGAGGTGGTAGCCAGGTATTCGTGAAAATGAAAATGACAAAACAGATATTTTCTTGAGTTGGGTGGGAGTGGGAGGCATAGTTTGATTTTTTTTTTTTTTTTTCATACCATCCTCTTATCCAATTTTTACGTCCCAATACATGTTCCACCAAATAAAATGACCAAATGGGAGACATGTGTATTTTTACTATAGTTTTATGTGTGTTTAAATTAAATTAGTTATCTTAATTAATAATTTTATTGAATTAAAAATACAAATATCACAAATCATAATTAGAGAAATCAATAGTAGCTATTGGCTTATGGTAAGTAATAAATCATAATAGGCTACAAATCATAATAAATTATAAATATGCACAATCGACTCAATTCTTGATTAGTAAATATCTGACCTTTTAATCACAAAACAACAAATTTATGGATATTCATGCATGTGGAATATAAGAACATCTTCAACGATGCACTACACATAACGTTAAGGTCCCGTTTGGTTGGCAAGGATTCTGCTTCAGGAAAGTAATCTGATTCCAAATTGTTAAAATTATGTGTTTGGTAGTATATGGAAAGTAATATGATTCCAAGATTTTAAAATTCTGTGTTTGATTCAATTTTAGCAAAATACTAGGAAAATAATGAGAATCCTACAAATAAGAAAAATGGTATAATAATTGTGAATTCTTTTTCCTTGTTTAGAATATGTATTCTTTTTTCTTGGTACAAGGAAAGTAATTTATTATTATTATTATTATTATTGTTATTATTGTTATTATTATTACAAATAGAATATTAATTAGTTATTATTAAATAATAATATTATTAATTTATAGCTAATATATTTTTATAAATTAATCGAATATTTTAATTTAGTTATATTTTTATTATTTTTATTTATGAACAATAATAACAATTTAATAATAACTATTTTTCTTAAATAAATTTTTTTATTCTGAAAAACATTATTATTAAAATAAGTGAGTATTTTAATAAGTTTATTATTATTATTATTAAAGATGTTATAAATATTAAAATAGATGTTTTTAATTAATATTTATTATTATTATTATTATTATTGTTATTATTATTATTAAAAAAGATGTTATTGATATTAAAAAAGATATTTTTAACTAAATATTTTGAATATTTTAATAGTGATTTTTAACCGTATGCATTTTGCCAGGAAGTTGGTGGGCTCATCATGAATTAGGTCATAAATTATATAATAAAAAAATTATCAATAATAATATTTTTGGTGATTTTATATATTTATGAAATAATAATATGACAATTAACAAATAATTGATGATAATTATATTTTATTCATATTATTAATAACATTATTTTACATTTCCTAGTATCAACCAAACAAGTATAAGTAATATGCTTTCTTTAGAATCATATTCCACGGAATTAAATTATTCAGTAATTTTACTTTCCTTAATTATTTTCTTCGCAATCATATTCTACAGAATCATTTTCCCTAACAACATTACTTTCCTGACAACCAAACGGGGCCTAAACGGATTCTAGTGGTAGTGCTTCCCCGAACGGTCTGTATGATACTCTTCATGCTACAGTAGAATTTTAATTGTATTTTACTTTATTTGATTAGTTTCCTACACAGAACCTAATTATATTATGTATAGTTATATAATCATAATTATTGTATAATAAATTATAATTACTATATATATAAAATGCTTACTCTAAAAATAATGTATAAATTATATTAATTCATCTGAATCACATTCCAACTCTAATTCATATGAATTAATGTATTTGTGTATACAATATTCACTATAGTTGTATGTATTATTTATTTAATACTAGTAATTATTTTATTTTTCATAATATAAAAAGAGAATTCTAAAAATACAAATATATATTATAAAATATTTGTTAAATTAATTCAATAATAAAAGCATCAAAATAGAATACTCTATCATAGTGTAAAATTTAAAATGAATGGTTGGAGCACGAAATGATATTACATTGTTACAATACATTTTACACTAAAATCGTCTAAAATATAATGTTTTTCTTTGGAGATGCTCTAAACATAATTGTCACCGTGCTTATATAAGTGAGACACGGGAGACATGATGATAAATGTAAAGAGCTTATTATTGGTAAAATTCAAAATACCATCAAAACACTATCTTAGTATATATTTAAAAGCTTAAAACAACACTAATTAAAAATTAACTAAAAACTAGAAACTAACAAGAGGGTTAATGAACTTAAAAAAGTTAAATTTGGGGCATCTCCAATGTTGAATTTAGGGGAGTCTTGGGAGGGGGTGGGCAGTGGGGGCCACTGCCCCCACTAGACTAAGAAATTTATTAACTGCGTAAATTAGAACATGATAATTTTTTGGTTGAGTGGTTAAAAGTTATAGTATCATGTAAGAGGTTAAATGTTTAATTTTCATTCTATAAAGCTCAATTCTTTTTTGTTTATCTCTACTTTTTTTATTTTTGCTTCTTTCTTTCCCTTTTTTCTTTTTATCTCTTTATTTTTAGCTGAAATGTCTAAAACTTATAAGTTATACGGCGTGCGTTTAATAAACTCTCTCTTTTATTTTTATCTCCCCATTTTTCGTCTCACTTCATTTTCTTTTTATCTCGTTTTTTTAGTTAAAATGTATAAAAATTCAAAACATTATAGTGTTTATGTTTATAAAATATGTTCATTTTTTTAAATAAGGATGCGATTTGTATTTTTTTCAACATACAATATAGAGTGCGGTTGGCCCCCACCGACTCAAAAGTCTGGCTACGCCACTAGCCTTATCCCTATTTTAGGATGAAAACAGTGTTTCGTTTCAAAAGTTTTCCCCTATTTATCTCATAAAAAAAAATATCGTTTCAAAAGTTTTCCCCTATTTCTCTCATAAAAAATAATATTCCATAATATTCTCATTTTTTTCTTTTATGAATCAATTTAAAATGGTTATATAATTAAATTAAACATAATAATATATTTATTACAAAATCAAATTAATACTACTCATCATCTTAACTTATGTTAATTTATTCTAGTCGAAATGTTAATTTATGTTAATACAACTATTAAGTAATTTCAATTAATGTTTAACTCATGTATATTTCTTTTATTAATATTAAGTAGTTTCAATTAATATTAAACTTATTAACTTAATTTATTATAAATGAAAATAATTTAAAAATTTATTATAAACAAAATCAAATTAATAGAAACTCGTTATATTAATTTATTAAAGCTAAATCAAATTAACTAAACAAAGTCCAATTAAAGCTAAAAAAATGGATAGGTTAGAGACAATTTATACATCAGATAAAATATCATGAATTGTTGATCAACTTTTCCAAAGGTATTATACTGAAGATTTTAAATTCATTCGAAAAGTTACTCATTCTATTTGTTATGACGAGTTTAATCTGCAGTCGTTATCGAAGTACGATTCACATATAGTAGTTTAATTGTGTTTTAAACTCATGACATTTTAGCTACACCCTAAGCAAACAATGCATATAGTTCCATCTCAATAAAAATATTTATGAAAATAACAAACGTACATGATATAAGTAATAAAAATATAATATGAAATTGGTGCAATAAAATTAATTCCAACACAAAAATAATAAAAAAAAAGAAAATGAAAAACGAAACAAGAATGCCCCCCATTAGGATTGGTAGACGCGGATGGCGATGCTCTGCTCTGCTACCCCCATTCCCACCCGCCTCTATATAAGCTCCCAAACCCACTGCCGCAGATACTTTTTCAAAAGATTTGTTACTTCAACTTCCCCTAAAATCAATCTATCGTCACTCCCAATCTCTCCCTCATCGCCGCTGCGAGCAATGGCGGTCGGCAGTTGCACCCTCTCGTCGGACGACGTCGTCGTGAAGTCCCCTACTGACCGGCGCCTCTACAGATATATACAGCTGCCTAACGGTCTCTGCGCGCTGCTCGTTCACGACCCGCAGATTTACTCCGACGAACCTTCTGGCGACGGTAAAATGGAAACCACCGAAGATGAGGATGAGGATGATGAGTACGAAGACGAGGATGATGGCGAAGATGACGAGGAGGACGAGGAGGATGAAGATGAGGACGAGGAGGATGAAAACGAAGGAGCTAACAAATCGAAAGGCTCGGCACAGAAGAAGGTCAGTTTGCGTTGCGAGTGGTGATGCTTTTAGATTGGCATCATAAATGTTGGGAGGTTTCCAGTTTTCTTATCGAGTTCTGTTGAGTAATCGAACATTGTGGTTGCTGATGGCGGTTTCATTGTATTGTAATTGTTCTTTCAGGCGGCGGCGGCAATGTGTGTAGGACTTGGGAGTTTTGCGGATCCTTATGAAGCACAGGGGCTGGCGCACTTTCTAGGTTTTCGAGATTACATTGTGTTGCAACAGTTTCCTGCATTTTGAGTATATATTTTAGTTAATTCTGTAGTTTTTTAGAGGGAGTAGAATAGTTAACATGATAACTAAATCTGAAATTTAAGCTTAACCTCTAGCATCTTAACTGAACAACCTTGGAATCTCGAAGTCTAAAAGTTATTCTGATAGTATTCTGTGAAGTAGCTATAAATAAAGTGGGTAATAATAATTGAAAAGACAGAAGCTTATGAAGAACTCAGAGCTAGTGAAATGCTTGCTAACAGCAGCAGTAACTATCTTTCATTGAAATGAATAACGATTCGTTCAATCTTCTCTTTAATGACATGGATTGAATTAAATAATTTGCTAGTTGATTATGGGCTGAAGTAAGATTACATCCGTTTGTTTATTCCGAACTTGTAGAGAGTTTTTGTGTCCATTCATTTGTTGCAGCTATTCTCTGTTTCCAATTAGTAAACATGGAAGACCTAATAGTTGGATAGATGACACTAGAACTAGAATTTTTTACTGGTATCCTTAAAAGTGTGCTTCTCATTGCATGAAAGGGGTGTCATGCTCTTGTTTTATACTATAATGATACAGCCTATGATTTCCAGAACTGCGATCTTGCCACTTAATAACACAACTAAGAAAGCCAAGAATTGTGTGGACTACCACTGCTTGTTTTTAAGGGTGCTCTTTTGAGTGTAAATAACAATTTTGTTACCATGCATAACCATAGTGGCGAGTAGCCTAAGACTTATTTCACAAATTTAATTGCAGAGCACATGCTTTTCATGGGGAGTACAGATTATCCTGATGAAAATGAGGTATGTGAGTTGATTTTGGCCACTCAAGTGACTTTGCATATTGGATTAAAAGTTTTTGTGCTTTGTAGTTCTTGAACCTCCCACATATACTCCTCAATTTCAATTAGGCCAAGGAAAAGAAAATTGAGAACGGTTTCGTTTTCATGGATCATTTTTCAATAATCTGTTAGACTAGCCGAGGCTGTGAAAATATCCTCTAAAATTTTGTACATGGGCTGGACATTTCTTTGCATGAGTACCATGGTGCTCTTTATTCAGCTTCATATATGCTAATAGGTAAAAAAGAAAGGAGGAGAGAGATTTGTGAAGGTTGGTTACTAGTCAGAAACTTAGGCAAACTCATAAGATAATACATAATTATACATCAGTCATGATTATGTAGTTTGGGTAGTATGACACATTTGTTTGATCTCCTTTTGATGAGCATTCGTAACCTTGACTATCAGATGTGATCTTCTATCTATTGTTAAGTGCTCAAAGACAGAGATTTGGCTGTTGTATTGACTCTTCTCTTTTCTAGTATGATAGTTACTTGTCTAAGCATGGCGGGTCATCAAATGCCTATACAGAAACCGAGCATACCTGCTATCATTTTGAGGTTAAAAGGGAGTTTCTAGAGGGTGCTTTGACAAGGTAAAATCCAAGAGCGCGTGCAATGGTTTTTTTTGATTGTTTGCTACTTTGCTATCAATTGACTAACCATATAAACATTTTTATCATTCCCCTGGATATTTACTTGACACGCTTTTGGTTCTTTTGATTTATCATAATTTGATCAATTCTTATAGAGATGTTTGTTTGGGAAATTTCTCTTTCATTTCATTCTGAATTTGGTACATCTTTGGTCTTTCAACGACTCCGATTCTTTGGTTAGACTCGTTAGAGTATAATTATCATTATTTGAGATGCTTCAAATTTCTCTGAGTTCAGAGCCAAAAGGAAACAAGTGTCTGAACTGAGTTAATAGACCGATTTCAAATTAATCTAGGTTGGACATCTAAGACTGACTAATATGCATTTTGTAATAAATTAATTGAATCACCAGTTGTACAGTTTTAAGCTTACCTGAGTATAAAATTCTGGATACAATGTTAGAAGAATATAATACAGCAGTAATTATGGTTTATCCTTTTTTATTAAACAATATTTAGCTACATTTGGGAAAAAAGCAAAGTAAAATTGGATCTTCAAATTATAGATGGATTTGATCCTAATCTTGCTTTGTATTTTAAGAATCCCCAACCTGGAATACTTTTGTTTTTAAGTTATTTTCTCTGTGTATCATGAATGCTCTGTTTCTCATTATGTAGTCTGATGTATCTGTTTTTACTTGGCACTGTTGTGCTGCCACTGTTATATAGTACTCCCTCCATCCCGGATGAAACGTCCGATATTCTATTTTTGGTTGTCCCACACAAATGTTCTATTTCTTAAAAAGGAAATAAATTTATCTCATAAAAAGTCACTTTTTTGTGGGCCCCATTCGCATCACTCTCTCTTAACACACAACTGCATAAATTACCGCACCGAAAAGAAATAGGATGTTTCATCTGGGACGGAGGGAGTACTAAACTTTTGATACACAATTGGAACCCAAAATACTGAATTGATAATAATAGTCAAAAGCTTGAAGATTACAGAGAATCACAAGACTGAGGTAGATACAATTTCCCCGTCTCTATCGAGAGGAAACCCTACCAATTTCTCAGCTACCCTATTCTCCGATAACTCCTCACCTAAGAAGGAGACAAATGGGTCACAGCCCAAAGCTAAACTGGGTTAGGCACACCAAAATACTAACACAAAAAGACATCATAATAATATTAATATAGCCCAAAGATAAAGCTCAAGACTAAATCGCTGCTCCACTTGATTGTGATACTCTGCCTCGTCTCCGATACGTAAGTCGCGGCGCTTCTCTATCAATACCGCCCTCCCAACTTTGCACCTTGTCCTCAAGGTGAAAATCTGGAAAATGTTCATGAACCTTGGAATAATCTTCCCACGTCGCTTCCTCTGAACCAAGTCCTTCCCATTGAATGAGTACCTCACGCTTATTCGTGTGGCTGCCCATTTTCGGACGCACGCCCAACATCGTTTCTGGCAACACCTGCAATTCTAGATGGGTAGAGAGTTGAGGGGGAATCTCGGTCAGCGTCGTCGTGACTCCTACGGCGCGACGGAGTTGAGACACATGAAGCACAGGATAAATCGACGCATTTTCAGGGAGCGCCAAACGATAAGCTACATTACCCACCCGTTTAGTGATCTTATATGGACCATAGAACCTCGCTGCGAGTTTCTCAAAGCGGCGATGGGCTAAGCTCTTCTGACGATAAGGTCTAAGTTTCAAGTAAACCCAGTCCCCCACATCAAAAACCACTTCTGACCTTTTCTTGTTCGCTTGATCTTGCATACGCTGTTGAGCCCGTAACAGATGCATCCTCAAGTCATCCAAAACAGCGTCACGATCCAACAATAATTCCTCGAGAGCATCCAGATTAGTGAGCTGACCTTCATACCGGATAATTGGAGGTGGAGGGCGTCCATACACTGCCTTGAATGGAGTGTCGCCCAAGGAGGAATGGAAAAATTCTACCCAAGCCAGCCAACGTGCCCAGCACTTGGGTTTCTCCGAACAAAAACACCTTAAGTAAGTTTCAAGGCAACGGTTAACCACTTCGGATTGTCCGTCCGTCTGTGGGTGATACGCCGTACTCATCTTGATCTTAACCCCATGAAGGCGGCAAACTTCCCCCCAAAACTTACTATGGAAAATGCGATCTCGATCACTGATTACCGATTTAGGAAGTCCATGAAGACGAACGATCTCAGTGATAAATTTGTCCGCAAGACTCGCTGCTGAAAATGGATGTTTAAGTGGGATAAAATGAGCATATTTACTTAAACGATCCACAACCACCCAAATAGTATCTACACCAACCGATCGCGGCAGGCCTTCGATGAAATCCATCGTGATTTCATCCCAAATTTGCGCCGGCAGCGGAATAGGTTGAAGGAGACCCGCTGGAGAGGCGTTCAAGCTCTTGTTACGTTGGCAGACCTCACAACCATTAACATAATCAGTCACCGTCTTATGCATTCCTTGCCAAAAAAATTCAGCTGCCACCTTATGATATGTTTTAGCTATCCCTGCGTGACCTCCAATTGGAGAGTCATGAAACTCTGCCAATAATTGTGCCAAGTATTTTGTTTTTGCAGGAAGCACTAACCTCCCTTTATACAACAAATTCTCACCTCCCATGGTAAAACCATGATGTGCCTTCATGTTTGTATTTATATCATTCCGGATGCGACTGATGAACGAGTCCTCTTCAATCTCTTTCTTTAAATCACCCCAAAACTGCCAACCTTCGACCTCCAACGTATTACAAACAACCTCCTCAATTGCCTCTGTACCCATAGAAATAGACTTACGTGATAGGGCAAATACTGAATTTCCTCAATTGCCTCAATTGACTCCGGTACGATACTGAATTTCAAAGTCAAATCCCATTAATTTGGTAACCCAGCTTTGATATTCCGTCCCAACCATCCTCTGTTCCAGAATGTATTTGAGACTAAGCTGATCGGTGCGAACAATGAACCGACGCCCCAACAAGTAGTGTCGCCATTTTAACACTGCCCGGACAATGGCCATGAGCTCCTTCTCATATATCGATTTTAGCTTCTCCTGCTGCCCCAAAACTGTGCGGTAATAAGCAATCGGTTTGTGTTCTTGAGTGAGAACCGCACCCAACCCATACCCCGATGCATCTGTATCTACGACAAATGTTTTCTCAAAATTCGGTAACGCTAACACTGGAACGGTCGTCATTGCTACCTTTAACTTATGAAATGCAGTTTCTGCCTCCTCTCCCCAACCAAATTTCCCTTTCCTTAATAAATCTGTTAGAGGCCCTGCAATGCTTGCATATCCCTTCACGAATTTCCGGTAGTAACCGGTAAGGCCAAAAAAACCCCTTAATCCTTTTATATGTGTAGGTTTTGGCCATTCAATCATTGCCTTAACCTTGTCTTCTTCGGCAGCCACCCCTCGTGCAGAAATTTCATGTCCCAAATAAGAAATTTTGAGTCTTCCAAACTCGCATTTCTTTTTGTTCAAATACAACTGATTTGCCGCCAAAACTTCCAAGGTGATTCGAAGGTGTTCTCCGTGGGCTTCTTCATCCTTACTGTAGATCAGTATGTCGTCAAAGAAGACGAGAATAAATTTTCGTAGATAGGGATGAAAGACGTCGTTCATCAGACTCTGAAACGTGGAAGGGCCATTTGTGAGCCCGAAAGGCATCACTTTGAATTCGAAATGGCCATCGTGCGTCCGAAAGACAGTTTTGTGGACATCTTCTGTTTTCATAGCTATTTGATGGTACCCCGAGCGAAAATCCAACTTCGAAAATACAGTGGCGCCGTGGAGTTCATCCAGAAGCTCGTCAATCACTGGAATGGGAAATTTGTCGGGGACGGTGATCTTATTGAGTGCCCGGTAATCGACACAAAATCGCCATGTGCCATCTTTCTTACGCACTAGAATTACGGGACTTGAAAATGGACTACGACTGTGTTCTATAATTCCTGAGCTCAACATCTCCTGCACCATCTTCTCGATTTCAGATTTTTGAAAATGAGGGTACGTTCACCGGTTCGCTGCCCGCTTTTAATTCTATACCATGTTCATGGCCTCTTGGAGGTGGTACCCCTTCGGGAGAGTTGAACACCACCGTAAATTGTTTGTAACAAGTCTTCAAGGTAGGGTGGAATTTCCCTTTCATTCTCTCGTGACAACCTCCCGATTTGCGAATTTCACTACCACCCCCCTCACCCCCTTTTAGCACAGCCTTTTATCATAGTTTTCATGGTAATCGGCGCGGTCACCAATTCAGCCACCCCTTGCAAACAAATGAGTTGATTGTCCAACATAAATTCAAAGGTTTTAGCTTGGAGATCCATCTGAAACTTCCCTAGTGAGCTTAACCATGCCACATCCAATATCAAATCCACCCCTCTCAAGCGAAGAGGTAAGAAATCGTCCGTAATTTCTATGGGACCAAAAGTAGGTTTGAGTTTTGTACAAATTCCCTTCCCTTCCACGCTGTCGCCGGTTCCCAAGCACACCCCATAATTGCCGGTGGCTTTCACTGGAATCTCTAACTTCGACACCATTCTTGATGAAATAAAATTATGAGAGGCCCCTGTATCCAACAAAGCTACAATCGGAACGCCCTGTAACTCCCCATGTACTCGCAAGGTTGTCGGTGAACTAGACCTTTCCAAGGATCTCAGGGATACCTTGATTAATCCTTGAGGCCCGGCTAGCTCCTTGTCCACTTCCTTATCTCCTTCACCTCCCGAGCTCTCCTCCAACACCATTTGATCCTCTTCAGCCCTTATTAATATAACATTAAATTCAGCCTTACAAATGTGTCCCACAAACCACTTGGCGTCACAACGATAACACAATCATTTTTTCTTCTTTTCCCGAATTTGTGACTCAGTTAATCTTCTATCACTCCCCCCATTGGTACGGCTGTCCGTGTCGTGGCTTTCGTATAGGATGAAGGAAATCCCCCACCCGGCTTGCTTGACGACACTGGAGCGCGGTTAAACTCCCCTTCCGGTCGATACCCTTTATTGTTCTTAAGATGAGCCTTTCGTTCGGCCTTAGACCTTTTGTTAGAATCTAATTTTTTTGCTAAAGCCATGGCACGCCCCAACTCTGTTGGTTCCCACAACAACACCTTTTCCAACAGTCCCGGTTCGAGTCCTTCCAAGAAATTCCCCAAAGCTACATCTTCCGGAACACCCCCCAAGGCCGCGGCCTTTTCAACAAACTCGTCAACATAAGCCTCTGCAGTTCCAGTTTGTCTCACTGAAGCCCATTGAACGTACAAATTGCCCGTCTTCACAGAACGAAATTTATTTAAGAACATTTCTTTCAGCTTTGTCCAAGACTCAATTCGCTGCCTACTCTCCCTCCACATCATCCATTTCAGAGCTCGTCCCTCTACTGCAAGCTTGGCACCCTGCAAACGATCCCCCATTGGCACGTCATAGACTTGAAAATAACGCTGGACTTGCGACACCCAATTGTCCGGGTCAATTCCCCCGAACATAGGGAGGTCATAACGGCGTGCGCGACGTTCCGGACGGCGCTCATACCGTTCCTCATCATACTCCTGTTCACTAGCTCTATGGCTTTGCCGTGAACGGTATCGGTTTCTTGATCCCACTTTCCCCCTAAACCATCGTGACCTTTGTTGATAACGACGGGGCGTAACCACTGTCTCAAACCCCTCCTCGTCACTGCCCCCAAACTCAGTTTCGAGTAGTTCTTGGTCTTGTTGGGTCTGTCGTGAATGCCGCTGAATAACAATCTTGCTAGATTTACGTGTTTCTGGTCCTCGCGAATGCGAGTGCCGCGAAAACTCACCGCCCTCTTTTCCCTGCTCATCATGCTTGTCCTGAGGATTCAATGGTGGTGTTGGCTGAACCCGAAAGTCTTGTGGACTTCTCGTGCTCGAGTTCGTCAAGCAACTTGCGAAGCTCTTGAAGTTGTGAAGTTAGGGGTCGACTTCAGGATCTGAAACTACTGTGTTGATTTCCGCTACCTCCGTCTCCAACCGGTCGGTACGCTCGGTGATGTCCGTCACCACTTGTTGTGCCATATTTCTATTACTCAGTGGAAGCTAGAAAACCACGCGGATCTCACCGCTCTGATACCAACTTGATACACAATTGGAACCCAAAATACTGAATTGATAATAATAGTCAAAAGCTTGAAAATTACAGAGAATCACAAGATTGAGGTAGATACAATTTCCCCGTCTCTATCGAGTGGAAACCCTACCAATTTCTCAGCTACCCTATTCTCCGATAACTCCTCACCTAAGGAGACTAATGGGTCACAACCCAAAGCTAAACTGGGTTAGGCCCACCAAAATACTAACACAAAAAGACATCATAATAATATTAATATAGCCCAAAGATAAAGCCCAAGACTAAATCGCTGCTCCACTTGATTGTGATACTCTGTCTCGTCTCCGATACGTAAGTCGCGGTGCTTCTCTATCAACTTTCTATCTTGAAACTGCAAGGAAGCTAATTAGCTTCTCCTTTTTCACTGTGGTTGTGTTAGTTAATGAAAGATTACGAGTGATTATTCTTGATTCATTGTATTGCAGGTTTGCTCAATTTTTTACTTCTCCTTTGGTAAAAGCTGAAGCCATGGAAAGAGAATTATTAGCTGTAGATTCAGGTTGGTTGACATCCTGAAATATTTTTCACTTTTTTCTCCTCTTCCATCTTGAAGCTCAAAATTTGTTTTAACCAGATATCTATTGCAGAATTTAATCAGGTTTTACAAAATGATTCTTGCCGCCTGCAACAACTGCAGTGCTATACATCAGCAAAGGGCCACCCTTTCAACCGGTTCTTTTGGGGTATGTTAACATACCTACTAGGTGGCATTCTGTTCTGCACTAGCCACTAAGTTTTCATGTGTCTTCTATATTGGTTACTAGATTTTCCAGTTTAATATTTTTAGGGAATAAGAAGAGCTTGGCCGATGCTGTGGAGAAAGGTGTTGATTTAAGAGAACGTATTCTGAAACTATACCATGATAATTATTATGGTGGATCAATGAAGCTAGTAGTCATAGGTGGAGGTAAGGATTTTCGTATTGTTTTGCATTAACTGGTTTTGATCCTAATGGCCCGTATTTGACTTAATTGATCCTACTGAATTTTCATTATATTTTTGGGAAATCTGTACAATAATATTGTATGTAGTGACTTATCCTTTGAAATTTCACTTTTTAACTGCATCTGATTTTAATGTCCTAGAAAACAATCCCGTAAGACACAGAAAAGTGTCTGCTAGCTTACTTCTTTGAACTATTGAATTTATTTTCTGCAGAGCCTCTTGAAGTACTTGAAAGTTGGGTTGTTAAACTATTTAGCAGTGTCAAGAAAGGCCTTCAGGTTAAGCCAGAGATTGGGTTAGACATTCCTATTTGGAAGACCGGCAAAGTTTACTGGTTGGAGGCTGTTAAAGATGTTCATGTCCTTGATTTGTCCTGGACATTGCCTTCACTTAGGAAAGATTATGTAAAGAAAGCTGAAGATTACCTTGCTCATCTTCTTGGGCATGGTAAGATGATCTTCTGCTTGCATATTTTTCGTTGCTGTGTTTCTTTATCTCTTCTTTTCTTTTGGCCATGAGATTAGATAGGGATTAAATGTTTCTATTGCAGGTTTTACACAAGGAAGCAGCTTGAAACTGTTAATGTCATTATTATTCTTTTTTGTGTTGCACCATGATTGAGTTTGCATTAATCAATGGGACGGTCTTACCTTTGGATATGATTAAATAGATCCAGTGATAGAAATTTTATAGTTTTTCTTTTAATATTTCAGATATGTCTAACATGCAAATATGTTGACTATTATCTGCTGAGCTTTATCATTTTCTGTTCATAGATGTGTTCCTTCCCTTAGTTTGAGAGTGCTTATACTGTTTATGAATGCATTAATATGCACATGACAGTGCATAACACATTCTGACATATGAGGGTAATAACAAACGTGATTGCAGAGGGCAGAGGAAGTTTGCATTTTTTCTTGAAAGCTAGAGGCTGGATAACTTCCATATCTGCTGGTGTTAGTGATGAAGGGATGTGTCGTTCTTCTATAGCATACATATTTGGCATGTCTATCCACCTCACTGACTCTGGAATAGAGAAGGTAAAGTTTTGCTTTATTTTTTCAACAATGGAAAATGACACTGAAAAATACATGTTGACGATCATGTTGGGATAGCTTTGAATCTTATCCATGATTTTGTGTTTGTTCTTTCTAGAACTGCGGTAAGAATAAGGAAAAAAGAAAGCAGGAGACACTACTAGGGTGTGAGCGAGCCAAGTCAGGCCAAGTATATACCCATGCTTGACTTGACTTGACTGCAAGCTCGCGACTCTTGAGCTTGGCTTGAACTTACAATTTCTTTACAATACCAATTTTAGTTCAAACAAACTGCACGCCGCATTACAACTAAACTGATTTAAGAGATATATACATGTGTATATATATTTAGAATATCGTCATTTTCAAACACTTTGAAAAGGATTGATAAACTCTAAAACAACATATAAGCTATTTCAAAGTGCTTGCAAGCTTTCTGGTCCTATTTGTTTATTTGTTTTCCAGATGTAAATGTGTAGCTTCTCATGATTTCTTATGCTTGTCAGTCTTGTCAATTTGTGATCTTGTCGTGACAACTGCCTTTTTTGGTTTTTCATGCTAACTATTTCCTTTTTATTGTCTATGATGTAGATCTTTGAAATCATTGACTTCATCTATCAATATATCAAACTGTTGCGTCAAGATTCTCCTCAGGAATGGATATTTAAAGAACTCCAGGATATTGGAAATATGGAGTTTAGATTTGTAGAAGAGCAACCTCAAGATGATTATGCTGCAGAACTTGCTGGTATTTGTAATGTACTTTAGTTTCTAGTGTTTCTATTCACATTGTCCATCTAGCTGTTATCTGCTTGTATAGTGATACAGTCAAGTGTAATCACGCTGAGAACAATTTTATTTGAACTCAATACAAAGTAGTAGAATTGAAAGGAATAGGAGATAAAGAAACTAGAGTGGAGGAGGCTCCCTGAGTGCATTAGTCAAATCGTTTAATTTTTGAAAAGATGATATGCAATGTAAATATGGATGGAAGCAGTTCTAATAATACTCCTTCAAGGTTTTGAAAAGAATACACATTGGCTTTTTTAATTGTCTTAAATTAGGGATGTTAAATCAATAGTTCGTCTGTCATTGCAGAGAATCTGCTTGTCTATCCTCCAGAGCATGTTATTTATGGTTATTACGCGTATGAAGTCTGGGATGCTGAGATGATAAAATATCTTCTGGATTTCTTCAATCCTGGAAACATGAGAGTTGATGTTCTGACCAAGTCATTAAAGAAGCCACATGGTAATGCTTTACATCTCGTGCATATGACACTCTGTATTAATTTTATATTTTTTGTGCTTGACATCACCTAGAAATGGTTGTGTATATGCATATACACACACACATAATAGAAAGGTTTATGGGTAAGGCATGGTTTGTACATGGATTTATGTGAATGTATTGGTGTAAGTTTATTGCTTGATTGTGTAGAATTGAATTCTCGCTCTGAATCCACAGACATTTTGATGACAGAGCCTTATTTGGCTCAATATACTCCTCGGTTGTTGATTCAAAGGAGATTTTTTTGTCAAAAAAATGATGTTGTTAGAAGCAGCTTTGATCATGATTTCAATGGCTCTGTTTTCAATCATGGGTGCCTTTATAAATGCCAGTATAAAGTATAGTTGATCTCTCATTACAAAAGAAATACTAGCAAAGAGGAGTAATCCATGGTATATGAGAAAGTAACTTACTTCACTTCCTCAAGTCATGAAATATCTACATTTTCCTTACATGATTGGACAGATGAAGAACAAAGTTGCTTAATTTACCTGTGTATGACTACTCCAAGCAATCACAAAACTATGGAGACTCCTGAAAGAAATGTAAACGTGGTCTAGTTAACATCAGTTTCTTATGAATGACAATGTACTTCATTTTTTTTTGTAATAGATGCTTAGCAAATTAATTATCCCTAGAATTACTCTGCTGTTGGCATGGACCTTTTGCGTTTGAGATTCTCATCTGCATCTACATTCTGCTACTTTAATTTTTGCTTCACTCTATCATGGCTTGATCTGTATCGCTCTAGCAAAGTATATGGACTTCTTATTAGTTTGCTGAGGCCATTGTTGATTGAAATATTTATCCTCCTATTTATTTTCTGGGTTTCAGATTTCCATCAAGAGCCGTGGTTTGGATCCCAATATATCGAGGAAGATATTCCACTTCATCTGATGGAGTTATGGAAGGATCCTCCACAGATAGATTCCTCTTTGCATTTACCATCGAAGAATGACTTCATTCCACGTGATTTTTCCATATGTGCTGAGAAGGCACCTGGCCTGTTAGAAGATGCATCATCTCCAAGATGTGTACTTGATGAGCCTTACATGAAGCTGTGGTATAAGCTTGACAAGACTTTTAAACTTCCTCGTGCTAACACATATTTCCGCATTACCTTAAAAAGGAGGATACAGTAATATGAGGAATGCTTTATTGACTGAATTATTTATATTGCTCCTTAAAGATGAGCTGAATGAGATTATATATCAGGTCCTTTCTTTGCTCTTTCTTATGATATTCTCTGCTTTTTTTTTGTCTCCTGTAAATTGCTGTCTCAATAATTACTTAGAAGTCTTAATTAATTGCCATGTTTCAGGCCAGTGTTGCAAAATTAGAGAGTTCTGTTTCTCTTTATGGCGATAAGCTAGAGCTGAAACTTTATGGTTTTAATGACAAGCTTTCAGTTCTCTTATCTAAAGTTCTGGCAACAGCTAAGTCATTTTTGCCAAAGGAAGATCGCTTCAGGGTACGTAATATATTTACTCTTTTCCAAGGAAAGGCGAATCAGTAGGAAAGAAAATAACATATGCGTTCTTGTATTTGAATTGCTGTAAAGACAAAACTTGGACTTTTTTAATTCAAAAGAAGCATGATCTTGGTTATACAAAGGATATATAATTGTGGTGAAAACATACATGTTTCTCATGTTTCTTCATTTGAAAAGCTTCATAACTGGATCTTATAATCTCTCCTATATGTACAGCATAAATGATGCCTTGTAATTTAAGATACGGTTACTATAGTTAATTTAAATGTTTGAATCTCGAGGATTTGCTATCTAAATATATAATGTGTGAAGCAGTCTTTTTTCCAGTTGGGCTATGGTTTTAGTCAGTAAATTTTGTGTATCATCTTAAACTGTGTGCACTTTGTAACAGGTTGTTAAAGAAGATATGGAAAGAACTTTGAGAAACACCAACATGAAGCCTCTCAATCATGCCTCCTATTTAAGACTGCAAGTTTTATGTCAGAGTTTCTGGGATGCGGAGGAAAAGTTATGCTTGTTAAATGACTTGTCTCTAGCAGATTTGCAGGCTTTTGTTCCTGAACTTCTTTCTCAGGTTGGAAAGCTGTTATGATAATTGTGCTCTCATTCTTTCCGAGTAAATGATATGTAGCATTAGTTGTCATTTATGTCACAAT
Organism: Lavandula angustifolia; assembly: GCA_028984105.1. Classification (NCBI taxonomy): domain Eukaryota; kingdom Viridiplantae; phylum Streptophyta; class Magnoliopsida; order Lamiales; family Lamiaceae; genus Lavandula; species Lavandula angustifolia. The sequence goes on from CM054814.1 coordinate 16,505,363, forward strand.
TGTTTCTTCATAAAGTGGTTATCCCCTTTAGCAGTCTATGCTCACTTCTATTGCTTGCTTGCAGTTGTATATTGAGGGTCTCTGCCATGGAAATTTGCTTGAAGAGGAAGCTCTTCGAATATCAGAGATATTCAAAAGTAATTTATCTGTGGAACCACTTCCATTTGATTTGAGGCATAAGGAGTTTGTTATGTGTCTTCCTTCAAGTGCCGACCTTGTTAGAGACGTCAAAGTGAAAAATAAGCTAGAAACAAATTCGGTTGTAGAGGTAACATAGAAGCAAGTTGACTGAGCTTTTGGTACTTATTGTTGATTCAATTTTAATTACGGGTTTTCTCTTTTGTCCAGCTATATTTTCAGATCGAACCAGAAGAAGGTACAACATTGACTAAATTAAAAGCATTGACAGACCTTTTCGACGAAATTGTTGAAGAACCTCTCTTTAATCAACTCAGGTACGTAAGTTTGGTTAAACATATCAAAGTAGAAGAAATGTGATAATCATAATACCATACTCTCCACTTCTTTAGTGTATAGGTAAAATTATTAAATGTGCACGATTATGTCCCAACTGAACACGTCCATACACAAACGATTTCACGCTCACGAAAGCAATCACTAACACCAGCATCTATACGCTCTCTTCGCCCGAATCAGATGATAACACAATTCACTGTTGCTGTTCTTACAGGACGAAGGAACAACTCGGTTATGTAGTTGACTGTAGCCCTCGAGTAACATACCGCATCCAAGGGTTTTGTTTCCGTGTGCAGTCTTCTGAGTATGATCCTCTCTACTTGCAAGGGAGGATTGAGAATTTCATAAATGGCTTAGAAGAGATGCTGGTAAGTAACCAGTCATATATTCTTACTGTAATGCTGATTTAGCTTTTCGGCTTGAAATCAACTGAAACTCAACTTATAAAGGTTCAATGAGTTGTACCATAATTTATGCATGGTGTCTTTTCTTTTCAATTATTAACGCTTGATGAGGCAGAATGAAATGGCCGGTGAACTACCCGAAGTGGAACTTAAAGGCCGCTGCCTTCCTTAGCTCTTCGCTAAGCGACATAAACCTTAATGCAGGCCTGTTCATATGGTATCTAACTACTAACTCGTAGGCTAAGGAATCCTATTCATATTTGCAGAATGGACTTGACCCTGAATCCTTCGAGAACTATAGAAATGGTTTAATGGGGAAGCTTCTCGAGAAAGATCCATCTATTTCGTACGAAACCAACCGCTTTTGGGGTCAAATAGTTGATAAAAGGTAACACATTACTCTCTTGGATCTACACACTACACGTATTCAGTGTAACTTCAAGGTAGTGAAAATGCTGGATCAGTTGACTAGTCGAGTCTTGATCTTCGAGTATAGATTTCCCCCATTTCCGCTTGTCATGTTGACAATATCTGAATTCTGCAAATCATCCTGTTCTGCTGCTGGTTTAACAATCTCTGACGTTGTTACAGATATATGTTCGACTTGTCCGGGAAGGAAGCTGAGGAACTCAAAGACATTCAAAAGGACGATATACTCGAGTGGTATCGCACTTATTTAAGACAACCTTCTCCCAAGTGTAGGAGGCTCGCAATCCACGTCTGGGGTTGCAACACAAACTCGAAAGAAGCAGATAAACAAGCGGCGAATAAGCAGGTGATCGAAGACGTCGCAGAGTTCAAGAACAAGTCTAAATTCTACCCCAGCCTGTGTTGAACAGCAGATTTAACTATCTGCCTCAACTCACTCCAAAGGTACGGAACAATAATTTCTTACCATAAATCCAAAGCACATTTAATTGATCCTATGATGTGATTGTGATCATTTCTTACATGTAGTTTTTACCTTATACAGAGTACGATTGGGAAAGTCATATATTTACCCAAACTAAGTGGTGTTGAGACTTTACTGCACTACTACTGGATTTTATTCTTACCCATGTTTGAAATTGTTGCCAGAATTCTGTAAATTTTGTTTTTTGTGTTCGTGACTAATTTGTCTTTTGACTTTTTTTTAATGACTTTATATTCTATCCGTTTCATTATAAATGTCTGCTTTCTTTTCGGCATGAAGTTCAAGAAAATGGTACTGTAGTGTATATTGTTTGGCTTTTGGCTAAGTCATTTCTGTCCCTACATTCTTATTTTTTAATGTTACTATCCAATTAGGAAAAGAGGATGCTTATTATGTGACGGAGAGAGTATTTCACCAGAAGAATTTCATATTTCCTCCGTCACAATATTAATATCTTCTTATTTTTGGCACAGAAATATTACTTATTATTATGATCTACACATTTTATTTAATTTTTTTTCTTCTGAAAAATACATTAATAATGAGATGAACCAAAGTGATATATGAAACATTAATATTAGGACGGAGGGAGTACTATTTTGCGATCACTTCTCGAGGCTCAAATCAATCAAGTAATGAGCAATAGCAGTAAGTAAAAACATGATATCCTTTTCACCAATAGTAAGCAATTCATGAAGAATATCCCCTACACGTTTTTTTTCCTAGGTGGTAGGTGATCTTTAATTAACGCCATAAAAGCAGGGAATGCCATGTGAATGCAAACATGGTAGGTCGGGTCCAAGTTCTAACTGTATTTTTTTTTATTTTTTACGATGTTAAAAATCTACCTTAATAGAGATGAGGGAGAATCGAATTTTCGAATCTAGATCTATCCCTCTCGAGAAATATAGCTAGCTTGCTCACCTATTTTGTCATGTGCGGACTAAAAGATTGAATTGATCATCATATATTTTTGAATTCAATAAATTTGTACTTCCTTTATCCTTTAAAACATAATGTGTTATATAAATCAATAATCTAAAAGTAAAAAAAATATATTATCTCCATTTCAAATATATATTTATTTTTCTTTTTCGCATGTCCCAAATTTATATACCTATTAACTAACTAAATGTTTCACTAATTTCACTAGACCTAATTAATATGATAATATAAATAAATACTATTTTATCCAACTTTTATAAAAACAAACTCAATTATGTCATTAATTTTTTAGTAATTTACTCAAATTTCAACACCAACATTTATTTAACTTTTCTATCATTAATTTTTTCTTAATCTGTGTGAAAAAACAAACGGACATATATAAAATAAGGACAGAAGAAGTATATTACACAACACTATTTTCTTGATCTCTGTGAGGGAGTATAAACTAATTTTGCTTGATAATTAACTTAGTTTCAAGTACATTCAATTGCTAGTTAAATAAATATTCCTAAAAGAATTGAACTACAATTAATGACTAAAAAATAGGAAGGTTGAGGTAAAATGTCAATTTAGGGCGCCATTTGTAGCGAACCGGATCCCATTTTCCCAGCCGGCCCGGCTCCGCAAGCCAATCAATTTTGAGTAATCCCTCACTATTATGAGTAATAAATAAGTTAGTGTTACATTACAGCAGAACTTAAAATATCATTTTCTTTTTAAATTGAAAAATCAATTACTACTATATTTGCCAATTCCGCTCCCCCACAGGTTCTATTTACACCGCACTCTGATCGGGGAAACAGATTGATCGGATTTCAGATACTTTTGATTTTATTCCTGCTCTACTTCATCAATTTCAGTGATCTGAAAGTCGGCGTTTCAGGTATACTAATTTTTCTGTGCAGAAAATGTTTGTTCTGTATGTATACACAAGCAATTCGTGTATGTAATGGTGTATTGTGCGTTGTATAAGCATTGTGCGGACGGATATTTCTTTTTACTGCGGTTGGTATGACCGGCTGTTGGTGGAAATGGAGCAGATCTAGGGTTTGGAGTCGGTGCTTTTGTTTCTACTGATTGTGATGTTGATTATTTTAATGAAATTATGCGCGTTTTTGAGATATTGTCGCGGTGTGCAGCTCAGCTGGATTTGGTGATCTGCGTCGGTATCACTGCTGAGTTGAGTGGAAGATCCTATTGAGGTAAACGAATGTTGCTTTGTTTCCGCGTTAGTGGTTAGTTTGGTGGAAGCTTGAAGTTTTGTGAGATATGTGTGTTTGATGAGTAGATACTGAGATATCGGGATCGGATAGTGGAGTGTGAAGATGAGTGAAGGCAAGAGGTATCAGCTGGGGACTATTGGAGCATTGGGGCTTTCAGTGGTTTCATCCGTGTCGATCGTGATATGCAACAAGGCGCTCATTAGCACTCTTGGCTTCACTTTTGGTGAGATTTTAATTGACCTAATTCATCAACTTACATTGAAAACTATGGATACTAAGACTCCCTTATAAGCTTGACTGTGGGCTCAGTCCATGTATTTACCTATCTTTTCTGAAAATATCATGATTATAAATGGAGATCACTACTTGGCTGTTAGGTTTGTGAACTTTGATGATGTTGAGATTTGGGTGGCTGAAAATGCTCTGTTTATGATATTTCTTTCATCTATTTCATTATGAAGTTACTTGCTATGTTGTTTGTGTTTTTAATCCATCTCATTGGTTATAAAGAGGCTTACTGATGCTTGATTTTATTGTTTATTGGGTTGTTTTTCCTCCGATTTGCTTGTTCTGGCCATCTGACTTAATTTAACATTTACTTTCTTAGAATCTCTAACTTTTGTGCTCTCTGTTACTTTACTTTTGCAGCTACAACTCTGACTAGCTGGCATCTTCTTGTTACGTTTTGCTTTCTTCATGTTGCTCTATGGATGAAATGGTTTGAGCACAAGCCTTTTGATCCAAGAGCTGTCATGGGATTTGGAATTCTTAACGGAACATCAATCGGTCTTCTAAATCTTAGCCTGGGTTTCAATTCCGTTGGTTTCTATCAGGTTAGTTACCCTTGCTCAAAATTCTTCTCAGTTTACAAAGTTGCGTCGTGCAATTTAGTATCCAAATAACATCTATTCGTACATGAAAATCCCAAAAGATAATAAAATTGGTCTTCCAAAACTGGTTTTCAAAGTGAGAAGTAACTATGCAATTTTACCTTAAAGCACTGTCCCGTTCGAGACTATTCTTTTGAAAGCTTTCTTCTGTGTAGTATGTAGATAGAAGCAATGACCCTTAAGGAGAGCATTTTTATTAGGAGAAATTCCTTAGGCTTGCTGTGTCCACTTGAGAGGTTGTACCGTGGTCTGGTGCATTTGTATCGCATTATGGGTTCTTAAGGCTAAAAGAAAATTTGTGTATGTATTTTGATTTCTTTGCAGTTGAAGAATACTGTCCGATTCTCTTACCATTCTGCTAGTGATTGATCATTACTTTTTGAACAGTCTGTTATAGCTAAAGGATATAATCTTTTTAATATTCGTATGACATTATTCTTCTTTTGCTTTTTTCTCTATCCCTCTGATTCACTTTCACAATAGTTTCTGTTTACAAGCTTTTTAATTTATTGTCTTATGTTTTCAGATGACAAAATTGGCTATCATCCCATGCACTGTCCTTTTAGAGACTGTTTTCTTCAGAAAATTATTCAGGTCAGATTTTTTATTCTGTCCGTTTTGCCTTAGTCTTTCAAATTTATTGATTATTTATAAAATATGTTCTGTTTACTATCAAGAAAAATAAAGGAAATGACAGATGCAGATTAAATTGGGTATCTATTGGATCTCAAGACGGCATTTGTAATTTGTTATCATAGTTGGTTTTCTATAAATGGGTCAAATACTCAGACCTGAATGGCAATCTTTCGTTTAACCGATTAAATTATGTACTATATATAATGTTCTTGAATACACTAATTTTTGTGGAAAATCCACTGCCATTGAATACGATGTATATGATGCACTTTTTTCGCATAAATTCGGATTTAGTTATTACATGTTCTTGGTTTTCTCAAACAATATATGGAAGTTGGTTACTAATATATTCTGGACCTCTGTTTGCAGTAGGAATGTCCAGATCTCACTAGCCGTTCTTCTCATGGGTGTTGGCATTGCAACAGTGACCGATTTGCAGCTTAATGTCCTGGGTTCTGTCTTGTCTCTGCTTGCAATAATCACAACTTGTATTGCACAAATCGTATCCTCAGCTATCGATTGCAATTATTTTGTTTTCCTAACTTTCGTTTCAGAATCCTAATATGGATTTGGCTTTCAGAAGTATCTGGAGTTTGATTCTCACCTCTTGGCAATTTTTTTGGATAGAAAGGCTACTTTGGTTACTCAAATTTCAGCTGTTTGAGTATATTATGTTCTCTTGGCAATCATGGTTATCAAAAGGCTATTTTTTATGTTTGACTTTACTGATTCCTGAGCAGTTTCGTTTTGAAGTCCTCACAGCAATTTTGAAAACTTAACTTGGAAAACCATCAGATGACAAATACCATCCAGAAGAAGTTCAAGGTTTCTTCAACCCAACTTCTGTATCAATCTTGCCCGTATCAGGCAATCACTCTTTTTGTAGTTGGACCTTTCGTGGATGGACTTCTGACTAATATGAATGTATTTGCTTTCAACTACACTCCTAAAGTGCTGGTGAGTGCTCTAACTCTTTCCCGCAGTTGGTATATAATATACAGCGTTTAACTTTGTTGTTTTCCCTTATGACAGGCGTTTATCGTCCTATCCTGCTTAATATCAGTTTCTGTAAACTTCAGCACCTTTCTTGTAATTGGAAAGACATCACCAGTCACTTATCAGGTCTTGGGACATCTGAAAACGTGCCTTGTTTTAGCCTTCGGTTATATTCTTCTACGAGACCCCTTTAGCTGGCGAAACATTCTAGGAATCTTGATTGCTATAGTCGGCATGGGACTGTACTCGTACTGGTGCAGTATTGAGAGTCAGCAAAAAGCCAGCGCTGAAGCAGCTCAAATATCCCAGGTACTAACTTTATCTTCTCTCTTCATATATAGATATAAGGAGTGTATCTTGTAGGAACTCTCATTTATAAAGAAACTAGGAATCAATCTACACCCTTCATTTACTTAATGAGTGATCTGGATTGATTATGCTCTGAAATATTTCTTATGCATAATTCTTATACTCCATCCGTCCCATAGATTTAGTCCACTTTCTTTTCGGCACGGTTTTAAGGAGAGTTGTTGATGTGTGTTGAGTTGTCTAAAGTTGTGGGTCCCTCAAAAAAAGAGTTTGTAATAATTTATCAAAAAAGGAAATTGAACTATTTCAATAGGACAACCCAAAAATGTATACTGGGCTAAATCTATGGGACGGAGGGAGTATGTTCCATGCAAAAGGGTAAAAGTGCAAATTAACATATGTTTTTATGCAAAAAAAAATATAAGGTTCATGCATAGTTCCTAGTTCTACGTAAATGTGGGTTTCTGCCCGATCCACACCCGAGAGATACATATGAGTTGCTCATTATCTATTTCTGTGTGTAAAGGCTAAGGAAACGGAGTCGGACCCTCTACTAAAGGTTGAAAACGGTGGTGGAATTCCGGAGGCGGGTGGTGCAAGGGCTCCGGGATGGAACTCAAACAAGGACCTGCACGCTTAGAAGTACCGCGTTATCAAGTCGCGTTACGTGGTTTGCTTGGAGGAAGCTATGGCAGCATTGAAAATGTTGCTGCAAAGGTGATGATACACCATACGATGGACTATTGATTCTGTGTTTGGATGGATTGGAGTAGAGCTTGTTATTTTGGATGAAACAGTTTTGTATACGCTAGGCGTGCCAATAGTAAAAAGATTATCTTTCAATCATAATATATGCAGTTTAATAAGATTCGATTAGTATAAATGAAGCTCCTGGGATTTGCATCTGCACTCTTGTATAATAATGTCACTATGTCAGTCCTACCTACCTACCATAATAATTCTTGGTAGCTTGATTTTATTTGGATATATCATATATGTCTTAAGATGGAGTCTTAATGACATTTGCTGTGGTTTTATGTATTTCATACTTTTGTCTTTTTTACCATTGCTGGCGCTATTCGAAGAATATACTAAGTAAATTTCGCTCATGTCTAATAACACGTGATGTGATCCATCTAGAGGCACTAACGAAATTTGAAGGACTAAACTTTAACCATGATTAATTATATTATCTACCTCAATTACTAACCATACCAAATAGATTTTATCCTCGTCTTTATCTTTTTGGTTAAAGTATAAATACATTTACGCACACAATAATAAGAATAAATACACTACTGTTCTTATGGAATGACATAGTGGAGTTTACTTGTGGGCATTATCATTGTTATCTTTGCATCAAGTTTTATTACTACTTTATTTGGGCTTTTCTGCACAGATTGTGTGCCCAGATGGACAACTAAATTCTCACACCCTTCTACTTCTTCGGCTACGGAGTATTAAACCCTAAGTCCGGGCTTGGCGCCTCCACTTCCAGAGGACAAAACCGTTTAATCAAATATGGCAGAGTTTTCTCATCAAATGCTTAGATTTTGCATTAGCTCGATTTTATACTCGATTTTTGTAGTGTTAACTTTTTGTTGACCTTTTTTCTGTAGACCTTTAAGAGTAGGAATGGCGGACGCAACAAGCATGGCCCAAGGTTTATCTCTTTAACTATTTTGCTTCTCTTTTTTCGAATTTGTGTTCGTTGTTTTCGGTTTTGTTTGTTATGTCAATTCTATTTGGCAGTATGTAAACAGTGTTGATCAATCTTTGCCTGTTTTTATCCCGAATGTTCGATTTCACTGTGTAATTTATACACATTTTCACTTTTTTTTCCTTCGTGTTATCGATCTTTCGGAATCTGGTAAGGAACGGTGTTGATTAATGTGTTTAATTTAATGATTCTGATTGAATTTTATAAAACACAATATTTGTCTGAATAATATAACTCTATTTAGTTGTGATGATCATCTGTTATAGTGTAATGTATCTCGAGCTAGATTGAATCGTAGTATTGAGATTTAGATATTCTCTTTACTGAGTATCTGATATTGTATTGCAGAACAGATATAGGATTCTTGTTGCTTTCTAGTCCACATACAATTCTACATTTTACCATCCCAGCTGCTAGATGTAATCAGCATCATGATCTGGATGCCCATAATTCTGGTTTGTTTTTTGGTTGAAAGCACTAATAAGTAGGACTATATGAGTATGTGCATGCATCAGTCATTATACTAAACTATCCTAAGTTGAGGTTTAATTAACTATTTGTTTCTAGTATCATGTTGAATGTAGATGAAGGGCTTATCAATACTTTTGGTTTATCATAAGAATTTATTATGATTGAAAGATCAATTGGTATTGATTCTGATATTTCTATTAGGACAAGGCCATAAAGAGGTTTCTTGTACGAAACATAGTCGAGCAAGCAGCCGTTAGGGATGTCCAGGAAGCTTGTGCTTTCGATTGTAAGTTCTTGTCGGAGTTCATTTCTTTCGAATGTTTTGAAAGTATTCAGAATTGGAAGTGGATGAGCAGATGTTCTAATGCCTAGTTTAATTTGTTATATTATACACCCTACCGAAGCTGTATGTAAAGATGATGTACTGCGTTTCATGCGCCATTCACTCGAAAGTGGTGAGGGTTCGGTCTCGTACTGATGGGAGAAACCGCGAGCCTCCACAGCGTTTCAGACGCCCAAGGGTCAGCATTCCTCCCATATAGTAGCATATCCTGATTTTCTTTCACTCACTCTAATACAAATATCTGTTTTGAATTTCAGGATGATCTTCCAAAGCCCGGCCAGCCACCGCGTGTTGGTGGAGCTCCTGCTGCTGCACCCGCCGCGCCTAATTTCTTCATCATTTGGTGCGTTATCAAATACTACCTCCGTCCCGCTATTTTCGGCATATTTCATTTCGGTACGGAAATTAAGAAAGTAGATGATTAAGAATGAGATATGAGTAGATAAAGTAGGAGAGAAAAAATGAGTGAGAGTAGATGATAAAGTAAGAGAGAGGAGATGGTAAAGTAAGAGAAAGAATATGATAAAGTAAGAAAAAGTAGGAGTGATAAGATGGTAAAGTATGAGAGAGATGATAGTTATTTTCAAATTAGGAAGTGTGCTATAAATAGCGGGACGTCCATTTCGGGAAAGTGTCTTGCCATAAATAGCGGGACGGAAGTAGTATCTTTCAGATCAATGTTTGAACTGCAACATAGTTTATTTTTGGGGTTTTGAGTTCTATAATGCCAATACCAACTACTCTATTAATTCATTATCTGAGAATATCATTCTTTTTTAATTGTGGGATTGGAAATTATTCATGGCCATTTGCTCTTAGGGATAAACTGCAAAAATGATCTTGATGGGCAAATATATTCTTAATCCTCTTGAAAATGCTGTAGTTTTTTTTTTTTTTTTTTCCTAAGGATGATATGATATACTATAAGTAGATTTTTGTGTTTAGCTTAATTATACTCCATTCATTTCATTATAGTTGACCTAATTCTTTTAGCACCGAGATTAAGAAAGTAGATGAATATGTGTTAAAACAGTGGGTTCACTTATTTCCTTCTGAAAATTATTTCCATTGTCGGAAATAGGCCTACTGTAAGAGGACAACTCAAAAAATAAAGTAGGCCAACAATAATGAGACTGGAAGTATTTCTTTGGCTAAATGTATAATTTTGAATGTCACAATGCAATAGTGTGTAGATAATTTTTCCTTACACTCGTATATCCCGATTATATAAATTTTTACAAGACATTATACTTGAAGATGATTTGTAAGGAAGTATAAATGAAATGATTATACACAATGACTATTATATTTATGAAAATAATTTAAATAAAAACACTTTTGTGATTATTTATAAACATCTATCTATTTACATCCATTAATAAATTAAAGTCTTATAGTATCGCATTCGTAAGCAAAGTATTTCGAATAATATACGTAGTTATAAATATTTTGGTATAATCAATTAAGTCAAACTTCAGTTCAAAAATGCAATTAAAGCCGCCACACCATCCACAAATGTGAAAATTCCTAGGCGACTCTGATGAGAGAGAGAGAGAGAGAGAGAGAGAGGAGCAGAACAACAACCAAATAAACATTTGTTGAGAAAGTCGCAGTTTATGGTACAGCACTTTCCGTTGGAAGAGAAGACAATACTGAGTCACACTCGACTCGGACTCGCCCTTTAAATACTCATAACTAACTCTCACCAAAAACACAAACAAATTATTAATGGCTCTCAAACTCGCCTCACTCAAGCGCAAACTTCTCAAGCCATGCAGAAAAATCGTCCTCCTCCTCTTCAACCTCCGCCGCCGCAAGCCGCTCTCCATAAAACTGAAAACCCGCCGCCCCCCGCCAAATCAGCCGCTTCTCCAAGCTCACCTCGCTCTTCCGATGGACCGCGTGACGGAGCTCACGAGCTTCTCCGACCAGAAGGCGCCGCATCCGTCGCCGCTCACGCCGGCGTATGTCAAAAGGACGGCGGCGGCGGCCGCTAAAGGCGGGGCGGTAGTATCAGACGATCGCCGTGATGAGGTGGAGGATGCTTGTAGAAGCTTCGAGAAGTATCTGATCGACATGATCGTGGACGAGGGGAAGATGAGGGATCTTGCTGACGTGGAGGAGCTGCTCTACTGCTGGAGGGAGCTCCGGTCGCCGGTCTTCGTTGATTTGGTCTGCCGCTTTTATAGGGAGCTTTGCACAGACTTGTTTTCTAATTAACTTAAATAGAATTAATTCATTTGTAATAGTAGTATCATTCTTCAAAAATAATTCCTAGATTAGTTTCACTTTTATTCGTATCGTATAGTATCTCGTATCGAAAAATAAGTCGATAAAAAGACGGAAACGCATGTGCATAAAATATTCAAAATTCTAATGCGCGTTTACAAAAAAATACTACTATTTTATCGTCCTAAACTGCATTTCTGCACCCCCAAAATCATAAATTCAAAATTCTCAAATCAACGGTTCACATTCCCTATTATCGTATCGAAGTCCCCTAAAAGATATCGTTTTTGTTACATTAATTCGTACTATGATGTCGTATATGTGATAGTGATATGAAAATAACTCTAGCTCGAAAATAGATTAATTATTAAAAAATAACGAATTAAACAGGAATTTGGTTGGAAAAATCTATAAGTAGGATAAGATGTGGATGTTAGAGTGTTAGGTTAGACAACAGCCTGTTCATCTCTCTCTTTCAAGTAATCAAAGCCTTATTTGCCATGTGCCTTAAGACAAGTTTGCTTGCCTTTTTTTGCTCTCTTTTTCTCTTCTTGCATTATTAAATATTAAGTATGTAACTCTAATTAATTATTTCATTGTTCTATTTAATTTCTAAAATCGTACCATCACAATAATTAAATACTAATTTAACTAAATATATTACATTAATTTAACTTTAGGTGCGGCAATAATGATATTTGGTTTGCAACTTGAAATTAAATTTGGGTTTCAAATTATTGACCTAGTATTTGAAATGGAATCCCCACCAAATTACTATCCCAATAGGTATAATCATAAAATTTTGCTATCAATAGACGAAACACCTGGGTTTATTCCAATATTTTATAATTCTGAAACTCCCTTACCAAATGCCTCTAAATTTCACGTGGTTAATTGGAGACACATTAAAGCAAATACCTTCAAAACTTGGAACCAGAAACCCTGTTTGTGTCATCTTTTTTTTTATGTACAATATATGCTTGATTTTAATGTTTTGTTTGTTTCTTTTTGCCTTTGGAATCTAACAAAAAAATATTGTGATGGGAAAGAAGAAGAATGGGAAACTGTTGTCCAGAAATAAGTGTTTGCCCTTGCTTTAATTTAGGGTCTTTTTTACTATACTGGAATACATCACACTATAATTGCACTGTCTTTAATTGGACAATGTAATGTTTGTTTCAATCTCATAATTTATTTCGACTATATATACAGTTAAACCTCGATAAAATAATAATTTTGGGACCGAGAAAAAAAATATTCATTTAACGATGTTATTACTTTATCGAACATTATTTTAGTACATTGACACATATCGGGACCGGAATAAATTATTATCTTAGCGAGATTATTACTTTATCGAGGTTCTGACGTATTACACTACATATTATTAAAAAAAAATAGTAAAATGGTGGGGTGAAAAGATTTGTAGAGTTTAGAATTACAGCCAACAAAAAAGGCTGCTACATCAAATCTCACCCCAAACATGGCAAGGCTTAGGAATTGACCATACTATTCCCATCCCTATCTGCCTCCCCTTTCATTTTACATATCTTACTCCCACTTTTTCACTTGAGTGAGAGAGAGAGAGAGAGAGAGAGAGAGAGAGAGAGAGAAGGGTTGGTTGCATGGGGCTGCAGAGATCAGATTTCAGGAGGGTCTGAAGACATTTCTGCAGCTCAATTATTAGATAGATTTTTCCACTGTTTGAATAGCCATGAATTACTCCTGCAAAACTCTCCATCTCTTTCCTCTTTTCTGCTTCTTCTGCTTATGCATTTCTGCTGCAAACAACTTCTCTCTCTCATCAGGTGACTTAATTTCAAGAATTATTAGCCCTTTAATTTATCTTAATTTCCTCTTGAATTGAATTCTTGTGTTTGTTTGTGTTTTTCAAGTTTGTACAAAGTGAGATCTGATTAGTATTATAGCTAAACCCTTTTCAATTGAATCATATGCAGAAAGCAAGTTGGAATTGAATCTTGAAGCTCATAATCACTTCAAGGTAAGCAAATTAATCCACCCCACATCTTTCTCTATGAGTTATAATTGTTGGGTTAATTACTGGACATTTCTCGATTCATCCGTGTCATCCTTCCATACGGGTCATGCTAATCTTCCCATATTTCGTTATTTCTTTATATTTATCTAAAATTTGAAACCCTAATCTTGATCTTAACCTAGTATTGGCATGATCAAGATTCAAGAAAATTGAGATTCTTGAATGAATTAATCCTCTGATTTTTTTTTTTGCTAGATATCATCTTGTCAAATCCAATTCTATGTTTCCCACCGTCTATTCGAACTGTTGGACGTGACTAGTCTTTGGGAAAATGTGTTCGAAGCTATAAACTTTTTCCTAGAAAAGTTACATCAAAAACCATTCAACCTTAATTTTGGCAAATTTGCAAGAAAGAGATGGCAAAAATTGTAAATCATGTTTTCATTAAAACCACCCAATAGGGTGGGCCCACTGATTAGTCAACAGTGTGGGGCCCCACCCCCCTCGGAGGCGCTGCTTAGCCAACTTGACTTTCCTTTGCTACCGGGAACAGTGTGTGGGTGGGGGGGGTGGGTGGGGGGGGCACCTTTGTCGTCTTTGTTAAAACTTGGATAGCGCAGCGCAACGAGCGGGACTGCGCGGGGGGCATGTTTTTGCTCTTTCCCCGCGGTAAACTGCGCTCCCCATGCGCACGTTAGTCTGTTCATTGACTGTCAAAAATATCCCTTCCACACACTTTCGAAAACCTAAATTTTCTCATCTTTTATCCCATTTTAGTATTTTCGATATTTGATTTATTAGTATCACCATGGTTAAAAATATTAAAACCCTCACTTTATCAGTTTTTCGCAATTTGCTCTCTAAACTATATAAATGTACAATTCGTTCTTTGAATTATCTAATTTGTTATAGAAAAGTAAAAGCCCTGATAGAAATTTTCGATCAAATGTGCGATGTTAGAGATATTAATATCATGCTAAATTATCAATTTTTGCTATTTATCCCATTGACTAGTAGTTTTATGATAATTCAATATGATATTATTAAAGGTGGAGCCAGAAACTTAGCTCGGGTAATTTACTACTGGTTTCTAAGAGTACTGTGTAGAGGCAAAAGAGCAAAGAAAAAGGAAAAGAAAGAAGAAAAGCTTAATAAGATTTCTAAGAGTACTGGTTTCTAAGATTTGATACTCATACCTCTCTATTCCAATAGCTTAATAAGGAGGTCTCACCCCTAGACCAACAACTAACATTATAATTTACCCGTCTTACAATTCTTGTTTCATTTTTTTTATAGGGTATTTTAGGAAAGTTGTTAGTTGTGCGTAGAGATGTGAACCTCAAATAAAGTATTTTTAAATAATTTATATTTCTTCTATGTCTCACAATTCTTGTTCCATTTCTTTTGGGTACAATATTTTGTAAAAGTTGTTAGTTGTGGGTAGAGAAGGGAGACCCTCAAATAAAGTGTTTTTAATAATTTTAATTTTAGAAAATGGAATAAGAATTGTGGGACGGAGGGAGTATATGATATGTGCTTAATCAATTTTCGAATTTTAAGGGGCCTACTTATCCCTATGCCCCTGATATTACTCTTAACTTTGAACGTGTAGTTGAAAATTATTGTCGTGATTTTACTTTTTTACAATAGATTAAATAATTCGGGGAACAAATTGTGCATTTACATAATTCAACGAACTATAAATTTTATATAATTAGAGATAAAGTACAAAAAGCTAATAATCTAGAGGGTGTAATGTTTTTAACCCTTATAACTATTACTTCGATTCCAATTACGTTTTGGGTGCAGATTATAGAGAGAGAAAGTATTTTGGGAGGAGAGAAGGGGAGAATGAGAGGGGCGAGAAGGTTACTACGGGGAGAACCGGGATCGTCGCCGCCGCGGTGCGCTTGGAAATGCGGCGGATGCACGCCGTGCAAGCCGGTGCATGTGCCGGTGCCGCCGGGGACACGGCTGACGACGGAGTACTACCCGGAGGCTTGGAGGTGTAAATGTGGCAATAAATTGTACATGCCCTAGTTTCCATTAACAAACTAGTTTAATTCTAGTCATATATTATATGCTTAATTGCTTATAGGCAAGACCTACAAATTAAACTTCTCTAGTCACATATGTACTTAATTGTTTACAAGGTTTCTATATATTAATTGGTAAAACCAAGCACAAGATATGGTATATGCCCGTTGCCACATTAATATTGGAATCAATTCTTTTTTTTTGTTTGACGAAAAAAATTCATAATCGTAAATCTTGTTCCTATGTAATGCCCTCCTTACTATATTATGCTAATGATATGTAACATACTCATCATACATAATGGTGAGATTCAATATCTATTTGAATTTTAATGATTTTATAATAATAAACAAATTAGAATATAATCAAGAAAAAAAATATTGTTGAATTTTACAATTTTAAATTAAACAATGCAAATACACCTTACTAAATTTTTTGATTATAGTACCTTACCCTACATAAATTGGTTAAAATATGTTAGATATAATTTTGAATTTTGACGTTCTTAGATAATATTTATAAATTTATTATTAATTACTTAAATATTTTATTGTTTGATTAATTTTCCTAAATAGATTTTCATCACAAACCGCGCAAAACTCAAAAGGAGTCAAAATCTCATCCTCCCTCTCAAACTAACCAAATATAAAAGGCGGGAGGGTAGCCATCGCTTACCCTACTAATACTCGCCTTCAACTATCAACCTACATTCCTTCATTCCCGGCGAATTTCAATTAAAAAAAAAAATTCAAAATATCTTCTCTCCGCCGGCGAAGTTTCTAGAACCACTGACATTTCGCCGGCGTTAGCCGTCTTTTCCTTGACAGCCAGCCATGGTTCTGTCATCGGAAAGCGCTTTGTTCAACAAGTACGAGCTCGGCCGCCTCCTCGGCTGCGGCGCCTTCGCCAAAGTCTACCAGGCGACGGACGTCGCCACCGGCCAGCAGGTCGCCATTAAAGTCATCCACAAGAGCAGGCTCAACAACAATGCCAATCTCATCGGAAGCATCAAGCGCGAGATCTCGATCATGAGCAAGCTCCGCCATCCGTACACCGTCCGCCTCTTCGAGGTGCTCGCGACGAGGACGATTATCTACATCGTTCTCGAGTACGTCAAGGGCGGCGAGCTCTTCGCGAAGGTTGCGAAAGGCAGATTCGGCGAATCGGTTAGCCGGAAGTACTTCCAGCAGCTCATCGCCGTCGTGAGTTACTGCCACTCGCGGGGGATCTACCACCGAGATCTGAAGCCTGAGAATTTGTTGCTGGATGAGAATGAGGACCTTAAGGTTTCCGATTTTGGCCTCAGCGCGCTCACCGATCATGTGCAGGCGGACGGACTTCTCCACACGCTCTGCGGTACGCCGGCGTATGTCGCGCCGGAGATTCTCGCGAAGCGAGGCTACGACGGCGCGAAAATCGACGTTTGGTCGTGCGGCGTAATCCTGTTCGTCCTCACTGCGGGGTATTTGCCGTTCAACGATCCGAATTTGATGAATATGTATCGGAAGATCTACAAAGGGCAATTTCGTTGCCCTAAGTGGATGTCGCCCAATCTGAAGCGATTATTATCGCGCCTCCTCGATGCGAATCCGAGCACGAGGATCACCATGGACGAGATCAAGCTAGATCCGTGGTTCAGAAAGGGGTACGACAACGTCAAATTCATGGAGATCGACGATTTCGGCTTGGCGGCGAGGGAGGAGGAGAAGAAACCGGTGGATCTGAACGCTTTCGGCATCATTTCATTCTCTTCCGGCTTAGATCTCTCCGGTATGTTTCAGGAGAAGCACAAATCGTTCGAGGACGTGGAGCGGCTGACGGTGGAGGAGACGCCGGAGAAGGTGATGGAGACAGTGGTTGCGGCGGCGAAGGCGGAGAATGGACGGGTGAAGTTGATGCAAAAAAAGGAGTGGGGCGTGGAGATCGAGGGGCGGAATGGTAATTTCGTGGCGGGAGTGGAGGTTTACCGGTTAACGGATAGATACGCGGTTGTGGAGGTGAAGACGAAGGCTGGGGTGTCCAGCCCGTTCAAGGATAAAATTAGGCCGCTACTTCTACAGCAGACGAATGTCCCGGTGGCCGGTCATTAGGAATTATTATTATCATTTATTTTATTTGGAAATGTAATTAAAATAGACAAGGGTGAAACGATTAACACAGAGCCGGTCCGCGTTAGCCCGGTTCCCAACCATCCACAGTTCCACTGTCGAGGATGCGTGTTGATAGGTGAATTGGTATTTAGTTGAACGACCGAAACGATCGATCTCTATCGGATTGATATTTTACATTACCAAAATTATATATATACACACACATTTTAAATAAAGCACGATTTTATTTCAATTATACTGTATTATATAAATATTTATGTCTTAATATTCAATCTTCATATTTTATCATTTTTATATAAGTCGTAACAATATAGGTGTATATTAACAAGTGATAGTACGCAGTTCTGTTAACTAAAAATTAAATTTACCCACTTCTTATATTTGATTACATATTTGTTATATTCAATTTTACATTTTGCCTTCCAATTTTTATTTAGAAGTATTACCCAACCTATTTTTGAGTTAGCTTGTGAATTCAAGACGAAATAAAAAAAACAGATAAAATAACAAAAAGTCTCGATCGTTAAGATGAAGTCCCTACCGATCCCAATCTACTTTTTTAAATGACAAAATAAGTCCCAATATAAAGTGAAAAGTCCCGGTCATCAAGACGAAGTCTCAGTCGGTCCTGGGCTACTTTTAAATGACAAAACAAGTTCCAATAGAGAGTGAGAATCCCCTGTCTGTAAAGACGAAATCCCTATCGGTCAATAAGCCCTGATATAATACAAGTCTCAATCTATGACTGACTGGGACTTATATTTTGTTTTTTAGAGAGAAAGTGACGGCAAATAATACAAGAACCACAAACTTTCGACTGAAATCACCGACTTCCGATCGGGACTTCTAATGGCAGAAACTAGTAGCCCCGATTTATGCAATTTCAAGATTTCCCCGAACTTTTATGTATTTCAATTGGTAGTTATAAAATCCGGCGAGTCTCCGAATTTAATCAACAAAGTCCGGCTAAAATCATCGGCTAATATTTGTGTTATATGCAACATGTTTGTTTCGAAACACTGATGCCGACAGAAATCGAAACGAGATTCTCGTTGTGGTTGAGTGAAACCCTACCCGAGCCATTTGGGGGTTCGCTACATATACTACTCAAAATTAGTTGCTTCCTGCAATTCAAGGAGAAGATGGCAACTGAGTATTAAATTGGTTCGGGTCATGTAGAGCTACGCGGAAATAGAACGCAACTGGCTCCATACAGGGGAGATCATTGAGCGAAGATGATGTTGATCTGGATTTGACTGCTCGAGAAAGGAGAATTTTCTCGAGGTGATGAGGAAGAGATGAAGAAGGATGTTCTGGACGAGGGTCAGAAGCAGTCAAATGAATTTATAAATGGTGTGAAGAATTTTAAGGGGATGTTAGGGAGGTCAAGGAGCAAAGAGAACGGATCGTGTTCTTCACAGTCCGATCAAGAAAGGCAGACCGGTAGTTCCTCTAGTTATTTTGATCTGCCTTCCCAACCATTAGGTATTAAATAATAATGTTCGATAGTTATGCTAATAATCGATCTTATATTAATTATTGCTTTTACAATTGCAGTCACTGATTCCGGTATGAGATCTACTTGCGGAAGTCGAGCTTATTTTATGAATTTGTTTGCTATATATCGAACTTATTTTAATCCTGTATCAAATTTATCTTAACCATGTATCGAACTGATTTGCTATGAATTGTAATTCGATTTATAAACTTCGGTTGTTACTTGCTTGTGAAAAACTGAGTTTATTTTGTAGAAAATATGTCTTAACTTGTTCCTGTTTGTGCATCTTGGTTTCATTAACTTATTAAAATCGAATTCAAATTGATAAAAATAAGTAATATGGATGATTATAAACATTAAAATTGAATATAACTTGATTGAAATTTATTTTAAGATGATTAAATTGAAATCATCAAAAATTCGAATTTTAAGATGAGACAGAGACTTTATCGCTTGACAGATACTCTACCCTCGTGACCGGGCCACCCACGGGGACATGATCTCCCCCGAGAGGGATTTGGAAGCATCCTCAGGGTTTGGAGGTCAGATCGGGACTTGATCGGGTTTGACCGAGACTTGATCTTCCCTAGGACTTCAAAAGAGAATGACAAAGACTTCAATAAAGTTGCATGAATAAAGACTTCATAAAGTAGATAGAGACTCTGATTCGGCGATCGGGACTACATAGGGTGTAACGCCCCAAAATTTTCAATATAAAATGCGTGCATATCCATTCATGCGTGTTATCAAGTGTTTTAGTTCTGTAAGTCGCGCCTTAGAAATTAAAATTAAAATTAAAGCATTTATGTTATTTTTCGTTAAATCATTTTTGTTATGTAAATTTATTTTGAATTTTGAATGTGTTTATTTATATCATATTATGATTATTTATTTTATTTAATTATGTAGAAATTATGTTAGAATTATTAGGCAAGAATAATATTTATTTATTTTGGATTTCCTAAACCAACTAGGATTCATAAAAGGATATAATATTTATTATTGTATTAAGTTATTAGGAGATAATTTTTTATTATGTTTTATGATTAAAATAGATATTTTATGTGTGATATAAATGTTGTAGAATAAAATCTAGTTGTGGTTATCCATATCCTAATTTATCTAGATTGAATCTCTCTTATATGGTAAGTGATATACTAAATTATATATAAAATATATAAGGACGAAAATAATTATGGATAAAATATATTTGATATCTTATTTGATTAGGGATTTTTGGATAATGATTTTTAGGCTTATCCCTTAGTCGCTCATAATATATCATCCCATAAAATTTTCGAAAATCTGCCAGCATATCTACGAACTGTTACAAGAAATATTTACACATCTTACCGGTATCCTATCGTGGTGGAATTTTAGGCGAAGCTTCCTAGGTATGTCTTTTAGATCTCTGTAAATTTTGGTGATTTTTAGACAAGTCCTTATATTTTTAATAAATATTTACTTTTACACTGCCGAAAAATCATGCATCCGGGATAGGGTTTAGCAAAATATTTATATCTCACTCCAAAAAACTGATTTTGACTTGATTCTTTTTCCTAAATACTCCACACACGTTGGGGTTTGTAAAATTATTTATTTCGTATTTTTAACTTATGTGTATGAAAGTAGTTTAATACAAATGTCCGGGGTAGTCAGTCGGAACATGCATTTTCGTATTCGGATTTTGGTAGAAACTATTCTGTATTTTATGAAGTCGTTACTTATCTATAGAGATTAAAATTTTGATATGACATTTCTAAGTATGTCCCCTAGATGTGTGTGTTAAATCTTAGAATTTTTAAAATATGTTTAGTTCCCGAAGCTTATAGTTAAAGGTCAGTAGGTCAGAAACCGCCTTTGTTGACGCAGTAGGTACTGTTTTGGTTATAACTCTTAGAGGACTTATTATTTTGATATGAAACCAAATCTGGTGTGATCTAGACTCATTAAGGAATCTATGTGTAGAAAATTAAGATTTATGGAATGAATTCATGTCTTGTGGATTTTTTTTTTAAATAGGTATTCTGCACAAGTTAATATGGGACGTTGAAACCTATTTATAAGATAACTGTTTGTGTTACGTTTTCACTAGCATGCTATATAATAAGAAATTTATGAAATATTTGTATATGTGAAATACGTACACGACTTTCATGAATCATTAAGATAAATTTTCATGTATAGGATCGGCGCGCAGGACTTAAACATTGATATCCATTATTTTCTTAAATGTCAAGGTTAAGGTGGGGAATGTTACGTTTATCTTTATTATATATTATATTCGATATTTCATGTTTTGACGACAGACATGTAAGAGAGTGGTATGTGTGGCCAATACAAGTACATGTGGTCTGTGTGGCCAATACAAGTTCAAGTGGTCTGTATGGCCAATATAAGTTCATGTGGTCTGTGTGGCCAATACAAGTACATGTGGTATGTGTGGCCAATACAAGTTCAAGTGGTCTGTGTGGCCAATACAAGTTTATGTTACATGATCTAGTTACTCATGTTTATGTTTGATATAATCTATAATTTGGATAAATGCATTTTCCCACTGAGTAGTCGTACTCATCCCTATTATTTTAACATTTTTTAGGAAATGGTTCGGCCGATGCGTAGAGGTGTTGGTGGTGATGGTCACACGAGGAAGGATTTATAAACTTATTATTGCATTAAACTATTTTTATCATGAACTTTGCATTTTATTTTCGAAAACTAGTAGTCGCATGTGTTTTTTTTTTAAGACTTCCGTTGTGTATGAAAATAAATTGAGTTTTTTTAAATGATTCTATTTAATGAAAATGTTTTGAAATAATTGAAATAAGCATGTTAAGTATGAAGTAGCGTCCCTAGTTAAGTTTTTGAAAATTGGGGCGTTACATAGGGAGGCGCCGAAACTTCTTAAATTATTTGACCGAAAATGTTGGAATTTTATATACTAGAAGCAACTTTTATGTTTGTATACAATGTTAATCCTATCAATTGTTTGTTTTCCTATCTGATTATTTATATTTGCACAAGTTAAGTTATATTATCTTATATAATAGTTAGATTGTGTAGTGTTTAGTAGATCACAGAAGACTACATAATCGATTGAACTAACAAGATATAAATAGATATCACAATTGAGACAACTTTAGGATGGGTTGTCGGTTTAAGCTGCAGTTTAGATAAGAAGTAGTTTGTCTTGACTACTTGCTACACTTAAGGTGGTGTATTGAAGCATGACAATGAGATGTGTTATTCTAACTGACCTGAGTGGAGAATCAAAGATCTCGCTGACTTAGCTGATCTTAAGCTTGATAAGATTTCAGCCGAGTGCATATAACTATCTATCAATTTGACCTACTATGGTGAACGCCATCGAGAACGGATCTGTGATATCCCTAGTTTCCTAAAAAAATAAAATAATAATAATAATAAAATAAAAAAAAATTTTATTTAATGCATGGTCAATTTTAATAAATATATATATGTATGGCACACCCTTATTTCGCAAATTTATATTACTCTAGTATATATTGGTACAATTTGTGAGATAGTGGCTGATAGGAATACCAAACAGGTGAATTTGAATAAATTAAGTTAGACATATATCCAAGGAATTTACTATAAATAGTATAGGTGTGTGTATAATAGATAAGCTAGTCCACATATATCATGATTACTTGATATAATTCCTATACGTCTCTTTAAGGTTAGTAGATGCACAAAATATAATTTTTGTTTTCTTTTAGCATGAGTTGGCATGAAATAGAGTGTGGACTTATGACTAATCACCTTGAAACCCCCCTATAAATACTAAGGCTTAGCTAATTTCCTTCACATTTCCTTTTCTTGTGCACAACCTTAGAGAGCATTTAAAATCACGGGAGTTGGGGTTCTTGACCTAAGAAGTTATAAAGGTAAATTCTCTTTCAAAGATTTAATGAAAATCGGCTAAAGACTTATATGGTATTTAATTTAGTTAAACTAATAAGTGCCAAATATTAAAGTGTGAGGGTTAAGTTACAAAAGCCGTAGGTAATATCATTTCTTATAATTCTTTTAGAATTTGTGTTGAGGTCCCAGTATAGTAAGTAACTATAAGTTAATGGAGGAATTAATTGATAATAATAAATAGATAAAAACATGTTAAAAACGGTGAATAGATGATTAATACAATTCCTTTTTCAATACCATGTTTTATGGAAAATGTTAATTAATGGTTAATCATTATTGTATAAGATTAAATAGCTAGCAGATCATATAACTTTTATGTAGACTCAATGATCATAGAGGATTTTGGAGAAATAATGATAACATGGGAATTAATAAATAAACAAATGTAAGTCATCCGAATGCATGCATTAATAATGAATATCTCTTCTCCCTGAATATACGTGTATATAAATGGTTATACTGAAGTGATAATCATGTACCTTTTAATTACAATAGCTACTTGTAGAATTTACATAATTTTCGAAAGTTATTAGGATTTTTTTTTAGAAATACGAGCTGAATCACAACTAAATTTAGGATTCCTCTGGTAGGAGATATTGAAGGAGACGAGTAACCCTCTACCTTATCAAAAGCTATATTACCCTACAAGCGCAACAATAAGGTGGGTTTTTACTATCTAAAATTATTTTGAGTTATTAAACTCTATTAAATGCTTGTTTATCCATGAAAGATATTTTTGTGCGTTCTACAAGTTTAATGCTCTGAATTTAATCGATCGAGATTCTTAACTGGCCTAACACGCTAGTTGAGAATTGTGTACACGTTTGTTAGTAGTGCAATGGGTTGATCTCCATTGTGTGCTAACCAGTTGGAGAGGACCTATGAGCTTCGGCTTGAAGTCTAACGGTGGGGATCTTTGGGTCAAGACCCGAGATCAGATGTTTATGGGACTCACTGGGTTGTAGCCCAAAGTCCGAGAGCAAGGAGAATAGAGTAAGAGTAACTGTAGAACGTGACAGCGCGCGCACACAAGTAAATGAATGTTTGTATGTTTGGAAGTGGCTTTTATTTTTAAACCTTCCAAGTCATATGGTTTATGCATGGATAAACTTATTGTGAAACTGTTTTACCCACTGAGTACACTAGTGCTCATTCCCAAATATTTTCAAATGTTTTCAGGTTGAGGGGCTAGTGAAGACGGGCAAAGCTGAGGCATGAGTTTTGTTATATATGACCATAGCTTCCGTTTTAGCTTGTTTTCTTCTCATGAGCACAATGAACCTGGTCTTGTATATAGTTGACGATGCTTTTGATGTACCTTTACTCTTTTTCTATCAGTTTGACATGGCCTGATCGGTCTCGAGTCATACTTTGAACTCGTAAATACTAGTATGGGAATTATCTGTGTTTTGTTATACTTCATCTTTGTGGTGAGGTGTTCTTTTAGAAACTCGCCTTTTTCATAATATAATTCAGTTTATTTATACCTCATTTCTTCCATTCTTCTTTTCTCCAACCCCTGACCACACCCCGGCTTTAATGCGTTCCCTCGGGAATTGGGGTGTGACAGGATCTACGTATCTTGTGTGATAGTAATTATTTATAGCTCAGGCTAGTTATCTGTATCATCTATCTGTATCCCTGATAATAGGGTTGATAATATTACATGAGGAGCTCGAAAGGATTAACATACTAAACTCTACAGGTTGATTAGGTTCAAGTGTGTTAATAAGGTTGAGTGGTACTACTCATGGATGAAATAGCTGTCAGTGAGCTTAATTAATTAGTGTGATATTTCTATCTTAAATACGGAGATCAATTAAGTTTAAAATACAAGTCCATGCTCAAATTAGGATAAATGGGTAAGTCAGCACGAATTCTCTAGTGGAATGAATTCGTGTTTATTAATTAATTTTGCTCTAGGCTGAGCATAGAGAATTAATTAATTTGATACTCTGCTTTTTTTCTTGTATTGGATATCTGTTTTGGCCCACATAAATTCCTAGTGATTATTCTGTACTCTCAAGAAATTATTATTAAGAGACTAATGTATTTACACATTAATTAATAATAATAGAATAATAAATAAAAATAGTCCATTTAATTAATTTATTATATTATGAGCTTGTCATTAGAAAAATATAATTAAATTAATGAGCTACAAATATAATTATATTAATGTGGTATAGCTTTTATTAATTTATTCCTTCCCATCACAATTCACATTCAAGAGAGAGAGGAAACATGAGAGAGTTAGTTTTTTCATCAACATTCTTCAGAGCTTCATCCATCCAGAGGAAGGACGTTGTATCGAGATACAGATCAAAAGATTCTATACGCGAGCAAATCAAAACGCGGTTTAAGGACGTAGGTATCGAATTCCTAACTCCTTCAGAAAATTGGTCTCATAAAATTGACTGGGACTCTGCTCGGTTATAGGGACAAGACTAGGACCTGAAAGGGACGCGACCGGGACTTCAGGAATAATTTGACAATTCATTAATCTCATTAACTTGATCGGGACCTTGATTCGACCACTAGGACCAGACAGGGACTGACGGAACTTGGAAGATCAAATATTTTCGGATTGTTGATTGGGATACTTTTTCAGCCACCGGGACTGACTAGGACTTGGAAGATAAATTGGCAATGCACTGTTTTCATATAGTCGACCGATACTTTATTTCAACCATTAGGACCAGATAGGAACTCGATCGGGACTTCGTGTCTCTAAAAAAAAAACTTAAACCAGTTATGTCTATCATTGCAATCATTGAGCACGAAATATACGAAATTGTACACTTATCATTTGATTTCATAACTGATACTTTCGCAAAATGGAAAAAGTAAGGATAAAGTAGTAAAACTGGGTAGAACTTTTGTGTTAAAATGATTTTGAGATAATGTAGATGGGTATTATAGAAATCACCCCTTTTAACATGTATGTACTATTACTCGAACAACAATTAGATGGACAAGTGAAACGTATCTTAGTAAGTATACGTTTAGAATATTCAGATGTGTTTGCAACTATTTTTTTAAGTATTTTTTTTAGTGCATAAGTAGTTCTTTAATGTTAGCAAAATTAATTTTCTGCGTTAACTTCTTTGAAATTAAGCAATTGAACTGCTTAACTTTATACACATCTATTAAAATATTTCTGGTGCTTAAAGTATCACAATGTCCCAATATACTAAAAATATCTGCATTTTATAAATATACTTTAAACAAAAATAAAATAAAAAGTAATTATAATAAATATTTACATACACACCCTTAATCATATTTAATAGTGAATAATTCGACATTGATAATAACGTTCAATTGAAAAAAATGAAACTTAAAATACTGTTCTAAAACATCAATATTACCAATCAAGTGGCAACTAATTAAATGACTACAAAGCCAACATGAGAATCATTAAAACAACCAAATGGACATAATAGAATTACAAATATCAAGCCAAAGCCAATTAGTAATTCACATTCGGAAAAGGTACTTTCATGTGATATCCTCGCTCGGATCTTTTCTACAAGGCAATATCCAATTTGAGTAAAAACTAGCCCGTGCCGTTAATATTGTCCTAGTTTTCTTTTTCGGCTATTCTATTATTCTTGTCTTCACCTAGAAAAGAAAATTATTTTGTGGACCATAATCAATCTAAATAGTGGACCCCACTCACTTACTTGAACTCTATGCTAAACACTAAGCAGACAAGAATAGTAGGACACAATCTTTTGATGAAGGATCATCAGATTGCCTTTCCACTTCAATTAGTTACATAGTTCGAAGCTTAACAAACAATAAAAGCGAAATGGAAAAATAGGAAAGAAAGAAGAAATCAAAACTCCTTTTGACTTTGGGATCCGTCGAGACTGGCGGGGCTCAAACCCGCAGCTTCCGCCTTGACAGGGCGGTGCTCTAACCGATTGAACTACAATCCCAGTGAAAGGAAATAAGGGATCTAACATAAATTTTAATTCTTTTTTGGGAATAGTAATATTAATATCCTTTAATACTACATGATACTTTATTTGAATTTTAAGTAATTTTTTACCAAGAATTTAAAAAATGTCATACATTTCACATTAAAAATAAAAATAAAAAATCAACTCGTACCCCCATTTATATATACAGGAGTTGTTTGGAACAACTTACGACTACGATCTTATAGCTTTCAGCTGATGTATAGTTGTTTGGAATACATAAAGCTAAAATTCTCTACCAAGGAAGCCAAGATAGAGAAGTTGTTGCAGCTGTCTCACCCTAGCTTACAACTTATAAATTACAGCTTATGGAATTTATTGAACAAATTTATCCTTCAAATATTTGTTTAAATCTAAAAAAACCTTAGCCTTAAAATTAATTATAATTGAGGAACAATTATTACGTTTTTCACACTTTTTTAACAATTTCATTAAATTCCATTTCTTATTCCGAGCCAGTTACGAAACAAATTAAATATTTGCGTTCGAATTTAAAATTTCATATTTAAAATTTTATATTCAACTTAAGATTGTCAACTAAGTTCTAGGCAGAAGCTACTGACACAGCCTGCTACACTCAGAATCGTTTACTATTGACAAAGCTTCACATGAAGACACCATATGAACTGTTGAATGGAAGAACACATTCTATATCTCATTTCCATATTTTCGGTTGTTCATGTTTCATCCACAATAATGAAAATGATCAGTTAAAGGTCTTTGATAGCTAGTCAGACCAATGAGTATTCTTATGATACTCATAGGTTAGTAAAACTTTCAAGGTCTTTAACTACTGGACCCTTTGCGTGAAAGAAAGCCCTTATGTGGTTTTTAAAGTGTTTGTTATTGAGAACAAACACAAAGATTTAAATAGAAATACTGAAGATGTTAGCAGTAAGCTAAAAGATCTAAACTTGAACGATGAAGTTGAGAAGATCCAGCATATTGAGATGATGAATCAGACGAAGAGAACTTAAATATAATATTGGATTAATATGTAAATATAAAATTATAGTATAACAAATATTGATAGTAAATAATATACTAGTAATAAGTAAGAAGAGATTCTAAACCGGAATTGAGTACACGAACCAAATGAAGCATAAATTAAGTTTTAATATATATAAAAATAAAATATTTTACTTAATATATAGATTAATTTAATATTTTATAATATCAAAATTGACAATTTAATGAACATAGAATATGAATAATTTATCAATTTTATTTATTTATTATAAATTATAATTATGTAAGAACATTTGGGGTATGACAAACATTTGAATTAAAAAGTGAAAATAAGCTAATAATATTGACAGCATTTCCAAATACTATTTTTTCAATTTTTAGCAGCACTTGTTTTCAAACACCTGTAAATTTTCGAATCAACAGTTTTCAACAGTTATCAATATGATTCAACTACTCTAAACACCCCCATAATAAAGTAGTAATTATATTTAGATATCATAGCGGTTAATGTGTTTAGCTTGTGGCCGAAAGATCATAGATTTAAAATCTACCAATATGTGTTAGTACTCTTTCATCTATGGTTTGAGCACAAGAGCTGGATCCCTTCTTTGGTTTTTTTGTTTTTTTGTTTTTTTTTGTGTGTTTTTGTTCGTGTATAGATAATGTTGAAACAAGAACTTGTGACAACTAATTATCATAGGATTTCGTTATACATTAAGCTTTGTTCACTGCACATCATCTGTTTGACAAAAAGGCTAGTAGAGTTTCCATTGAGCAGTGAGATCAGGATCAATTGAAGCTCGAGACTTTCAAAGAAATGGTGGAAACATAGTTGCGGACAGTCGGTAGTATTTAATTGTAAATTTCAACTATCAAGTAAATAATTAATTTATATCTATTTGACAGTTTTTATTAGAGTTACGTACAGTTAAATCTCGATAAAGTAATAACTTTGGGACCGAGAAAAATATTCATTTAACGAGGTTATTACTTTATCGAATATTATTGTAGTGCATTAACCCATATCGGGACCGAAAGAAATTATTATCTTAACGAGATTATTACTTTACCGAATATTACTTTATCGAAGTTTAACTGTATGTTGTCATGTCAAAATGATTAAATTAAAAAGAAATGTCAACTCTGCATCTCTCATCAAACTTTGCCGTATTTAAGTTGCACAACATCATAATTATAAATCCCACATCACTATTTAACTTGCAGACTACGTGAAAACCATTCCTACAAAGTGCCAACCACATTATACACTAGGCTAAGAGATGTAATAGCAAACTAGAGAAGTCGTAGAATTTGAAGTTATGACATCTATTGATGGCAGCTTACGCAGCTCTAGTTTCTCTCCTCAATAACATTCACCAGATCAAGAACCATCCTCACCTTTCCACTTCTCTCGACGACATACACATCCAAACCCTTCTTGAAAAGACCGGTTTCTTGCTCGATATGATTGAGGGCAATAATTATGGTGGCGGTAGCAAAGAAGTACATGATCTAGAGAGACAAATCGCATCTGCAGCTCATGTTGCTGAAGTCATGACTGAATCCCACATTGCGGATAGGATTCGTGAAGCAAGAGGTAGATCCGCAAAAGCACTTGATCTGCAACAGATAAACGAATACATGGATGCTATCATCAAAGAGGCTAATGAATTCACGGAGAGAAATGCATTGGGACAGGAGCAGCCACCAACACATCTAGCAGAACCTCTTATGCAAAGTGGAGAGAATGCTATGGTGGGACTTGATGCCGAGTTGAACCAGCTTCTGGGCGAGCTCATCGGATACCAATCCAATCGGTGTACCATCTCAATCGTTGGTATGGGGGGAACTGGTAAGACAACTCTTGCTAAAAATGTCTATGAACATAAGCTTATCAAAGAACGATTTGATTTTCGTGCTTGGGCTGCCATATCTCAGCGAAATAACCCACACGAAACTCTTTCAAAACTTCTTTCTAGCCTAGGAGAATCTAGTAATGGACATACAATAGATGAATTAGGACTACATTTACATAAGACTTTAATAGGCAGGACATATTTGATTGTATTAGATGACATATGGAGTGTCAGTGATTGGGACACAGTCAAGCTCTTCTTTCCCGATAACAAAAATGGAAGTCGGATTCTTCTAACTACTACGTTGTCTAATGTTGCTAAAGATTGTGGTTCTTCTCTCCTTATGATGAATCTTTTAGA
This sequence comes from Lavandula angustifolia, assembly GCA_028984105.1. NCBI lineage: Eukaryota > Viridiplantae > Streptophyta > Magnoliopsida > Lamiales > Lamiaceae > Lavandula > Lavandula angustifolia. Next base: position 16,535,683 of record CM054814.1, read on the forward strand.
TGAGAATAACAGTTGGAAACTATTTTGTGAAAAGACATTCCAAAACCATCATTGTCCTCTCGAGTTATGGAGGGTGGGTGGGGAGATTGTTAAATTATGCAAATTGGAGGGCTTCTTAGAAAGTCACCAAGAACTGTCAAATACTGGAAGGAGGTAATGGAAGATCTAAAATCAACTTCAAATTCAAAAGAGAAACAACAAAACTTAGATGTGTTGTTTTTAAGTTACAACCACTTGCCTCCTCATTTAAAACCATGTTTTCTTTATATGGGAGTATTCCAAGAAGATTCCGAGATCCGTATCTCAAAAATTGTCAAACTTTGGGTTGCAGAGGGATTTATAAAACCAATTAGGTCCCTAGTTTTAGAAGAGATTGCAGAGGGTTTCATAAAGGATTTGATTGATAGAAACCTAATTTTAGTTTATAAGCATCGTATACGAGGAGAAATTGGATCTTGTGGCATTCATGATCTTTTGAGAGAGCTATGCAAAAAATTAGCTCAACAAGAAGGATTTTTTCAAGTATTTGACGACACAACACGAGGTATAGTACATCGCGTGGTTGAGGGTATGCACTTAGGAAAGGCAAAAATGAGACTTCCACGCGTACGCTCTATCATGACATCAGGACGTATTAAGAATCCTACTAAATATAGACTGCTGAGAGTTGTGGATGAAACTACTTCCATTTCAGATGTTGATTACTATAGGAATGTTACATGCACTGGGATTCTTTGGACCCCCCTGGGTGGAAGACCCCTACTTTTGTGTGCTTTATATGGAAGCTGCAAAGTTTAATCATTTTAACTGATAGTTTGATAATTGCACCGACTGAATTTTGGAAGATGCGACAACTTAGGCATGTGGAGTGTGAAATATTTTATGTTCCCAGTCCTCCTCTAAGCAATGTACAAGATGGATCTTTGATGTTGGACAACTTGCAGACATTTAAAAAAACTAGTAAATTTGAGATTGTGTGAGGAAGTGTGTAAGATCATTTCCAACATCAAGGAATTTCGTCTATATTACCACCGGCGCTCAAAGGGATATGATCAAAGTTTCATCCAGTCTTTATGCAATCTAGATCGCTTGCATAAACTCGATTCACTTAACTTGAAAGGAAGTTTCGAATGGCTATTTCCGGTTAGAGAACTGGTAAATTTCGCTAAAGAAGTTGTCCATTGTGTATCGGCAATATACCAACACTTGAACTCATTCGCGTGGAATTTTGCAGCCTCTCTGCTACAATTTCAGCAGTAAAATAATGGAAGATCAGCTCCACTATGGCGGCCAGCTTCAAGTTCAAGTCAAGATATGGAAGCATGAGGAACTCACCGCCCAAAACATTGAGCTCCAGATATACAAGATTTAAATGGTGAAATAAAAAAAATTGTAACGAAAAACTGTATTTTCATTTTTCATCAATCAAACCATTCTTCTTTTATGACCCTCGGAGCCATTCATTGCGTATTTAGTTCTAACTTTGTAAGATAATTTACTTTCGTTGAGTTTGTAGGTACAATGAAGAGCAGCGGCGGATTTAAAGAGGGGCAGGTGGGTTCCAATCCGGATCTTCTGGCCCAAAATTGGTCTTCTATTCGGTGGCCCACCAATCACGCCATGCCACACGTGCATTGGTGGACCATGTTAGCAATAAAAAAATATTTTAGTTTTAAAAAGGTGGGCCACCAATGCACGCGTGGCGGGGCGTGATTGGTGGCCCACCGAATGGGCCACCATTTTTGGGCCAGATGATCTTCTAGCGGTGGGTTCGGCCCTCTCCCCCCGAACTTCCGTGTGATAGTATGAGTTGTCTTCAAATTTTTAACAAATTATATCTTTGTCTTACTTTAAGTTTTTGAGTTCGCTCCCTTGAAATTTTTGAATTTATCACCCTAAACTAAATATAAAATTAAGAATTCGTATGAATGTGACCACTAATTTTGAAAATTATTAAAAAATAATGCACTAAATTTAGTGAAGGTGAATTTGGAGTTTTAGACATTTATTTTAATAGATTGCATATATAATTTAACATATATATAACTCTATACAATTGATGTATTATGTTGGTATTTTTTTTTTGGTACTTGATTGTCTTTTGAGTTAGCACCAAGTACACAAAGACTTTATCTTTTGTATACTTGATTGATTCCTAAGCTAGAGTTTGTTATTATTCAGACTATCCTCTAACTAATTTTAGGGTGCTGTCAAAATAGAATTTGTGTACTATATTTTTCTTATAAATTACAAAGACAATATAGCGGATATCCGTATAAGAAAGTATGATATCCCCAAATTAGCTTAAAATAGTAAGTATAGTTAGACTAAAATATAAATAAGTGTCCAAAAAAATATTCTCGGGGGCTCTGGTCCAAAATCCCCGAACAAGAAACACTCTTCCTCGTAAAATTCGCCTTAAGGGAGAGTGATTGTATAAGTATTGTTTTTGATATAAAAAGTAGAGCACGACAGATTAAGGCCCCGTTTGGTTAGTGTCAAGGAATGGAATCAGGAATAAAAGTAAAGGTATCATTCCATTCCATGTATTTGGTTCGTGAAAAATCGAAGGGGAATGAAACCTCATCCCCCTCCCCAACCCTCCCAATCGGCACTTTCTGAAACCCCTAAATTTGGGGGGTTTGAGATTTGATTCCTCATGAATCAAAGTCCTTCACTTTCTCTTTTTCTTCTTTCTCTTCTCTTCCACCACCTCCACCACCAAGACGCCATCCCACCGCCGCCATCTCCACCACTACCAAGACGCCATCCCACCAGCCACCACCGCCATCTCCACCACCACCAAGACGCCGTCCCACCAGCCACCGCCGCCATCCCCACCACCAAGATGCCATCCCACCAGCCACCGCCGCCATCTCCACCACCACCACACCATCCCACCGCCGCCACGCCATCCCACCGCTGCCGATCACTATCGGCCCTTCAATTATTTATCTTTTTCTCGGTATCGGCCGAATGGGGGCCGATAGATCGGCCGATCTCGATCGGCCCTCAATACGCCCACCATCGGCCCTGAGAAATATCCATCGGCCCCCCATCGGCCCTTACTCGGCCTGCGCCCACAAGAAGACAAAATGACTAGATTTGTGTTTTTTTAAGAGGATGGCCAAAGTTGTTTTTTTTTTCACTTTGGCTAACAGTGGATATTTTCACTAATTTTAAATACATGCTTTTTAATATTTTAATAATAAATTTTGTAATTACCAAATAGCGTTCACTTTTTCCTCAACTTTGGCTAGTGTAACGAAATTTTCTTTCGAGAAATTGAACCTTTAATATATATCACTCCCGCATAAGTGAAATTATAAAATTCACAAGTTCATTTCCCATGTATATTATTACTCTACTATAATAAAAAAGAGAACCCTAGCTTAAGATTGTCAAAAATTTCATTAAAGAGTCATATGACAAAGTTGCCCTTACAAATAGTGGGCAAATCTTTGATCTACTTCCTCTTCCTTGACCACACACATAAATATGCGTGTATTCATTCCTACACACAAAACAACCTAGACCTAAAAAGTATACCAAACTACATAAAATAAACCCTAAAAACCAAGAATCAAACTCATGAACCAACCTAAAAATTATACCAATCTACAAACCTGAAAATCTAAAAATCTAAATTTATTTTTTCCAACTAAAGAAAAGAAATTAGGTCAACAAACCACTCCTAATTAATGGCAACAAAGAGCTTCCAACGGCAATCCGATGTAGATTCTGCAGCAAGATAAAAACCCTACGCAGCACATCTTAATACTCTCCCAGATTCTCGAATCTTGATCTCTACTCGCCGGAGTGATTACGGCGGCCGACAGCACGTAGGCCGACGCCGCGTGCTTCACCAGCTCGTTCCGTATCACGATGTCGGCGCCGCCGCGGGGCGGTGAGTTGGCCATCACGTCTTTCAGACTCGTGTATCTCGGCAGTGTTTCGTCGGTCTCCGCCGCCTCGACAGTGTGTATGAACGATGGCACCGCCCTAAGTTTGTGATGTCTCGAGACTTCGTCGGTTTCGGAGTTCTGCCGGGTGATCGCCGCCGCGTCGATTCTGTGTTTGAATGAAGGGAAGGGTTTCAGTTTGTGGTAGTCGGACTCGATGGTCATTTTTAATTTCTTGAAATTTGCATGTGGAGAAAAGGAAACTGAAAAAGAATAGGTAAAACAATTAGGGCTTGATTGAATATTTTTGAGTTTTCTTGAAAATGTGAAGCATTAAGATTATACTGAACTAATGAACGGTGGATTGGATGAGGGTCGAAATGTTGATGAGAGAGAGGGCATTGAATCGGGCAATTGATGAATCCCTAATCCTAGCTTTGATCAACTGTTTTGACTGTTTCATCACATTGATAAGTATGTTTAATATTTTAATTTAGATCCCCTCTACAATTCACTAGGCAAAAACCAAGAACTACATGATGAGAGAGAGTGTCAGCAGCAAATCCAGATGCGTATACGAATACGGGAAGTTAATCTTCACTAATTCATTAATTCGACATACGAATAACTATCTAAGAGTCAATCGGGGGAGAGAGTGTCAGCAGCAAATCCAGATGCGTATACGAATACGGGAAGTTAATCTTCACTAATTCATTAATTCGACATACGAATACCTATCTAAGAGTCAATCCCCCGAGAGGAAGAAAATTGGGAGAAGACGACTCAAGCCTCAATTCTTCTACAAATCCAAGCCACTCAAACTAAAACAAAAGCCTTTAAATAGGCCCACAACGGTAGTGTTTGGAACAACTTGAATAAGTTGCTTTTGGGAGCAATTTTTTTAATGTTTGGAATGTAGGCTTTTGCTTTTTTTGGAGTTTAAAATAAATCAGAATAAACAAAAGCTCATAAACTAGTTGGGTTGCTTTTTAAAAGGAGAAACAAAAAAAACTGAAAAACAGTTTATAAGAATGTTTTGAATATTGTTTTTTCTAAAATTAAGTTATTTTTTTTCCTAATATTCCATATACTAACAACTTTTGCTTAAAAAAAACTTTAATAAAAATTGCTTATAAAAACTATTCCAAACACTATCACATCATAAGCGAATATACATAAAACAGTTTCATAAAATTTGTGCCTCTTAAGATTCATGTAAACGGCTCTTCATTGTTTGATCTTCATTATTAAACTTCAAAGTGGCCCTTCAACTTCAACTGATCTTCATCGTCAAATCTAATACTCCTTCTGTCTCATTAATACTATCGTGTATACTTAATTGAGTTGTCCTAATAATACTGTCTTGTTTCCAAAAAGGAAATAAAAAATACTACAAATCACAAAAAATCATGTGGACCCATATATTTTACACACAAAAGTCAAGCTTCTTAAACTCCGTGCCGAAACCCTACATGACAATACTAATGGGACGGAGGGAGTATTGACTATCAGAAACTCCCAAAAGTGCCTTTACCTTCCTTGATACAGCAGTAAGATCCTTGACCTTAATGTGGGATGGAAGTTGTAAGATCCTTTAGGCTATCGGTTTTCAGTTGCGGTTTGGTCATCCTTGCACATATGCTTGCTTGGTGTGAGACATAACCATGTTTTCACTTCCTAGTGATGAAATCTTATACTCATGTTGGTGGTTTTCTTGATTACTTTTCAGTTTGCAGAGTGTGAATGTATCAGTTTCTTGTAATTTTGGAGGAGAATGTAGCATACGTTAATCATATTCTTCACTTTCTTTTCAATAAGACAATAACTTGAAAATGTACTATTTGAGCAACAATAGGCATCATATAATCAGTGAAATCAAATGAAGATTTAAGGCTTTAAGAAATGTCACATTCAAGCAAAATACCAAACTTTACTGAAAAACCTCTATTACTGCAATCTGAAATCGAGTCAATTCCCAGCTAGACTATAATTGGACTGCAAAACCCCTAAATTAATTTCTCAATCCAGCATTGAATTGATGCCAGAATTCTCAGCCAAAACCGTGCCGAACAAGTAGGCGCTCTGCCACCCGAACTTGTAACTCATATCTTTCTGGTCTGAATATAGATTTACAACTCGAATATGTCGTTGGAAAGCCAATGACTATACCTTTGTAACAGTAGCTAAATTGAACACATTCACAAATTAAACCAAGTAGAAGAAGATTCTACGGTAGCAGTATAATATCATAATATTGTGGAGTCGGAGTAATATAAATCTTTTAGTTAAAGTCAATGGAAGAATAACCAAAATGGATGTGAAATAATGATCTTTTAGTTCAAATTGCACAAATCTCGTTTGCATACATAAGTAGATTCAAATGAAAATATATCAAATTAAATCTTCATGAACACGGGTTGGGTTATCTCTAGAAATTGAATTAATAAATCCCTTTATATTTCAAAGAAATTGTTGTACTGTTTCAAAGTAAAGTAGAACATTTGCTTTGTCATTTCATCGAACACCTCAAAACACATAAAACTTGACATCCTCCCGAGTTTAAATTTCAAAGAGATTCTTCATAATTGGGATGTTAAGAGTTGAAACCACAAATCGATTTGCATAGCTATCGATCAAATAAATTAGGAAAATTACTCTATAACACAACAAGAAATGCCCGGATTACCGACGGAAACCGTCGGTAATCATCAAAATTCCGTCGGTAAATTGGTTACCGACGGATTAGTGACGGAATTTTTCCGTCACCTCAGAGCTTGTCGGTAAATTTTATTGACGGAATTTTTTCGTCGGTAATATTTACCGACGGATTAGTGACGGAATTTTCCGTCAGAAAATGGTCAGCGGTCGATTTGTCGGCAAACATTTACCGACGGAATATTCCGCCACTAATGTACTGACGGAATATTCCGTCCGTACATTTACTGACGGAATATTCCGTCACTAATATGCCTTAAATAGTACATGGTTACCGACGGAAAATCCGTCGGTAATCCGTCACTATTTTTTTTAATATTTTTTTTATTTTTTGTACCCAATTCTCGACAACCTGTATCAATTAATCCAATCCAATATGCATCAAGAAACCAATCTATTTCAGAATTCAAATAGAAATATAGAAATATTAATTAGAATTTGGATGTATTATACAATCCAATCCAATATGGATTTTCTTTTCTGTCAATAATAGAAAAACAAGTATGAATTGAAATTGGGATGTATTATACAGAATACCAAAAGTGATCCAAAACTACATAGAATCAATAATCCCCAAATCGCAAAACCCTAGCCTCCAAACCCATATAGAGTGCGTCCCTGCCTCTTGAGCGCGTACACCACATCCATGGCGGTCACCGTCTTGCGGCGAGCATGCTCCGTGTAGGTATCGGCGTCGCGAATTACGTTCTCTAGGAAGATCTTGAGAACCCCGCGAGTCTCTTCGTAAATGAGACCGCTGATGCGCTTCACGCCGCCGCGACGGGCAAGGCGTCAGATCGCTGGCTTTGTGATGCCCTGGATGTTATTCCTCAGCACCTTCCTGTGCCGCTTAGCTCCTCCCTTTCCCAAACCCTTACCCCCCTTGCCTCTTCTCGACATCTTTCTTCTCTTGCGAATGTCAAGTAATGGTTATTCTATGAAAGTGATTTGTACTACTGTTAATTATACATGGACGAGGTTTGTGTGTAAGCCGTTCGATCTGCCTCGGAAATCTACGGCTGAGAAAAGGGATCCATGTTTATATTTGTAACTATTTTTGGGCCGTTGATGAGAAGTTTCAACGTTCAGATTTATCAATATTGAATTCAAAGCATAAGCGCGGATCTTGATTTTGTTGGTATTCAAATCCTGAAAATTCGGCTTTCAAATTTTTACTTGCCGCGCCCGTGCTGCAGCCAACTCTAATGAGCAAAATATTTTCAAAATAGTGAGTACGTACTTGCATAAAATTAAATTTAACCGTCAATGGTTTGTGTGTAATTTAGAATGATTATAATAAGTCAAACATCTCTCATCAAGTTATCAAGCAATCATGAAAAAATCAATGAATATAGAATACATTCCATATATTCTATTCATTCAATTATATTTATTCTATAATAGCTAAAGAGATATATTGGGTTCTTCCAAAACTCACACACTTATATGATTTATTAACATAATACAGACATAAATATATCATTTATTAACATAACAACATCCATTTATAAATTCGGAAAATTTTTAACAGTTGTGGTGACACGTGGCGCGTTTCGTGTGGTGACACGTGGTAGTTGACCGTTGTCGGATTCGAAGTTCGAGGCTTCGGCGCCGAAATTATTCAAATATTACATGATTTAAGGATAATATCATGAAATATTTTATAATATAACTATACCTTTAAAAATAAAATATGAATCCTTTATGAAACATGGAAGTAGAGATCTCTTCTCCTGAAAAACAAACTCATTTTTCGGAAAACATGAAGAGGTCATATTTTCTTTTTCCTTTAATTATATATTTCTATTATTATACTTTAATGTTTTTCATGATATATTCGATTCCACCTTCGTACCGGACTTCTCGTGTCCCGTTTCCGACGTTTTAGGGTCTCAATGAATAGTGTTTGGGGTTTAGGGTTTTACCGACGGAAAAATCCGTCGATAATTTTACTGACAGAATTATTCCGTCAGTAAAACTTAAATATTTAATAAAAAATTCAAACTAAAATAAAAAATTTTAATTCAAAATATTAATTTAATAATACTGACGGAATATTCCGTCAGTAAAATTAGTTTAATTTTTTCATTAAATTTATTAAGTTTTACTGACGGAATTATTTCGTTAGTTAAATTAGTTTAAATATTTTATTAAATTTATTAAGTATTATTGACGGAATTATTCCGTCAGTAAATTACCGACGGATGACCGACAGATTTTCCGTCGGTAATGTTACCGACGGAAAAAACCGTCGATAATCCGTCGGTAATTTCGAAAAATAAGATCCGTCGGTATTCCGTCGGTAATAGCCGACCCGTGTTTTAATCCGTCGGTAATTTCGTCGGTAATTTTGGGATTTCTTGTAGTGTAATGATAGTCAAGTAAAATAATATTTAATTTCTATACTTGGATATGTATTTCGGATCGCTTTAAAATTATACTTAGTTCATGCCAAATACAAGAAAACATATTTAGCAATAAAATGATGAACATAATCAAGTGGGAGCAATCACTTTGATAGCAAATAAGGGTGAAACTGTTAATACAGTCGCGTCCACCGAGATCGCCGGGGGACCGCCGTTGCCCGGTTCCCAACCATCTCCAGCGCCGCTGTCTAGGATGCGTGTTAATAGGTGAATTGGTATTTAGTTGAACGACTAAAATAGTTGAACGACCAAAACGATCGATCTCTATCGGATTACATTACCATATTATACACATTTTTAATAAATTACGATTTTATTTCAATTTATAATAATTCAATTTTCATATTTATCATTTTTATATAATGACAAAAACTCGTAATTATATACTCCCTCCGTTCCAAATTTATATGTCTACTTTCATTTTTCGTATGTTCCAAATTTATATGTCTATTGACAATTTTTTTATGTCTTAATTACTAAATGTTTCACAAACTTTAATATGTCTAATTAATATGATAATATAGAAAAAGACTATTGTATCCAACTTTTATAAAAACAAACACAATTATGTCAATAAATTTTTTTGTAATTCACTTTAATACTCAAATTTCAATATCAACATTTATCAAACTTTCTATCATTAAATTCTTTCTTAATCTGTATGAAAAAGCAAACGGGCATATAAAATAAGGACGGATGAAGTATTTGCACAATTAGATGAACAAGTGAAACCTATATTGGCAAGTATATATCTATTGTCTAGAATACTAAGCATATGTAACAAAGAATTATTCGGCTAATAAAAAAAGGTGGATAATATTATTCAAACGACTACGAAGCCACCATGAGAATGATCAATTAAACAACCTGGACACAATGTATGTTGGAAAATCGTAATTAATTCAGCATTAATTGTGGAGTTAGACTTGCCACTAACATGCGGCTTTGACCGTGAAATCGAGCATTAAAAGCACTAGATGGACGATACGACGAAACCAAAAGCACTATCAAAGCGAAATAATAACAAACTCTAGTTTATGAATCAATCAAGTATTATTTCGTCGAAATCAATCAAGTATATAAAAGATAAAGTGTTTATAAAATTTACTCTAATTTATAAAATTATATAATTTCGAACTACGTTTATACGACGACCGTACTAGAGCAAATTCCACCGACGAAATGATAGATATAATTTTATACAGTCATTTGCTCTAGTTTACTTGATAGATATAATTTTTGCTATCATTTCGAAATCTTATCTATCTAGCAAAAATTATCTAACTAATTTTTTGGTACTTGATAATATTACTCTAGTTAGATATAATTTTTTGGTACTTGATAATTGGTTATATAAAAGAAAAAGTTATATAAAATTAGATAAAGTGCACATCATTTCGTCGGTGGACGATACGACAAAATCAAAAGCACTATCAAAGCGTAATTTATCTAGAAAGAGAGGCATCGACGTGTTTGATTTTTGACTTTGTGTTTTAGTTCCTTTTTTTATCGACTGACCGATTTTTAATTGTAATAGTAGCTTTGTAACCAACAATATAACCATCAAAGAGGTACTTTCATGTGATATCAAAATCCAATTTGAATAAAAAATAATATTCTTTAATACTAAACGGTGCCAAATTTGAGTGTGAATTATTTTCTTTAGGAGTTACAAAAATCAGTGGATTTATTGTGTTTTTAATAGTAATTTTTATCCACTAGTAATAATCTTTTATTGTGTTATTAGTTGAATAATCAGTAATTTTATTATTTTTTCTATCTAGCAAAATATACATAAATATTTAATTAAGAATATAGGATTTGACTTTATCTACTTCTTTTCTCCTGATAAAGAAAACATTAGTAGTGGAAACAATAATTAGAAGAACGTAATAAATGGAAACAGACCCACAAAGCTCAACTACTAACACCAATAATACATTATCATTTCATCTTCTCTCCTCTTCTTCACACAATCAACCGGAGATTTCTCTCTCTAAAGTCATAGGAGAGAGAGAATTCGGAAATGTGTCCGCTCAGAATAATATTGATCTTCCTCTCTGCTACCCTAGCTGGATTGTTCGTTCTCAGAAACATCAATTCCTCGCCTGACCCCGAAAACGACGCCGTCAAGGAAGAAACCGAGTCTCCTGAATCTGTTCCTCTTTCCTCCAAGGTATCAATCTTAATTCTCTCTTTATTTTTGCTTAATTGAGCAGTATCGTTTAGGATTGTTGAAATTGATGATTTACGTAGACGCAATAAAGTATTTTAACTTTAATATTTTTGCTCCGAGAGCTGGTAGAATGAATTGTTGTATTGAATTTGCGATTGAAATTGAGCTGATTTTAGTTTATTTATTTACTCCTTTCCATATGCGGCCAAATTATTGAGGGAAAAATATGCAGTAAGTTGATTTTGTATTGTAATTAGGTTTGCACGGCGTTAGGGAAGGGGTTCTGGACCTGCGTGGATATGGCAAGCGGCAAATATCTCTGGAGGAATTTGGTTTCATCAGGATCTTCATCTACAGCTAAGCCTTCTGCTGATTAATCAAATCGGTAGTGTTGTAATTTTCGATAGAGGTTATATGGTCATTTCTTGTATTTCCTTCTAATTGTGTGATTGATCCTCATTACTGAACCTCAAAAGTATAGATGATAGTATGTTTGTAGATTTTATACTACACGCTGTGTGAAATGTATTACGGTGCCGCTGGTATGAAACGATTCATTGTATAGTTTCGAGTCATACATTGTTGTATATCCCTTTTGCTTTGCTTCTTATTTTGAGTCATAATTTCCCACTATATACAAATGTAGAATACATTATGTGGTATTTTGCAAGTTTTTGTATGTTTCTACTAAATTTGGATTATGGACTACTTAGTGCTTTGTCTCTGTTGCAGCTACCAAGTTTGCTTCTTTTCTGTTTAAATCCATTATCTTCTTGAGTTAGCTTTTTCCGTATGAGGATCTTTTTTGGCTCTCCCACGCCATTCCAGTCCATGTTACATTCAGAATCAATGGTTAGTCCACTAAATCAGATCTAAATATACTTTCAACTACAATAGATTTAGAAGGTTGCGAAAACATGCATCTAGCTGAGCATTCATTCTTGTATTCATGATGACTTTGATGGTGAGAATAAGGTTCTGAATGTGTGCCGACTGCTTATATTTCAATAAGTCGTAGAGTATTTTAGGCTCTATTTAAATTTGAGACAGTCGTTCTTACTTCGCGCTATAGGATGTCTTTTGAGGTAATTGAGTTAGAACCTCAGCTGTAGTATGTTCTTCTGTAGTAAGGCAAGAGTCCTTCAAAAAGACTGCTTATAATTGGAACTTGTTTTTTCAGATACAATCTTTTTACATTAGTTTTGTCTCCTGGTTAGCCTTACAAAACTGTGGGGGTTGAGGCTTCTCTATGGGTGCACTGCTATTCTATTCTTGCCATCGTCTCTTTGTTATGTGCTTTGGCCCGATTTTCCATTCTTTCTATCAAGTCTTACCTGATGCCTACCTACTCAATCGAGTTTGGGTTGTGTTATAGATCACCTCTGGAAGTTCTTGTAGGCGGTTTAATTAATGTTGTAGTTTGGTAAATGAAGAAAATGGTTTCAGTTTTTCCAGCATGTCTTATCCTTGATTCATTCCTGGTATGTCATACTCATATCATATGGTATGCAAGATTTGTAGGGAACCTTTTGGCTGCTTGAGTTGATGGTTATTCTTCTCTGCTGGATGCCCTCTCTCTCTCTCTCGCACGCACACACACTAAACGAGATTTATAGTTTTCAGCTTTTTCTTAAGAAGATGAATTAGGGTGAGTAGGGTCTTGAAGGCCAGTTCGGGTTCTCTGTCCTACAATTCCGTGTCCCGCTAACATTTTAACTATAACACACTTAGATATTTACGGCAATTCTAAATTCAAGCCATAGACCTTTATGAATATATAATTGAAAATAGTAGTGGAACACGAGAAAGTGAGACATACGATAATGGGCTTGAAACACAAAAGTGCAAACCCTGAGTTGTATCAGTTGAAACTTAGAAGACACAAAATTGATGTCAATTTGGGCCCAAAATATTATAGCTATTAACTATGTTGATTATTACAACTATCTTGATTAATTACGTTAGATATATTCATTCATACAATCATTTAATATGACATAGGAAAACAATGGAATCAAAACATAGTTTAAATTAAATGACTTCAACCGTTGAGATTTTAAATCGATGATTCTCTTTAAGGGCTTAAATTAATTCAAAATAATTAGATTTTCTAGTTGAATCTAGATACAGTATAACCATAAAAGAATCTACTCCCTTTGTTTCAAATTTATATAGATTTTACTTTTCCGTTAGTCCCAAATATACATTTCTATTAGTAATTTTTTGTGCCGAAGTAAACATTTCACTAACTTGAATAGGTCTAATTAATAAGGTAATAGCGTAAAAAGACTATTTTATCCAACTTTTATAATAGCAAACACAATCATATCATTAAATTTTTAATAATTTATTCAAATTTCAATACCAACATTTATCTAACTTTTATATCATTAATTTTTTCTTAATCTATATGAAAAAACAAACGAAAATATAAAATAGCACATTAAATTATGAACCACATTAAATTTAAATTTAGATATGCACTAGTGTTAATGTGTTATAAAAAGCATTAATATAATTTACCAAGTCTAAAATCCGTTGGCAATAAGAAAAATTAGCAACATTATGCCCTTAAAAGCAGCCCATGTTGAAGTTCAAATTTCCGAACCCATTCCGTACAGTCAACGAACTTATTAATATCCCAGAAATCGCAACGGTCGAATTTGAAGCAATCGATTCAGCCCTCAATCATGGGGAAAAGAAAGGGGCGAAAAGAGGCCAAAGAGCCCCAAATCCCATCCGACGAAATCAGCGAAAATTGCGAAGAAGAAAAGGAATCTGGATTCTTCGCCTGCTATCTGCTCACTTCGCTCTGTCCCCGATTCAAAGGTCACACCTACATCGGGTTAGTTTCGATTCAATTATCTTCTTGGTCTGGGGTTTTCAATTTATTGATTGGATAAGCTCGGGTTATTAATTAGTGGATTAATTTTAATTTTTGTGCAGGTATACTGTGAATCCGCGGCGGAGGATACGGCAGCACAACGGCGAAATAGGGAGCGGCGCGTGGCGGACCAAGAAGAAGAGGCCATGGGAAATGGTGATGTGCATCTATGGCTTCCCTACTAATATCGCCGCTCTTCAGGTTCTTCTTCGCCTTCTTTTCTAATTATCAAATTAAATAATAGAAGCGTAATTTTTAACCATATTTCATATTTGTGTGGTTTGTGTTTTCTATTTTTCAAATCGAGCACATATAATTTATATAAAATAAATTACCTTTTTAAATTTAGGATTTTGCTAAATAGTTTCACTTGTTCTTGTGTTTCTATTTTCGTTTGCCTTTTGATGTATGACTGATCGTTTCGATGTATAATTAAATTTATAGTTTTGCTAAATATAGTTACACTTCTGTGTTTCTACTTTGTTTTGCCTTTTGATGTATGGATGATAGTTTTGGATGTATACTTAAAATTTATAATTCTGCTAAATTGTTGCTCTTCTTCTTGTGTTTACTTTCTTTTTTTCTTTTGATGTATAGCTGATCATTTTGTGATCCCTGCGCCTTGTCCGATGAACTCCGACTAGCGTTGTTGAGATTGTCTTGTAGATGTTCTAAATGGCCTATCAAATTTAAAAAAAAGTGTTGATTTTAGTTCAAGATTCTTGATGGGAGTTGATTATTGAAGCATGCTTGCTTATTCACTTCATAAAGATGCATCTCTTATAGTTCCGGTTTAAGTTCAAGATTCTTGCAGGGAATTGATTAATCTTGAAGCATGCTTGCTTATTCACTTCATAAAGATGTAATCTCATCATATATATAATGAACATATATAGATGTATGCATGTCCACTGTATACAACTGGAGTTCGAACTAAATAGTATTTGAAGCAACAAGAGAGTGAAATTTGGACTGACAAAATTGTGTTTGTACCAGTTTGAATGGGCATGGCAACACCCAGTAGAATCTCTAGCAGTAAGGAAGGCGGCCGCCAGTTTCAAATCACTATCCGGCCTTGCCAACAAGATTAAACTCGCCTACACAATGCTAACTCTCCCTCCTTGGCAGAGGTGACAAATTCTATTGCTAATATGCCACAATTGATCCAAAGTGTCTTTCATGTACTTTGTTTCCATAATCTTTATCCGACTCATTTCATTCTACAGTTTGGACCTCACGGTGAATCTGTTCTCGACAAAATACCAGCAGCACACCTCTGTCTGCCCAGCCTTGCCCGAGCAGATGCATACACAAGTCTCTTCCATGGATGAGTTACCGTGTTACAATGAGAACGCGTGTATAAACGATCAAATGAATGATGATGATGATAATAATGAATGTGAAGGCAGTTTGGATAAAGAATCAAGAGGAGTGATTCTTGAATCATACAACTTTATCCAAGAAGAGACTTTCAATCAGCAGATTGATCATATAGATGGGGCTACTAGTCTTGAATCATCAAGTGGCTCCTACATTGCTGAAGAGAAGCAGAGTCCCGGACCAGCCATGGTGGACGAAGATGAGCCGTTGATCAAGAGTCATGATATTGGTATCCATGGATGTGAGATCATTGATATTCTGACGCCTTCACCTTGCTATCTAGAAAAGGGGAAAAAGAAGAGAAGGCCGGATATGTGGCCGGAGGTGATTGACTTGACCAACTCTCCCATATATGTATAATTTCATGGTGTAAACACATGTAAAATCTTGAATAAGGATGAGATATATAATCTCTTGAGAATATGTGAGAACTGAAATCTGCCATGTAATCTATTAGTTTACAAAGGGTTTTATTACAATGAGGATGATTTTACATTAAAGTGGTCAAATGATAGAAGGAAGTTATTTTGTACAGTTAAATCTCGATAAAGTAATAACCTTGGGATTGAGAAAAAATATTTATTTAACGAGGTTATTACTTTATCAAACATTATTTTAATGCATTGACCCATATCGGGACCGGAAGAAATTAATATCTTAGCGAGATTATTACTTTATCGAATATTACTTTATCGAGGTTTAATTGTACTCTGCATAACAACATCCATGCAGTCATTGGCGGATTATTACATACTCCGTTTGTTTCATTATAAGCGTTTTACTTTTTTTTCGGATTTAGGGGGCGGGTCGGTGCCTCAGAGAAAAATCTTGATTAAAATCGATTATTACATACTCCCTTTGTTTCATTATAAGCGGTTTAATTTTTTTCGGTATGGAAATTAAGAAAGTTGTTTTTCGTGGTATATATTATTTGACTTTTGATAGTTAAATTATGTTCATGTTCTTTGTTTTTTTAGAATCACCACTTATAATTGAACATACCAATTAAGAAAACCACTTATAATGGAACGACTGATATATAATTTTTTGAGAAAAAAAATATATATGCTTTTTGAAATTTCATATTTTTTACTCCATTTCTTTCAAGCCTTTTCTCTTAATCTTAGATCTGTCCGGGGAAAATATCAAATTGGAGAACACCATGAAGTTCAAAAAGTAGATAACCAAGAAATATTAATTTTCTTGACTTAATAATAAAGCAATTAAATTATAAAAATGGTTGAATGTGTGTTAGGGAATTGGCCACTTTGTGACTTTGATCTATTTCCGGAAGTTGTGGGTTATTGGAGAATATTAAAATAAATAACCGGCCACACTTTTTTAGAATAAATAGTGTTGGTCCCGAGAGTGAGTTCAGGTGTAGAGGGAACGGGGTGAATACACCTGAATCCAAATTTCTCTACTTCGAACACGAACAGTCCTATTCAGGAAGATGCCGTACTGAAATGATTCAACCAGGACACGCATAACCGTTCCCGAATCGTGTTAAAGGCTAAAAGTCTGACTCGGCTGAGATCTGCTAACTGACTAGGTCAGAATTCAGTATCGATCAGCAAGAGTTCAGTGCGCGGAATAGTGTAGGCCCAAATCAGTTTTTTTATGAGAAAACGTTTTAAGTCTCAGTTCAGTAGATAAGAAGTTCAGTAGACTGAGACAGTTAATTGATTTTAAATACGATGTTCAGTATGCACAGTAAAATCAATGTAACAGTAAAAGAACGTAAGTAAACGACACAGAGATTTTTAAAGTGGTTCGGATATCAACAATCCTACGTCCACTGTCCCGATAGATCAGGAGGCTATTTATTATACTGAGTTAGTCTCAGTCAGCTTGTGCACAGGACAAAGCCGTGGCTTGGGGATTATACTGAGCAAGTCCCAGTTTACACTTCTATCAAACTTAAAGTGTTTGACAAACTTCTCCAACAGTGAAGGAGTCCTTATACAATAAGGATTGGGTTCAAAGGTGAACTCCTTCGTCTAAGCTATGGATATATCGGTTGAGCTTAGGGTTAGAGGGATGGGAACAAGAATGTAGCTTCTAGAGCGACGAACAGCTGAGGTTTAGCTTTAAGTTCGTGTCACGTCGCTTGGATACTAGATGCTTTGTTGTCGGTTCAGCTTGGTTCCCTTATGAGCTTAAAGGTAGTCTTTCGCCGGATATAACTCTTTCGATTCTTGCGGAAGACTTAGGCTTTTGGAATTCGCTCGTTTGAATGTTCGTGTGTGTGTTCGTTTCTTCGTTAGCTCGTGAACTCTCTTCTTCAAATCTTGAATGATCCCTCTATTTATAGAGAAGAGATTGAGAAAGATCCGTTGGAGACGATCTTCTTCTCTCTCTCTCTTTTTGGTAGCAAACGGCTCTTTTGGCGTAGGTAACAGTGCCTTTTCCTCCTTTCTCGGAAAGTGTTGACTTGCAGCTTTAGTAGGTAGGATGACACGTGTATGTTTGTCATTTGTCGAGGAGGATAGAGCGGTTGAGACAGCACAGACTTCGAGACAAGCTGAAGCTGACTTCTCTCATCCTCGTATATGACAATGCTGATTGTCTTTCAAAAGATTCCGACGATCCCCGAAGACTATCTCGCCGATCTTGAGTCCGACCTTATATTCGATAGATAGACAATGAGATAAGTCTATCGAAGATCGGCTACGAGTCCAGTGAACTACTCCTGCTGAGTTCGGTTCGATCGACTCTCTCGCATATCTTGCTCTCGCCGAGTCCAAGATCACTGAGTCTTCTACACTGGTGCTGAGGTAAATAAGCTACTGAGCGCCTTGACCAGAGCAGAGTGTCTACTGAGTC
Source organism: Lavandula angustifolia (assembly GCA_028984105.1). Lineage (NCBI taxonomy): Eukaryota > Viridiplantae > Streptophyta > Magnoliopsida > Lamiales > Lamiaceae > Lavandula > Lavandula angustifolia. The sequence goes on from CM054814.1 coordinate 16,553,992, forward strand.
TGAAACCTCAGAGACAAACAACATATACAACGGAATGGTTCACCAATCAGATAGGGTTTTGGGATCTTCAAATCTTCTCAACAGTTCAGAGTACATAGGCTACTGAGCTTGGTTCAGTATAGAAGATAGAATCATTTCCCACTGAGTGAAACAGTGCTGAGGATAGAATCATCACCCAACAAATAGATAGTATCAAGTAGTTACATTATTTTGGCAAGTCAACTATGTTTCACTACTTCAAATCAAGATTCTATATTTGAATTCTCATTAATTGGTCATTAGATTTACAAGAAAAAATTAATTGCTGTTATTGGCATTAGATAAGAGTTTCAGAAACAAAAATTAGTATAAATCATATTAAAATGCGTTTGAATTAGATTTTATCTAAAATAAAACTTTATAATCATATCCAAAAGTTGTTGATTTTTTAAATCCTAGTAAATTAGTATGTTTTGTCTAAAGTCCAGATCCGATCTCTTAATGAACGATTCCGAACCTAAATTCAAATTTAATTTTAAAATTAGACGGCCCCTTAATTGATCAATTAACGAGATCATAAGCTTGTCATGCATGTTTAGATTGCCCAATCACTCCAATTTGTTCTCAACTAAAAGCACATCACTTAATTACTACTCCCTCCGTCCCACCAATCTTGCAACATTGGAGTCTCGACACGAATTTTAAGATAGTGAGTGTAAAGATAAAGTAGTGGGTGTAAATGTATAAAATAGTGATGTAAAGTTAAAAAATAGTGGAGTCCACTTGCTTAAGTCAATGTGGTCCACTCATTTTCTTTCTATTTTAAATAATATAGTAAGATTGGTGGGACAGCTCGAAAAAAGAAATGTTGCAAGATTGGTGGGAATGAGGGAGTACTTAAGTTGACTTCACATTAAAAAAAAAATTAACCAGTCTGATTTCCTCTAATTTCGTATTTATTTCACATGACGCCCACATGGTTCAAAAGACATTAATATCTATGTATGTATATATTCTTATCATGTTTTATTGACAATTACATTGGATAAAACGTAGAAATTAACTTAGATTATTTTACATCAAACAACTACGGAAATTAAATTTGAAAACCCCATTATACCAAACTTTCATATTTGATGTTTGCATGATTGAGAATTTCACATAAAAACATCAAGAATTTCAAAATCACAAACCTACACATTATGAGACTCCAATTAACAAACTGTTCAAATACACCATCGACCGTTATCTTGCATGTGAAACAATTAATTAATTAATCACATACGTAAATTTATTAATATATTCGTCTAACCATATATACACACATAATAGTTGAGATGTTAGCATTTCACTTTCAATCCCAACTACCCTAAAGTTTCTTCCAAAATATAAATACACATGCATGCTAGCAAACCCTAGAAAGTAACCAAATCCCGATGTCGTCGATCACGGATCCCGAGAACATTTCGTTACTCCCGAACCGAACTCGGCCACCTGAGGAGTTCAGGTTATCATCGAGACGGCTCCCTAGGGAGTTCCCCGTGGCAGACACTCCTTTAGAAGTCTACTACGGGGAAAGCACTGTCGGAATCCCGTTCCTGTGGGAGTCCCGCCCGGGGACTCCCAAAATCGACGTCGGAAATACCCTCTCCCTCCCCTCACACCACCACCTTCATTCCACTCAAACCCTTATTCAATAAAGCCATTGAAGAAGCAATCAGGAAGCACCAATTTGATCATTCCGAAGATCAACATCAAGAAGGGTAACTCCGACCGGAGTCGGAGTCAACAACGTCATTTTCCTCGTTGTCGCTGTGGTCGTCGAATCGACATAGGGTTTTGAGCCCTTCGAGGATGATTCGAGGTATGGCGGGAGGAATGAAGAGGATGAGTGCGAGTCGCCGGTTTCAACCTTGTGCTTCGGCGGCGGCGGGAGGTCGCCGGGATGCTCTTCGAGCATTATAAGGCTATTGCTTCGAAATTTTTCTTGAGATTCTTATGGCTGGTTTAATTATAGACTATTTTCTGAACTAATAAATCTGTTTCCTTTTTCTTTTCTTAAGATCGGATGGGAAAATTGTATCTGCGGAAATGAATGAAAATCTGTGCTAACTTTGCAGAGATTTCAGGTTTCCATGACATACATTTGCTTATACTCTATGTTGCACGGATACTCCGAAAAATGCCGCCGTACTGTGTCGGACACGTGTCGGACACGGGAAAAAAGAGTCCATAATAAAAAAAAAAATTAAAAAAAATCGGACACTTCCCGGACACGGCAATTTATGTGTCCGACACGCACGAGACACGTTTTTTGATTTGGACACGTTTGTTTGACCACTTCTTCACAACGATTCTCAAATCATCGAAACCTTCAATCTTTCACTTTAAATAAACTAAATTAAAATTTTCAATCAATGGAGTAAACTCTGGTTTGCTACAATCCTAATATTTTTTTATTTAGATTATTATGACTTATAAGTTATGACTTTAAGACTAATGTTTATTGTTGTTATCTACTTATCTTAGTATTTCACATTTTTATGTTATGATTATGACTTATGAGTTATGACTTATGTGCTTTGAGTTGATCATTTGATAATATTAATAATTTAATATTATTTATATCAGCTCGTGTCGTATCCTAAATTTTTCAAAAAATACCGTATCCCGTATCCCGTGTCCGTATCGTACCGTATCCCGTGTCCGTGTCCGTGCAACCTAGCTTATACTCCTCACATTAGTCATTTCCAATGTTAGTTTACTTTTATTTTTTATTAATTATATTTTTGTCTTAATTCATGGGAGATTAATTACTTGGTACGTAACTAAAGTGGTTCGAGTAATAGCTAGGATTCATAGTTTGAGACTCTTCATTAAAATTGTGAGTTGGTAAATGTTGGATATGAGTCAGTAGATTGATACTCAGCTGTTCTAGGGTTAAAAGAAATTGGGGGAAATCATAGTAGTACTATGGAATTGAAGATCCCAAAACCGAGCTGATATCAGTAGATTAGTGTGTCGATAGGATTAGCTGATGTATAGGTTAGACTTGATGTAATGCTTATTATTTTTGTCTAAGTCCTGTACGGGGTAGTTGTTGAACCGATCTTCTGCCGAAGATACTTTTCGAACCCCACGTCATCGGTGTAATCGCTTGCATTCTTCGTCGCCAGTGATATCAAACTCGGTTGAAGATCCCGCATCGGTGGCCCGGACCTCGCAGTAAGCATTCTCTACAAGCCGATGGTCATCGGTAGAAGGACCAAGTGCAAGCAGTATACCTTCGCGGTCGACCAACCGACTATCGAAGCTCACTTTATCGGTCGACGACTCGGCCGAAGAAGACAGACTTTCGAGTCATCGTATCCGACGTAAAGCGACCCAAAGACTTAAAGTCCCTTCAAATGTTCGACAGAAGACATACGAGGTAGTTTGAACGGTCAACTCGACACTCACCAACTACAAACCTCGACCAATGAGAAGCCGACAATGCTTACCTACTCTACACAAGAAAGCCGCTCTCATGAACCGTGCATTAACTGCCCCGCTTGCAACAAAGTTGAATAGTGACCGTTTTCTTTGGACGCTTGTGATACGTGGCATCGTCGTCTCCAACGGACATATGTCACAACTCACAACTATAAATAGAGAAGGATTTGAAGATTTCAAAAAGAGGAATATACGCGAAATCAAGGGAAATCATTCAAACTCACAACGCTCTAGAACCTTCAAGCTTATCCAGAGACGAACTAGTTTTCATAGAACACTTCTTGTAGTTCATCTCTCTAGAGCACTTTGATCCCTATCTTCTCTAGACTAAGCTCATTGCTAGATTCATAGCTTAGATCCGAAGGAGTTCACATTTAGTGAATTGTTCTTGTTGTAAGAACTCCTTCTCAGTTGGAGAATATTCCCTCCCTTCTAAACTTGGGTTTGGATTGTAAAGTCGCTAAGGACTATAACTTAGAGGGAACTGTCCAGTGCACAGTATCCCTGCTGAGGCTTGCTCCGAATAATCAACAAGTTCTCCTGCCTTGTTCAGGACCGTGGACGTAGGATCTTGTGTATCCGAACCACGTTAAATCGCTTGTGTTCATTTACTGTTTTATTGCATTGCATTCAACTGACTTGAAAATCATAAGTTTGCATAAAACGTATTTTATAAAGTGCACAGCTAAAAGATTTAACTTGCAAAAACGCGTTTTCAAAAGAGACGACTCCGGGCCTAACACTTATCCGCACTACAGTCTTCGACTGAGTTTCGTAATACTGACATCAGTCAGTAGAAGAGCTCAGAAGCGACTCACTTTGACCCCAAGTGATCGAAGGCTTACTTGGCACTCGTTCATCGGTTGCAAACATCGGCTTCACTGACCTTCACCGAGAAAAAGAAACGAGCTCGGTGTATTCACCCCCCTCTACACCCGACTTTTCGTCTCCGGACCAACAATTGGTATCGGAGCGCACGGTGTTCAACCGATCGCCGGTTACGAAATACTTGGTCCTCTCGAACCGATCCCGAAAACCGTTTTCCTTGCATAAGCATCTTTTCAGCATCCTTATGCTCTTACTCTTACAATGTCCGATATGTCGGTATTAGGATGGTGCCGATGTTCTCAATAGAGAACTACACGGTATGGCGCGTACGTATGGAGGCACACCTAACGTCACTCCACGACAAAGCATGTCGATGTCCTAAAGTCGGGACCGATCATTCCTATGATCGACAAGCATAGTATTTGCTTCTTTGGAGGAGGCGTGGGAGCACAAACCGGTGCTAAGGTTCCCAAAGACAAATCTCGCCTTCACGCTCGAAGAAAAGAAGTTGCACAACCTTGACCGAGTTGCACGTAATGCCATACCGACTACGCTCGGTGACTCACACCTCGGAAGAGTACAAGATTGCAAAACGGCGAAAGAGCTATGGGACGCCTTGGCATCATCGAGCCATGGAACCCCTCGGATCAAAGAAAACAAGCTCGAGCTAGAACTTCGTGAAGTTCGACGCCTTTGCAATGGAGCTCTTCCGAAACCATTGACGAGCCGAGTGTCGATTCACCAATCAAGTCAATGTCATCAATGGGTCCGGGAGGTCGTTCACCAACAAGGAGATGAACACCAAGATCTTGAGAGCGTTGCCCCGACGAAGTGGCTTCCATTTGCTACTTATTTACGTCGCTCCGATCTAAATGCTCTAACTCCCGATGTTATATTTTCGAATTAAAATCGGAGGAATTCGAGCATAGCCTACCCCAAAAGTGCTTAAGCGCTCTAGGCGACACACGGTTCGACCACGCCTTCAAGGCAACAACGGCAATACCGGAGCCAAGCCTATTTCCTCAAGCAAAGCCGTGGCCACATCGAGTAGCAAAGTCTTCCGAGACTTCAGGCCCGACCCGGCCTAGCACCGATGGCTCTCAAATATCGAGAGGGAAAAGGAGAGAGTCGAAAGGCGAGGAAATACAACCGAGATTCTTCCTCGGGTAAGAAAGACTATCATAAGAAAGAAGAATCTAATCCTTCTACCGAATGCGGGAAATCGGAGTCTGCGCCGGTCCGTCTAAAGACTCAATGGTAAGAGCAAGCAGAACATCTACCTGCTACAACCGCAAGAAGGAGGGACACTATCGCACGATTGTCCCGAACTCTCAGCGCTCAAAGAGCGTAACGGCGAGCCGGGAGAAAGAAATTCGCCGAGAGACGACAGGGCCTATATAGCCGGAGAGATATCCGACAACTCAATTGAGGAGGATACATTCATGTATTCTTCGAAGATGAAGCCGCGTTCGTCGCAGCTTGAGGTCGCAGAGACAGCTTCCGATGAGTCGGCCGAATACCGTCTCGATGGCCGGAGAAGAGGCCGAGGTAAATTCTAAACGCATTATTACCTCTTCTTCACACAAGACACAAGACACGTGCTCGGTCACGAGATGATCCTCTAGATGTGGTACAAGCCTACGATGATCGCTAGAGGAACAGATTCAGCTGAGCAGAGAGTTCAGCAGAACCATCCAGGGAACTTGAACAGTAAAGGCCGAGAATCAAGACTTTCTTCCGATTGTCAGGTCTCTACTGAGTCAGTGGATCTAGTTGCGAGACTCAAGGAAGAGATTGAATCTCTCATGACTAAGTCTCAGCTTCAAGAGACTCAAGATCTCGGTTCGGACCAAGGACAATTCGGAGAAAGAGACGGAAATAGCCAAGCTCGTCCGAAGCTCACAGACGTGCAGAATGACTATGACTTACTCAGAAGGAGTGACGAAGTCTGGAGAGGATTGATGACTGAACAATACCTAGGAGCGAAGGAGAAGCTTGAAAGCATGCTTAGAGCACAACGGTCAACTTCTGTGAAAGAAGGTCTAGGCTATACACATGAAGCTTCTACCTCCAAAAGCTCAGCAACCCTGGCTGATAGGTTCGTCAGAGGAAAGGTGCAAGCTGCTGACACCACACCTCAGGCGAAAAACAAATAGAAAATAATTACACCTCAGCCGAGTAGCAACAAGCAGCTGACCAAAGGTTCCAGCCCCAGGACACCGCGATCAAATTCAGGGGGAATCAAGAAGGTCAGATGGACAGAACAGTACAAGGAGCCACTGTATGAGCACCCGGCTCAGTACGGCTCGTACTACTATGAGCCCAGGGTCAGGAGAAGCGCTAAGACTCAGAAGAAGAAAGCTCCTGAACCCAAAATTATCAGCAGAAAGTCAGTATCTCCAAGTCCTGTGGAGAAGAAAGCTGATAAGGTTCAGAAGAAGAAGTCTGGAACTTCTAAGGTCCCGAGACAGATCTGGGTTCCGAAATCACCCACTAACCTGTAAGGACCCAACTGAACCAAAGGGTACCTAAAAATGCCTCTGTTTTGCAGGTGCATAAGGACCCGTGGATAGTGGACAGCGGCTGCTCGAGACACATGACTTACCAGAAGAGCCTGCTGACCAACTACGTACAAGAAGATGGTCCCGAGTGAATCAATTCGGTGACAATTCCAAAGGCTACACAAGGGGGATACGGAACGCCGAACATTGGGGCTGCCACGGCTCCAAGAGTAACATATGTTGAAGGACTTCAACATAATCTCCTTTCGATCGATCCAATTCGTGATAATCTTAACGAGTAATCTTTGACGCCGGTTTTACGTGATATTGTTGACAAATCTACAGGGAAAACAAGTGTTATCGGGTTCGCGGAGGAAGAACATCTATGTTGCAAACCGGAATACCGCAGTAACCCGAGGCTTGCTTGCTCGCACGTGACTAAATCGGGTAACAAGTCGAGCCGGCTATGGCACAAGAGACTCAGCCACTCCGAACTTCAAAACCATGAACAAGCTGGTCAAGAACTCTAAAGTCGAGGACCGCCCAACGAATCGTTTATCAAAGACGAAATTGTGAAGCGTGCCCGAAGGGAAAGCAAACAAAGAGTAGCAATCCACCTATTCCGTCACCTTCCACCGATGGAATCCTTCACCGCTTCACATGGACTTATTCGGGCCGTCTCTCCAATGACTATAAGAGGCAAGAAGTATGCCCTCGTCGTCATAGACGACTACTCGAGATATACTTGGGCCATCTTCATCGCCAACAAATCGATGTTCGACCGAGTTACCTAATCTACTGAAGAAACTCAATGTGGAAAAGAACATCAAGATTAAGAAGATACGCTCGAGAGGAGAACGAGTTTCTAAACTCGGTAGTCAAGACATACTGCGATAAAGAGGGAATTCAAGCACGAGACATCATTGCGCGCACCCCTCGATAGAACGGACTTGCTTTGAACGTAAGAACAGAACTCTCAAAGAAGCAAGCAAGAACGCTCCTCGCAGATTCTCGGACTACCCTCAAAGTTTTGGGGCCGATGCTACTGACACCGCCTGTTACACTCAGAATCGATCACTACTGACACAGCAACACATGAAGACGCCATACGAACTGTGGAAAGGGAGAATTCCTTCTATTTCTCATTTTCATGTTTTCGGCTGTCCTTGCTTTATCCACAACAATGGGAAAGATCGGTTGAAGGTCTTTGATAGCAAATCTGATCAAGGAGTATTCTTAGGATACTCCCGAGTCAGTAAAGCCTTCAGAGTTTTTAACTATCGAACTCTTTGCGTGGAGGAAAGCCCTCATGTTGTTTTTGATGAATTTGTTACTGAGAACAGGAAAGATACAAAGTCAAGCACTGAGGATGTCAGCAGCAAGCTACAGGATCTCGAACTAAATGACAAAGTCGAAAAGATCCGAAGATTGTTGGGATGATGAGTCGAAGATGAAGAAATTCGGACTCGGCCAACAAGCAATGTAGCTAACCTAGTTGATTCTATCGAACGAAATCAACAACAGGTAACTTCGGTCGATGAGGAAGCCCCCGTGGTAACCGAGACCTCTACCGAGAATATAAACTCGGGGGGGAACGATTAATGTTCCCGAGCTAAATGCCCCCGAACCCCGGAAACTCGGTAGATCCTAACCTTCTTCTTGAATTACTACGGTCACAAAACAAGACTACTTGAAATGCCTAATACACCTACCGACGTGCGAAGTGGTATCGAAGAAGAAGCCCGACTCGGGCGTTCGTGGCTCGATGCTCATTCTTCGATCTTATCATTGGAGATCCATCAGCAACTATAAGGACGAGATCAAGATTAAATCAAGGAGAAAGCTCACTTTACTCTTGTTTTCTCGTCTACGTAAGAACCTCGGTCGATAGAGGACGCACTTAAAGATGCTTGACCGGGTCATTGCTATGCAAGAAGAGTCGAACCGGTTCGTCGAAATGAAGTTTGGGAGCTTGTCGACGGACCTAGACATCGGCACGTGATTGGAACTAAGTGGGTCTTCAAGAACAAGCGAGATGAAAACAACGTCATTGTCGAAATAAAGCTCGACTAGTTGCTAAAGGATACAGATCGGGCGAGAGGAATTGACTTTGATGAAACATTTGCTCCGGTCGCCGGATTGGAAGCCATTCGTCTTTTCCTAGCTTATGCAACACATCGAGATTTAAGGTATATCGAGATGGATGTGAAGTCAGCTTTTACGAACGGCGTGCCGAAGGAAGAAGTCTACGTGGAACAACCGCCCGGCTTTCAGTGGGACATCGGTGTACGGACCGAGGAAAGCTCAGTATGGGTTAAAACAAGCACCCGGGGCTTGGTATGATACCCTATCAGACTTTCTACTTCAGAAAGGTTTTCAAAAGGGGACAGTAGATCGCACCCTATTCAACATAAAGTCAAAAGATGACATTCTACTGGTGCAAATCTACGTGGACGACATCATTTTCGGTTGCGAAAAACGAAGTCATATGTCGGCCAGCTTCGAGAAGATGATGAAGGAGAAATTCGAGATGTCCATGATGGGAGAGATGAATTATTTCCTTGGATTTCAAGTAAAACAATCAGTGAAGGAATCTTCATCAATCAAGCCAAATACACTCGAGATCTTCTCAAAAGATTCGGTACGTGATTCCAAAGCAAACCGTACCAAGATCCCCATGAACACGAACTTTAAAATCGATCTAGACAAAGAGGGAGCTTCGTTAACTCTACCGATTATAGAGCTATTATTGGTTCTTTACTTTATTTAACAAATAGCCGACTCGACATAACTTATCTTCGTAGGTGTATGCGCAAGATTTCGAGCGAATCCCAAGCGAAGTCATCTAGACTCGGCGAAGAAGATTCTCGCGATACCTAAGAGGAACACCCGAGGTCAGGGTTATGGTATCCTGCCGATGATAATCTAATACCGACGAGTTATTCGATGCCGATTATGCGGGATGCGGGATAGATCGAAAATCAACTTCCGAACATGTCGGTTCCTAGGCGGCAAGCCGATATCGTGGTTTTCAAAGAAACAAGCACTCGGTAGCTACGTCCACTACCGAAGCCGAGTACATGGCTGCAGGAAGTTGCTTGTGCCCGGATCCTTTGGCTTCGACAGGCAATTGAGAGATTATGGTATAACTCGGGATGAAGTGCCCATCTACCGTGACTCCACCAAAGTCAATAGCTATAACTCGAACCCGGTTCTACATACCGGATGCAAGCACGTGGACATTCGACACCACTTCATCGGAGACCATGTCGAAAAGAAGGACATCGGGATGGAGAAAATCCATGCCGACAAGCAAAGGGCGGATATACCGACCAAACCACTAGCCGAGAACAGTTCGAGAACTATCGGTTGAGCTAGGTCTGCTAGATCCTACCGAGACAAGTCGGTAGAAGCCGACTACCGATAATAATATACTTAGCAACAATGTGTATCGGTATGGAATCAGGCACGACAGTCGAAAACTTAGTACATTGACTCGGTTGGGAGATGCACACCGTACACAACAAGGGAGAACATGGTCATCGCACAACCATCCTCCCGATAAATGATGGTAACCAGCGATAAGTTCAATGAAGAGGATTGCGTAGTATCGTTACTTAATTTGTTCGAAGCATGCCGCATTTAATGCATCGGTCGCTTGCATTCGGTTGCCTAGGAGCATTTATTCCTTACCATTTATTATGTTTAAGGTTTGAGGAAAGGTCGGCAGGACTCTTCGCCGCGGTAATTAATGTTCTCCCGTCGCGCATTTAATGCATGTCTTCTCCATTAGCTTTATTACGTATATCTATATTTTTGGCGGCTATTGTAATCATTCTTTTATAACATTTAATCTTAGCCGCCCCTTGATTTTGAAAGATTAAATTTGAACCGTGCGATTCAAACTGAAGATCAAACGAAATATACAAAATCTTTCATCTTCTAACAACTCCTCATTTTTCGCCATTCTTCATTTTCTCAAAGAGCTTATCTCGCAACTTTGTTTTCTTATCCAAATCTCCTAAACAACTTTGCTTTCGCATCTCTTAAAGCTCTTATACACGGTAATGTATCAGATGTCTGCTAGCAACTACTAACTTACTCTATTTTCAAGTGCTAATATGTTGTTTTGCGAGATTTCAATGGCGAACGTTCAAACTCCGGACAACATTGAGGAGATTGTAGCCTCCGGATTCTCGTTTGAACCTACCTTGGCCTTCCGCCAAGTGGAGATCTCTTTCCTTGAACCCGTGTTTGACGCTTTGGAGCGTTCGGGGTTGGAGATGCTTGGTTTCGAAGCACCCCGTGCTTATCTCCCTCGGCAGTTCGCCGAAGTTTATTTCAACCGGAAATCTCTAGCGTCGGGAGGAGAGGAATCGTCCTTCTCTTATCGAAGGAAGTCGATCAAGATGAGTGGGAGTCACTGTTCTTACCTTCGATATTCAAGATGCTCTAGCTCTCTCATTCGATCTTCCCAACTCCGGCATTTCTCCGATTGGATACAAGGAGAAGGAGATCAACGCATATGTGCGAAATTCTCGGACGCAAGGATGTGGCGTTCAAAACAGCTTTTTACCGAGGAATATGTTGCTACCTCGATACGGAGGTCTAGCTTACGTGGTATCGCACATTCCGACAAGTTCACTGGATCATATGATCAACTGTCCAAACCTAGGATTCAGTGATGATGGCAATAGACGATGGGGTTGAAGTGAACTGGGCCGAGTATTATACTACTCGAGATGAAGGCACGAGCTCGTAAGTTCACCACATTACCCACCGGCGAGAGGAGGATAGCCGGTGTGGGTAAACTTCTATTCGGAACAAAGATGTACGTTTCGATAGAATGCATAGTTCGTGAGGAACTCAATCGTTGAGAACTCGGCCTTTGAGGACTCCAAGTACTTTGACAAGAAGTCTATCAAATTCCGGACGAAAGCCGGAGCCGAGAAATCCATAGGCAAGGGACCGCCCGAGCCTAAGAGAGCTGCGTCCGCTCCGCCCCCATCTATCCAAGTACCAAAGAAGAGGAGGTTGGCTAAGAATCGACTGCTGAGGTCACAGCTGGCTCAGCCACTTACCTTTATTGAGCCGGTTCCTCCTACTCAAGAGGAGCAACTACTCGATTCGAGATCTGGAATCGAGGGAGCGACGATCAAGGACAAAGTCCAAGTGATCAGCTACGAGGAAACAGAGTCCGACAAGAGGGAACCGTCACCCGAACCTCTGGCTGAGTGGACAACAACCGACACCACTCGATGCGTGCTGCAGTCGAGATTCAAGAAGAGATACCGTAAATTGCCGAGCACGCAGACTGGTTGAAATAGCAAGTAAGGACAAGAGCTCGAATGCTCTTAAGGTTTCTGCATGACTGGGACATTCTTATTGACTTTGCCAAATCCCAGCGATCACCGGATGAGCTGCGACGGAGGAGCAAGAGCTCCAAGCCAAGATTGGATTCGGAGAGCCAGCGATGTGGCGTCTTTCGAAGATTTGAGAGCCGCAATACTCTATTTACGAGCTTGAGAGCTCTCCCAAAACAGACTCCGCCCCCATCTCCACCTTCCGATAAAGGCGATAATGATGATCAAGATGAGGAGATGGATGGCAAACCCAAGGAAGCGGATCAGGGAGAATCTGCAGAGGGACAAACTCCCCAAGAGAAGAGCCCAACACCACCCATAATCCCATCGGGTGAGGCTACAACCGCTCCGAAGTACGAGTAGGGGAGCAGCTTGATCTCGTTCTCGAGCAGAGGCTCGGAACTAGCTCTTATCGATACAACCCATCGGTTCCGTGTCCTCACGTTCCGTCAACGTGGCTATCAAACGCCAAGGTGAGAAAAATCGACTCCTAGCCAAAGATGTTCATTTCAAATAGGAGAAGTACACCAAGGCTCAGAACGAAGTTCTAAGTAAGTTGGCCGCTGACGTCTCAACTCCTAAAGAGGCTTCTCAGCCAAATTTCAAGGAGATAGTTGAGCAGGCCCTAAGTGCTCAAAAGGCCGATTTATCGGCACGAGTCGGCAGTGCTTGCCGCTCGGCATAAAACTTTCTCGGAGCGGTGACTCAAGCCATGAAAACAGCTTCAAGGCTTCATAGATGAGAGAAACAAGATAGCAACCACCTCTCTTCAAACGGCCATCAAGCAACAGTGAGGCCTTGAAAGCCATTCGAAAGAAATGACGAATCAAATGATCAAGCTCTGCCGAAACTCCGTCAGGAGTCGGCCGCTCGATTGAAGAAATCTAGAGCCGATCGGGAGAAAGACTGGGAAAACTACGTAACTTAGTCGGTGATTTTGATGACACGGTTACCCGCATCAAAGATTCCGTGCACAACTGGAGCAGGACGTAAAAGCTATCCGCACCTCCCCCGGCGAATATTGCTGATGCCAAAAAGGGGGAAGATATTGTGAAAGATGAACCCGATACGGATACGGCGACGTCCGGATCCTCGAGGGACAGGCTCGGGAGGCGGGACCCTCCTCGGCAGCCAGAGCCCTCACCAGCAGAGATTCGTGGGGAACAGGCTCGGAGGCGGGACCACCTACTCGAAAGGTACTTCTACCGAGGTCCTTCTCCTTGATTTCCCACTACAAGCCACCCCCATCTCCTCTTCATTTGTGCACATAGACGAAATCGCTCAATTCCTTGAAGAGCCACCGAAGAAGAAGAGTCTCAACAGCTACCGCAGAGGTCGGGGAAGGAAATCGCTACTCGAATCCACTACTCCTTCCTCCCCGATCAAGAAGTTTAAATCAAAAGCGGAGCAAGAGGCATTCGACCTCAGAATAGCCCAAGAGCTGCAAGACAAGCCGGACCAGGAGCGTCGCCTAGAGGAGGCAAAAAGGCGAATAAAAGCCTAAGGGCAAAGCCGTCGGGGGCAAAGGAAAGAGAAAGGTCATTAATACGGTCGAAGAGCAAAAGAAGAAAGCCCAAGAAGAATTTGCTAAGGCTCTTCCGATCGAAATCAAAGCTACTTGCTCGTAGTATTCCCATATCTACTCTTACACTCGAGCGGATAGCGTAAGATCAAACGACACCGGGAGGCGACGCTGCAAGGACCGAGTCTCGACGAGGAGACACTAGAGCAGCCGCTCTCCGTGAGAAAAAAAAGGATGGCCGACTCGGCAAGAATGAAAAGCCTATCTCGATAAACCAGCAGCCGATCCAAGAAGGCAGATCCCGAGAGGATCTAAGTTCATCAAGGGCCCCCACATCAAGCAACAACCGATTCAGCATGTGGATAAGTGGGTGCCGGCTGATATGAATGAACATTGGGAGAGATTGAAAGAAACTTTTATCAAAGGCTACTACGTATGGCGCATTTACCCACTTGACCCCACCGATCAGCTCTTTGAGGAGTTGATTACGAGATTTAATGTTGAATTCGGTGAACGGCTGAAGCAAGTCATGGAATCACGAGAATGTAACCTTCCGTGCCCCACTTTCCGACGTATTCCACCGCCGAGACTTGCTAATGGACTCGCCGAGCACTAAGGATATAGAAAGAGAAGTGGAGGAAGCCGCCTACGATCCCGAGTCCGCTCCCGTAAAGGCGGGATGATAACTTGGAGATCCGGAGATTCGAGCTAGAGTGTATAAATACTATTACCTGGATCCTCCCGAGGAAAAATCCACCGACTTCAAGAAGAAAACGCAAGTTCAAGAAGCGAGCGAAAGGTGATTTTTTTTCTCCTCATCTTTTGTAATAGCATAGGAACTCTGTAATTCTTGATATATATATCGGTTCCTCTCGCTTGCTAGACAATTACTCATTGTCTCTCGGCCTTTGTCTTTGTGTTTACACAACCGATCACTAAGTGATCCGACACACACTCACATCGGTTTCTCGATCTTGCCATGCTCTCACTGCCGAAGTTTGTTTATGATTATCGGTTTTTTTTCCTCGGAAGTTTAAAGGGGGAAATTGTTGTCGATAGGACGGTATCCTTGATAGATATTAGAATATAGAGGTTTTGGCATCATCAATTAGGGGGGGAAATTGTTGGATATGAGTCGATAGATTGATACTCAATGTTCTAGGGTTAAAAGAAATTGGGGAAATCATAGTAGTACTATGGAATTGAAGATCCCAAAACCGAGCCGATATCGGTAGATTAGTGTGTCGATAGGATTAGGCGATGTATAGGTTAGACTTGATGTAATGCTTATTATTTTTGTCTAAGTCCATGTACGGGGTAGTTGTTGAACCGATCTTCTGCTGAAGATACTTTTCGAACCCCACGTCATCGGTGTAATCGCTTGCATTCTTCGTCGGCCAGTGATATCAAACTCGGTTGAAGATCCCGCATCAGCCGACCGGACCTCGCAGAAGCATTCTCTACAAGCCGATGGTCATCGGTAGAAGGACCAAGCAGCAAGCAGTATACCTTCGCGATCGACCAACCGACTATCGAAGCTCACTTTATCGGTCGACGACTCGGCCGAAGAAGACAGACTTTCGAGTATCGTATCCGACGAAAAGCGACCCAAAGACTTAAAGTCCCTTCAAATGTTCAAGAGAAGACATACGAGGTAGTTTGAACGGTCAACTCGACACTCACCAACTACAAACCTCGACCAATGAGAAGCCGACAATGCTTACCTACTCTACACAAGAAAGCCGCTCTCATGAATCGCGCATTAATCGCCCGCTTTGCAACAAAGTTGAATAGTGGCCGTTTTCTTTGGACGCTTGTGATACGTGGCATCGTCGTCTCCAACGGACATATGTCACAACTCACAACTATAAATAGAGAAGGATTTGAAGATTTCAAAAAGAGGAATATACGCGAAATCAAGGGAAATCATTCAAACTCACAACGCTCTAGAACCTTCAAGCTTATCCGAGAGACGAACTAGTTTTCATAGAACACTTCTTGTAGTTCATCTCTCTAGAGCACTTTGATCCCTATCTTCTCTAGACTAAGCTCATTGCTAGATTCATAGCTTAGATCCGAAGGAGTTCACATTTAGTGAATTGTTCTTGTTGTAAGAACTCCTTCTCAGTTGGAGAATATTCCCTCCCTTCTAAACTTGGGTTTGGATTGTAAAGTCGCTAAGGACTATAACTTAGAGGGAACTGTCCCAAGGTCACGTATCCCCGCCGAGGCTTTCTCCGAATAATCAACAAGTTCTCCTGCCTTGTTCAGGACCGTGGACGTAGGATCTTGCGTATCCGAACCACGTTAAATCGCTTGTGTTCATTTACTGTTTTATTGCATTGCATTCAACTGACTTGAAAATCATAAGTTTGCATAAAACGTATTTTATAAAGTGCACAGCTAAAAGATTTAACTTGCAAAAACGCGTTTTCAAAAGAGACGACTCCGGGCCTAACACTTATCCGCACTACAGTCTTCGACTGAGTTTCGTAATACTGACATCAGTCAGTAGAAGAGCTCAGAAGCTGACTCACTTTGACCCCAGTGATCGAAGGCTTACTTGCAGCTCGTTCATCGGTTGCAAACATCGCCTTCACCGACCTTCACTGAGAAAAAGAAACAGAGCTCAGGTGTATTCACCCCCCCCCCCCCTCTACACCTGACTTTTCGTCTCCGGACCAACAGTAAATCTTGCTCTTGCTCGTGTATAAATAAACCCGGTGTTGGTCCCCGAGAGCACGTTCAGGTGTAGAGGGGGGGGGGTGAATACACCTGAAACCGATTTTCTCAACTTAGAACACGAACAATCCTGTTCAGGATAGTGTCGTACTGAATGAGTTCAGCAGACCAGATAGTTGTTCTGAATCGTGTTTGACAAAGTGTCTGACTCTACTGAGATTTGTTAGCTGACTGGCCGTCAGAATTCAGTATCAGCAGATAGAGTCCAGTGGTGCGGAAAGTGTAGGCCCAAATCAGTTGAGTTGGAAAGACGTTTTTATTAAACCAGTTTCAGTAGAATAATGAGATCAGTCAAGTTTGCTGAAACCGAGTTGAATGATTTTAAAGGATAATTTTCAGTATGATCAGTTAAAATCAATGCAACAGTAAATAGACACAAGCGAGAGACACAGATATTTTTAAAGTGGTTCGGATATCAAACAATCCTACTTCCACTGTCCCGAAAGATCAGGAGGCTATTTATTATACTGAGTTAGTCTCAGTCAGCTTGTACACAGGACAAAGCTGCGTCTTGGAATTTATACTGAGCAAGTCTCAGTTTACACGGTTATCAAACTAAAGTGTTTGACAAACTCTCCAACTATGAAGGAGTCCTTTTACAATAAGGAACAAGTTCAAATATGAACTCGTTCGTCTAAGCTATGGATATATTCGGTTGAGCTTAGGGTTAGAGGGATAGGGAACGTGAATGTAGCTTCTAGAACGACGAACAGCTGAGTTTAGCTATGAGTTCGTGTAACGTCGTTTGGATACTAGAGGCTTGTATATCGGTTCAGCTTGATTCCCTACGAGCTTAGAATGTAGTCTTTTGCCAGAGAAATGCTCTTCGAGTTCTTGCGGAAGACTTAGGTTTTCTGGGTTGGCTCGTTTGAATGCTCTGTGAGTTCTCGTTGTCGTGATTGTTATTATCGTGAGCTTCAAATTTCGAATGATCCCTCTATTTATGGAGAAGAGTCTTGGAAAGATCCGTTGGAGACGATCATCCCTTACTCTCTCTCTTTTGGTAGCTAACGGTTCTTTTGAAGTAGAGTGACAGTGTCTTTTCCCTCCTTTTCCGGAAAGTTGTTGAATTGCAGCTTTAGTAGGTATAAGGCACGTGTCTGCTTGTCATTCATCAAGGTTTAGAAAACAGTTGAGACAGAACAGACCTCGAGGCATACTGAAGTTGACTTCTTTCTTCCTCGTATTTGACTATGCTGATTGTCTTTCAAAAGATCTGACAGTTCAGAAGACTGTCTGGCCGTTGTTGAATCTGATCTTTGATTCAGCAGTGAATAAGCTGAGATTGCTCTACTGAAGATCAGCTCTGAGCACAGTGAACTACTCCTGCTGAGTTCAAGGCTGGCTAGGGAGATAGCCGAAGTTGAAGCAGCCAATTCCACTGTCTCTTTCTCAGTATACTGCTCCTGCTGAGTCCAATACATACTGAGTCTTCTACATCTGGTGCTGAGGCTGATAAGCTACTGAACGTCTGAACCAGAGCAGAGTGTCTGCTGAGTCTGAACCCTCAGAGACAAAAACAATTACAAAGAAATGGTTCACCGATCAAGATAGGATTTTGGGATCTTCAAATCTTCATAGATTCACTCAGAGCATAAGCCTACTAAATGCATGTCAGTACGGAAGACAGAATCATTTTCCACTATGTATTACTGTGCTGAGGATAGAATCATCGCCCAACACCCGGGATCAAAATTCATGCAATTGTACATAAATTTAAATGTTTGTTATTATTATTACTCGATACTAGTTAAAATTAATACAAACTTGCGGTGGACTTGGACTGCTAATGAAGTTTCATAGACGTAAGATTTTTACCAAACTAAACTATAATATAATTTATATATGATTTTTTTTTCTGGGTCTTAGCACTAATCCATGTGCGACGCCATGCAGTAGGCTATGCCCACGATCTGAAATAAATTATAAATAAATAAATTAAAATAGTTATGGAGTTGACTTTGTAACCTGCTTCAGTGGGCAAATAGTAGCACGTGTCATCTTATTAATTTTTGCACAGACTTGTCTATTTGCATGTGAGACCATTCTACGCATCTCGTTTAGTGAGACGGGTCTTATACCCGACCCATATACAAAAATCGAAATGTGCGATTTGGCCTCCGAAATTATAAATTTTCTTTTTTTTTTCCTTTGTTAAAACTACCTCTAATATGTAGTACTTCATCCCCGTTTAATAAGACATATTTTCCTTCTCAGAACGTCCTACTTAAAATGAAATATTTTTTTTAAAAAGAAATAACTTTAAAAAATATTATTAAATTATCTCTTACTACTTTTTTATTTTCTCTTCTACTTTTTCATTTATTTATCTTACTTTATCATTTCTCTCTCATACTTTATTATTTACTCTCTCACAAACGCATTCATCTTCTCTCTCTTACTTTATCATTTATTCATCTCTTATACTTTATCATCCACTTTCTTAATTCCCAAATCGAAAAGAGACGTGTCATGTTAAATGGGACGGAGGGAGTACTATTTTAGCTCGAACAACTCATGTCTCACTAGTTTTCATGCATTCATCCATGATAGATTTATGCCAAATCGATAGATGTGCTACTTTGATACGGCGGGCCGATTTAAGATTAAAATTAAAATTAAGGGGGAAGTAAAATCTATAATTTTGGAAGATGGTGAGATCCCAACTTCCGATTAGCGAACTAATATAAACACTTTCTCCAAAAATATAGAGGAAAATCAAGAATAACTCGGAATTCTACACGATTTAGGGAACGATAACCCCCACCCGATAAGCCTAATGCACAAAAAACTAAATTGCGCTTCTCATATGAAAATATTGAGCATGTTTAATCGAACTTCAAACCTTCTCATATCAAGATCAAGATATGTTACAAAATCAAACAAAAATATTAAAAACACGCTTAATTAATTATACTACAACTTTGTTTTTCCACTTATTTGAACACTTCTATTAATAACTTGCTAAATCTTTGATTAATTAATCTTCCTGCAGTTGGTTCTGATCTCACCGTCAGTTCCCGTAAGGGGGCTCAGCCCTCCCATCTTGATCATGGCGGCAGCGAAGTCGGCAAAGAATGCCGGCGGATTATTCGTGTAGGCCGTGACGAGAGAATCCGTGGAGGCGCCGCCGCCGTAGAGCTGCTGGTCGGAGTGCATTAGTCCCTTGTTGCCGACCAGATTCTTGAAGTAATTGGTGTCGAATGAGAGAGGGGAGACGGCGTCGATCGGCGACAGATTGTCGTCGCCGCCGTCAAAGGGGCAGTTGGATTTGAGCGACGTGGCGAAGGAGGCGTGGATGTCGGTCTCGTTGTAGATGCGGCGGCGGAACACCATGCACCTCGCTTGCCCTATCGTATGAGCACCTGCAATTGCAAAATTAAATCATTCATGGTACTCTTATATTCCCCAGTCCCATTTAAAGTGACGCTTTTTTTTCGACACGGGATTTAGTGTTATGTGGCGTAGATTTATTGATTTTTAGATAGTTAAATATGGTTTACGGAATCTTTACCATTTTAGAAAATGTGTCACTTATATTGGGACGTAATGATAATGAAAACGGGAACGAATGGAGTATAATATTTCATCAATTATCAACCGTTTTTAGGCGTTTCCCGTACATGATGATGTATAAAATGAGTTTAATTAATTATATTACATTAATTACCTGAAAGGGCTACCAATTCTTTGGGCGAGAAGCCTTTATCTGAGAAGGTGGAGATGAGGTCGGCGACGTCCGCGAATGGCGACGGCAGGTCGGAGTTTGCGGCATCGTAGCTTGCGGTGGTGGAATCTCTTCTTCCGAGCTCAACGCCCCAAGAAGGTCCGCTCAGCTGAACCATCCATATATAATATATTAAAATTACTCATGCATTAATTGAATTTACTATTTTTATTCAATTTTCTAATTTTATCTAGTAGACATATTAATTATTAAATACCGCGACGACGGAGTCCCGGGCTGCGACGGCGAGAATATCGGCGCAGGAAACAACTCCGGCGCACAGTTTTTCGAGGTCGGCTTTAATGGAGTCGATGACGTCGAAGCCCCTAATGGAGTTCTGATTGGGGCCCGCCGTCTTCTCTCCGGTGAAGTTTTCGGTGTCGTCGAGTAGAACCGATGCATCACAACCCTGCAGTTAATTGTTCATCATAATTACACATTAATTAACGATATGATTTTTAATTTTTTAGCATTGAATGATGACAGTGTGCCCCATCTAATCCAAAATGAATAAAATAGCATTCGTCGCTAGATTAACAAATCCAAATTAAAATGTATATATAATTGTAAAAACATTTACTCCCTCTAGTTTTATTATATGATTTTCTACCAGTTTGCACATTAATTAATAAAAAAAATATGCATAAATTAACCTTAACTAATGATGAATAAATGAGAAAGAGATATATAAGCCATAAAATCTATTCAACAAAGAAATAAAGAGAAATTATTAAATGAATAGGAGTAAATAAGGTAATAAA